>CAUDMG010001164.1:0-20934 GCA_958450375.1 Homarus gammarus
TTATATTATTAATAATAATACCGTATATACTCGTCTATAACCCCCCTTCGTATATAGGTCGACCCCGATTTTTTGACCAAGAAATCGTTAATTTATGATATTCCTCGTTTATAGGTCGACCCACGTTTTTGAGGGTAAAGGAACAACAAAACCTTCAGAAAAACACTACGTCCTATAAACTTGTTTACCATTAATTATTACGACACTTTACACTGAAATGTGGGTAGTTTCAACAAAAATATTGTATATTTCCATTCAAGTATTTATTCAAGTCAATTAGGAGGGAATATTATTGTAATACAATAGTTATTTAACTGAAAACCATTCGAAAAGCGATTACGGTAACATATTTTGAACGAAAGAAAGCAAAAGTCATTGTTTTCGTCACAATTTTATCCCACTTTCCACTGTAATACGTACGTCATTTCAGCAAAAAATATTACATTTCCGTGAATGTATTATATCAACCACAGTATGAATAGAATATTTCTAATATAACAGTATTTTAACCGAAAACTATTAAAAAAACGAGTAACGTATCTTGAACATCGGAAGGTTTGGTAAAGTCTTTTGTTTTCGTCATGTAGTTTATCCTAATTTACATTGAAATACATCACGTTTCAGCAAAACTACTATTTATTTCTGAGAATATGGAAATGTAATATTTTTGCTGAAATGACGTACGTATTATAGTGGAAAGTGGGATAAAATCGCGACAAAAACAATGACTTTCGCTTTCTTTTGTTGAAAAGAAGTTACCGTAATCGCTTTTCGAATGGTTTTCAGTTAAAAAATGTTGTATTACAATAATATTCTATCCTAATTCACTTGTGATGTAACAGTTTTTTAACTGAAAACGATTCGAAAAACACGTGTACCATCTAGCTGATACGGCAGAGCCCTGGTCGCGGAGGCTTTGTGTTTGCATCGGCCCTTCTTAAGCAGCTTTTAATTTTAGCGTACGTTGAAATTGTGTTTACCGGTATATTCTTATTTTCTTGCTTCTTATTTTCCAGAAATATAACAAGTTTGTATATAATACAATGTTACGGTACTTTTAATTTACAAGTACTGTATTCATTTTTAAAAATACAGAAGACACCAAACAAATATGAGTACTACGGATATTTGCGTGACTCTCCCGCCAAAAAAGACCAAACAGCTGGTACTCTCTCCCTCAGCCCTACCAAAAATAGCCCAACGACATCTTTCTTGTTTATTCTCTTCCAATTTCTCACTTTAACTGGTATTTTTTACTTCATATTGCCTACATCAGATAAACTACAGTAATTGAGGTTACACACTGTTATAAATTTGATTACCGGGTCCTGGCAGGTGCCGTTAGAACCACCTGACCCTACCAACAGTGTTGCAAGTCAGACAGCAATTTTTTAATCATCCATGTGCACGAGAAAGGATGGATGGATGAAGGCGGCATACAAATATGGCTTAAAAAAGTCTGAACTTTAGACCAGGAGGACTGCGCAAAGAAAAAAGTCTTCTTGTGTGGGATATGTTTCGGTCACATCTTGTTGACAGTGTTACTGCTGGGATTAGGAAGGAAAACACTGATACAGCTGTGATTCCTGGTGGTTTAACAAGTCTTGTCCAACCACTGGATGTTTCCATAAACAAACCATTTAAAGATGCGGTAAGAGTGAAGTGGAACAACTGAATGATAGAAGGCGATAAGACATACACAAAGGGAGGCAACATCCAAGCTCCATCACTAGCAACATTATGTGAATGGATTGTAGAGGCCTAGGATGCAATCATACCAGAAATTGTTGTGAAATCTTTTCAGAAATGTGGAATTTCGAATGCTCTTGATGGAACAGAAGACGACTTGTTGTGGGATTATGAGGCTAATGAGAGCGTGAATGAGGATGAAGATATTGATGATCCTATGGCTGATGATGGTGTTGATCCATATGACGATGCAGTTCAAGGAGAGGACTGGGAGGAGCTGTTTGGTGCTGCAGATGATGACAAGGAAAATGATTTTGATGGATTTTAATGAAAATATTCAGAAATATGGTATCGTAGTATTTATTCATGTCAATTAGGATAGAATATTATTGTAATTCAACAGTTTTTTAACTGAAAACCATTCGAAAAGCGATTACGGTAAAATCTTTTGAACGACGAAAGAAAGTGAAAGTCATTGTTTTCGTCACAATTTTATCCCACTTTCCACTGTAATACGTACGTCATTTCAGCAAAAATATTACATTTCCATATTTATTTCTGAGAATATATTCATTCAAGCACAGTTAAGGTAAAATATACTTGTGATGTAATATTTTAATGAAAATATTTATAAATAAGGTATCGTATTTTTCTTTTTTCAAATTTATTTAACAAAGATTGATGTTTCAAATTTAATTAACAAAAATTTATGTATCTATAAATAAACTTTTAAAAATGAATACTTTATGTTTTACATACTCCTGTGCATACCATTTGGCTACTTTGGGCTTGCTATGATGATGCAAGAGATCTGCCCTGGCAACTGTACCGACACTCACAGCGGGTGGTGCGTTGGTGCGTCGTTTCCATTGTTTACTGGTAGATACTGGTAAATATTTTTCAGCCTAACGAAACTATTACCTGTATAGAGGTCGACCCCCAACTTTTTGCCAAAAAATTTGGTCTTAAGAACTCGTGCTATACACGGGTATATACGGTATATATATACAGTCAATCCTCACATTACGCGGTCCCGCATTCCGCGTTTCACCATTAACGCGGTGCCTTGCCAGAACCTAACATGCTCACATTCCGCGGTCGTGAACGCCATTACGCAGAGAGTGTCCGGCGCGACGCTATTTTTAGATTTGCCCCACGCGCCACCCACCCGCCCGCCTGCCTGCCTCTCCCTCCTCCTCCCTCCGCTTGGGCAAGCGGCGCGGTAAGGTTGCGCAGTGTGTGTCTTTGTTGCGTTATCACTGACGTCATATGACGTATCAGACCTGTGATTGGCCATGCATCCCTACCCCCCTCTGCTGCTAGCTGTAATTGGCTTAAAGTATTATGACGTGTCCACCCAGGGGAGGGAGGGAGGGAGGAGAGACGACGCTTGACCTAGCCGCGGCAGTTTCATCCCTCCAGGCCACTCCGTGTAAACGCGCATCCATTGTTCCGTAAAATGGCTTCCGCCGGACCACCACCCCCAGAGAAAAACCTTTCCTTACCTGGACCCAGCGGCACTAAACCAAAGAAGACACGACGTTCCTTAAGCTACGGGGTGAAGTATACCATCATCCAAGAGTTGGAGAAAGGAACAAGGCAGGTTGATTTGGCGCGCCAGCATGGCGTGAACGAATCTACGATCCGGACTATAAAGAAGGATTCAGCCAAGATAAAGGAGCACATGAAGATCACAATGTCTACAGGTGCTTCTATGATCAAGTATTTTCACAACCAGGTGCTTCTCAAGACAGAAAAATTACTTGTGAGGTACTTGGTGCGTCAGGCGCAACGGAACATGGCGGTCGACACGCGCTCTGTGAAGGACTACGCACGTGAACTGTACATCGCAGTGGCACGAAAGATGGGAATTACAGAGCCCAAACCCTTTAATGCTTCCTCTGGGCGGTTACAGAGGTTTAAGATCCGGAACAACATCACCAATATAAACATTGGTGGTGAAGAAGCGAGTGCTGATCGTGCTGCGGCTCGGGAATTTCCTCCGTTTTTACGTGAGATTGTGGAGGAAGGACAGTACAGTGACGACCAGGTGTTTAACATGGATGAATCTGGTCTTTTCTGGAGAAAACTACCTTCCAAGTCCTACATTGTGAAGAATGCCAGCAGGATTCGGGGCCGGAAAATGCAGAAGGAACGCATCACCGTCCTGTTTACCACCAATGCCTCCGGTACCTGTAAGCTCAAGTTATCGGTGATCCACACAGCCCGCAGGCCGCACGCCTACAAGAGCATCGACATGACTAAGCTAAATGTCCACTGGCTGACAGCACGTAAGGCATGGATGCTCTCTACACTGTCCCTCTCCTGGTTTGATGACTGTTTTGTTCCCGATGTAAAGAAATTCTGTGAGCAACAGAATGTCCCAATTAATATTTTGTTGCTGCTGGACAACGCACCAGGCCACTCGCCCCTACTGTTAGATCGTCACCCCAACATAAAAGTGGTCTTCCTTCCTCCCAACACTACGTCTTTAATCCAGCCCATGGACCAGGAGTTGATTTGCAATGTGAAAGCTGCATTCTCAACAAAAAAATTCCAGCTCCTGAACGACTACACCAACACCAGGGAAGAGTTGCGTGACCTGAATGACACCACCACCGATAGCAAGAGCGACGAAGATGAGGAACAACGGTTAGAACAGCAAAAAATACTCTTCAAACAATTCTGGAGAGTATTTAACATCAAGAAAGCTGTGGACATCTTGGTGGAGTCATGGGATCAGCTGTCTAATGCTACAATTCGTCACGCATGGAGACATGTGTTGCATGGAATACCAGGTGAGAGGAGGAGTCAATCTGTGACTGGTGAGGTTCAGACTGTTGCAGAAGCAGTGGACCTTGCCAGAGAAGCTGCGCAGACTGTTACAGTTCCAGGCTTCTCCGAGACCACCAACGACGACATCCTGGAGGTGATCAGAAATCCTGAAGTGACTGCCGACGAGATGTTGGAAGAAGAACACGTCAGTGAAGAGGAGGAAGAAGGTGCGGCAGTCTCCGAAGAACACAATTTAAGTCAGTGATATTAAGGGTGCCATGGAGTGTGCAGAGAAGATGAAGTCCTTCCTTTCCCGCGACAATGACGATGACCGCTATGAAGTCTTCCATAACCGGCTGGTGCAGGCTATGGAGCCGTACATCAAGGTGTATCACGACAACATCAACGCCAGCCGTCAGCAAAGCATAACAGATTTCTTCACCCGCAACCCACCACAGCCAGCCCAAGCCAGTGATAGTGACAGTGAAGTTGACTTTGAGGGATTTGTCAGGGAAGCCCTGACAACTGGAAGTGACAGTGATGATGATTCACCTAGTAATGGTGATTCACCTGAGGGCCAGTAATCTGCCCTCTGCCTCGGAACCAGCCTCCATCCCCGTATGCCGACCTATCTCTTCTACTACCGTAAGTGTTCCACATAATTTTTAGTTTTCTAACCTTACCTTTATTTTTCCTATGTTAACCTTTATCTTTCCTAACCTAACCTCTTCTATATTACTTGTTTTTTCATACCATCATAAAGTTAAGATAAAATTTTTACTGCAACATAGTTATGTGTCGTCAAAAAGTGGAGTTTGGGGATCGGCCTGGAGTCCATTTCAATTAATCCCATATGTTATGTTGTTCACTTTACGCGTTCCTCACTTTCCGCGGTACCCTCCGGGTTACATTAACCACGTAATGTGAGACCCAACTGTATATATATATATATATATATATATATATACAAGTGACAAGAAAGGGAAAGTGACCTTGACTGTGACCGCCTGTGGCTATTTTAAGCCGTCCTTGTGTTCGGAGGTGGTCAGTAATGCATATCTGTATATTTACTGATCATAATACTTATCTCCTATAAATAATTAATTTAAAATTTATTTTTTTACAAAGAATATTCAGTAAATGACTGCGTTAATTCTTGAAACTACCGACAGTGGTAAATTTAGGATATAAATGATGAACAGAAGTCACGTCATGGATTCGGAGTTTGGTCCTTAATGATCACCATAAATGTCTGGTCAACTTCACCTACCAGGTATAATGGTAGCCTCCCTTTTTCGCGAAACAAGTATATAAATTAAAGAAAATACTTGCAGTATATTTAATATATTACAGTATATTATAAATAAATAAATAAACAAATAAATCGGCAAATCTATTTCAAGTAAATGGAAATATTTTACTCACACCGACATTAGTTCCAGTTAAATAACTGACGCTTAAGTGAGTCACTAGTGTACACCAGCCGGTGCCAATACTTTAAGTGAATTGGCCTTATTTTAAATAACCAACCATAAATAAATGCAAAAAGGAAAAAAGATCAAAGGTGAGAAAATTATATTGTATGTATGTTGTGTTGTCAAAGGAAGAGAAACAATTGAAACTCTGCAATTGTGTGTAAATGAGGCAGAAAGATAGATCAGCAACCTAAGACTTGGTCACAATTTTTGTGATGCCATATGGAAGTAGGATCTACCATTAGACAATACTGTACATTACGCTTCCAATATCTTCCCAGGCGGTAGTATCTCCCTGTTTGGTAGCTGCCTAAAATTTTTAGTAATATTACTTTGACACAACATGATAAATTAGACAAACAATGAAAATAAACAAACAAAAGTTATTTACCAAGACCTCTCTGAGAACAGAGGGTAATAGAAGGAGAGGAGATAAGTAGGTTATTTATAGCCCGTCTTTGTGTAGGAAGTCGACCACACTATAAATAATTCATTTAAAATTCATATTTTTTACATAGAATATTCAGTACATGACTGTGATTATAAAATAGGCCGAGATATACGGTATGTAATACTTATGTGTGTGTGATGTAAACAGAGCGCTTGGCCTCTCTCTCTCTGTGTATGGGTGGAATTCGTGGTTTAGAGTGAGTGATACAAATGTCGTAACATTACTAGGCTGAAGGCGCCTGAATACTACTTAAACACATCAAAATTATGTTAATTGATCACTGTATAATAAATTCATTAACAATTATGTCAAGTGATCACTGTACAGTCAACCCTCACTTTACGCGGTTAATGTAACCCACAGGGTACCGCGGAAAGTGAGAACCTCGTAAAGTGAATAACATAACATATGGGATTAAATGAAATAGAGACCAGCTGACCCTCAAACTCCACTTTTTCCAACACAATACCTATGTTCTAGTAAAAATAACATCTTAATTTTATGATGGTACATGCACACAATTAATACTTAAGAGAAATAGAGAAATACAGTCGCCAAGTTAATGTCCATTCAAATAATGGAAAGTTAATGTCCATTCAAATAATGGACTTGACTCCCTCCCCCTCTTCTCACAGTACACTCTCTGGCTCTTCCCTCTGAGAAATTTTGGGGGAAAAACCAGGTACAGTAATAAATAATACCTCAAACTAAAGTTAAGATAATATAATTGACATTGCTGGATTCCTTGTGAGACCAGGAATATTTTGAATATAAATGTCATATATTTTTCACAAAAGATAACATATTTACTCAGAGTAAACATTATATCTAAAATTTGTATGTCTAATGCAAAATCTATGATGTTTATATTCAAAATGATCATCAAATTGTAAGAATTCCAGCAATGTAAATTATATTCTGGCCGGGTAATTTGTATGAATTTTATGAGCTAAAACAAATATCTTCAGTTAATAAAAAAAGAAAATATTCTTCAGGACACTATCTGTCAATCAAAGTACCCCACCTTGCCTCCCCCCCCCTCTTCCAACCAGCCAGATGGTCAGTCCGTCCCAACCCTCCCCCCACCTCCCACCAACCCTCCCTTCAAGAGAAAGGGTGGGTGAAAAAACTAGATTTCAACATTTAGTATTAAATAATACCTAAGATTAAAGTTAGGATAATATAATTGACATTGCTGGATTCCTTGTAAAACCAGGAATATTTTGAATGTAAATGTCATATATTTTGCACAAAAGATAACATATTTACTCAAAGCAAACATTATATCTAAAAATTTTATGTCTAATGCAAAATATATGATGTTTATATTCAAAATGATCATCAAATTGTAAAAATTCCAGCAATGTAAATTATATTCTGGCAGGGTAATTTGTATGAATTTTATGAGCTAAAATAAAAATCTTCAGTTAATAAAAAAAAAAATATTATTCACACATGCCAGGTGGTCGGTCGCCGGTCCCTCCCTCCCCCCCACCCCCCACCAACCGTCCCTACCAGATAAATGTGTGGGAATACCAGACTGTTTACCTTTTTAGTAATAAATAATAAATCAGACTAAAGTTAGGATAATATAATTGACATTGCTGGATTCCTTGTAAGACCAGGAATATTTTGAATATAAATGTCATATATTTTGCACAAAAGATAACATATTTACTCAGAGTAAACATTATATCTAAAATTTGTATGTCTAATGCAAAATCTATGATGTTTATATTCAAAATGATCATCAAATTGTAAGAATTCCAGCAATGTAAATTATATTCTGGCCGGATAATTTGTGTGAATTTTATGAGCTAAATAAAAAAATTATACTTCACCCGTGTAAAGGGGTACACCCACTGGGGAATGTGAGCATCCTGGGTTCTGGCAGGGCACCGCGTAAACGTCGTAAACGTGGAAACGCGGAAAGTGGGACCGCGTAAAGTGAGGGTTGACTGTATAATAAATTCATTCACTCATAATTTCAAATTCCCTTATCATCCTGTGTCATATAAAGAAATACTTGAGTCCCTGAGCGAGTACATAAAAAGAAACCGGAGGACTAAGACATCCTGAAGTGGATAGAGAACGGACATCTCTACTGGGGGACTCAAACGCTTCTCATGTTTTGTGGGCGCTGTGGCATAATATGAATATGTAAATTACAATTTACTTATATATATATATATGTAAATTGTAAAAATTTAAATAAAAGAAAAACTAAATACGTAGCATTTAAAGTGTACTGTACAGTAGGGTGTGTCATAGGATGGAAGATCAGCTAAAACTAATGGCCCATCACTTTTTTGGTAGATATTAGTGTATATAAACAGAAAATAATTTCAGTTTCAATATTTTGCAACCTTTTGCTTGGTAAATTTTAGAGTGAAATTTATCGAAAATCTAACGTACAGCTGCATTAGTGCATTACAATTAAATAGTGAACATTGCTTTCTGACTTCATTCTTTAACAACCCAACTAAGAATATTTTTTTCTGTTTCAGATTCTGTTGCATTTATAAGTTGATAATATTTGCGATGGCTGCTTGTGTCAGGACGAGGAACCAAAAATCCAGCCATCTCAGTCACTATCTTGGGTCTGGGAGAGAGCTCCTGAAGTCGGAGTTGCCTACATTGAGAGATGCTTTGAGATACGGTGTTTTAATAAGGCAAATCAGTGAAAAGAACCAAAGAACTTACACAAACAAAGACATTGCCAGTGATATGACCAAAGCTGTCTTGGCACAGTACTCTCTGGCTAACGCTTAGTTCAAGCCTCCAGTCATAACAAGTCAGAAGAAGATTAGTGAGAGACTGCTAGCCAGTTGGGAAAAGGCAAGAGATATCTCTCTTGGGAGAGGAAAACTTGCAGTTAAGGACAGCTTTGCCAAGCAACTGGACCAGTTATTTGACATAATTACTTGCAAGTGCCCAATTGTTCTCTGTCCTGAGTTTGGATGCGATCGTGGCTGTAAATCCGAGGCCCACATCTCCTGTATTTGCAAGTGTGAACTGAAGATTCCTGTGATCGAACTGGCAGTTGTCAAAGCACAAAGAGAGAAGACTGGCAGTATAGGGGCTCTCATGATTTCTAGCCAAGATATTCCGGAGTCCAAGAGACAGGAGGCTGCCACAGAGAGACAGAAGAGGAGAAGAGTTGCCGAGGAAAAGAGACTTGAGAAGGCCCAGGGTGAAGTAAAAAAGGCCGATGATTGGAGTCAAGCTGATTCAGAGTTTAATGACTTCCCCATGGCTGATCCGAGTGCTGACCAGGAGAATGGTGACTTTGTCCCTAACCCAGAAAATAATGATCCCAAACCTTCCAGGCATAAGATTCGAAATAGGAAAGATATCCTGAGCATAGCTCTGGCCAGCATGCGACACCACACTGGTCTCAGAGAAACTGCAGAGATAGCAACAGCTGCCTGGATTGACGGTGGTTTGATAACACCTGATGATGTTCACCTGGTGATAGATCATAACAAAGTAAGGAGAGCTCAGGAGAAACTTGTCAGTAACCTAGAAGAGGAGTTTGATAAGGGGATAAGAGAAAATGGAATCAATTGTTTGTTCTTTGATGGGAGAAGGGATGACACTAAAGTGTTCATGAAAGTTGGAGATTCTGACAAGTTGTTCCCTGCCATGGTGAAGGAGGAACACTACTCCTGCTGCAGTGAACCAGGAGGGATGTATTTGTGGCAGTTCACTACAGAGAAAGATGACATCAGGAAACCAGCTGAGATAGTGGCAGATAACATTGTGAACTGGCTCAGAGAGAGGAACGTAGACCAGACCCTGCAGGCCATTGGAGGGGACAGCACCAACACGAACACAGGGTGGCAAGGGGGGGTCATACAGTGGATAGAGCGGAAGATTGGGAGGAAGCTGGTCTGGATTGTTTGTGACCTCCACACCAACGAGTTGCCACTCAGACATCTGATCCAGGAGTTGGATGGCAAGACTCTTTCAAACAACAGATGATCTGGTCCTCTTGGCAAGATGCTGGACTCTGCCACTGAGTTAGAAATAAATCCGAGCTTTCAAAAAATCACAGTTGGCCCTCCACTCGTTGAGCTTGCACATACTGTCACTGACGACCTGAGTACTGACCAGTACTATGGTTACATGATTTGCAGTGCCATCAAAACTGGGGTCATGCCTGATAGACTTGCTTACCTGCAGATAGGTCCAGTCTCACATTCTAGGTGGCTCACAACGGCTCTCAGGTTCTGCAGAATTTGGGTCGCTCATCATAAACTGAAAGGGAACCAGCTTTACAACCTGAGACTTATTGTCCAATTCATCGTGAGAGAGTACTTGCCAAATTGGTTCAACACCAAGGTCAAGTCATCGTTCTCCGAAGGTCCGAGGCATGTTCTCTTCCAGCCTGAGCTCCTGAGGAGTCAGCCAAGGAAGGTTGTTGAGATTGTGGAGCAGACTGTGAAGAGATCTTCCTGGTATGCTCACCCCGAGGCAGTTCTGCAGACAATGCTCTGCAGTAAGGATGAGGAGGAGAGAAGAGTGGCAGTCAAAAAGATCTTGGATATGAGACTTATGAGAGGATCTGGGCATGACAGATCAGTTGGTGACGATTCCTTCAGGGTCAGGAAGATTCCTGAAGTCAATCTAGGTGCCAAGACCCTCACTGATCTCATAGATCTGGATAACATCCAGGCTGGCAGTGAGCCCCCTCTTACCTGCACCCTCACCAATGTTCAAGTCAGAGCTTTCCTGGACAACCCCATGCATGTCCCTGCCTGGCCCTCGCACACCCAGAGTATAGATCGTTGTGTACAGCAAGTGAGCGAGGCCAGCAGTCACGTGTACAGCCAGGAGAGGAGGGAAGGCTACATCCGAGCTCAGGTGGTCAGCAGGGAGGTGATGAGTAGAAACAGAAGCAAGAAAGACATGTTCTCTATGGTGTGCAGCAACACCGGGTCGTAGTAGTAAAACCGGTTTTTGTATTTGATGATTTTGTTTTCTAAAGGAATATTAAATTTAATAAATGTGTCAAGATCATTCGTTTCACTATTCTGGATCATATTCATCCTAATAAATTAAACTGATACACTTACTTTACTTTAAATAAGCTATTTAGTGGTGTTGGTAAAAGGGTGGGAATACTGAATTTTCATAAGATTTCAAGTTAAAATTTACCTAGCAAAAAATGAAAACTTTTCAAATCTGAAGATATCACATGATTCTGCACATAGAACTACATCATTAATACCATGGGCCGATTTTTCAAACTCAAAAAAAAAAAAAATTCGCCTCCGTATGACACACCCTACTGTACAGTGTTGTGGCTTGGCGTGGGGTTATGCAGTGTTTACAGTTCATGTTCGACACCACATGTTCAATTGATTTATGTGTTTTGTTTGTGAACACTTGCAGAAATAATTTATGTAATATTTATGTATACAGTATACCTGTACAGTGTATGTAAAATGTAAAATTTTAAATAAGAGAGAAAAACAAAATACATAGCGTTTTAGACCCGCGTGCTCTGTTTACTCCACACATTCAGTCTGAAACACGTGTGAAGTTTTTAAGCGTCATCAGTGAATTCTGATTGCTGTTTCTCCAATTTTGTGACTATGGAAAAGAAGAACATCTCCGGAAAGCGTTCTGGTGATCGCATTTACGGTGGTGATCGTAAAAGAAAGGCTATAACACTTGAAGAAAAGCTTGATGTTTCATGACTCCTCAGCCTCAACATCAACCTTCTCCCCCATCAAGTTATATTCATATTTTTTCAAGGTAAAGTGTAACATTTACTGTATGATTTCATTATTAGATATGATTGTAACATTTATTTAGACTGTGCTATCCTTTGTGTTAGGCTAACTACGAAATTTTTTTGCGATTTGGAGTAATCTGCACCTAACCCTATTTTCTCCATAAGCCCTGTTATTTCTATTACGCGAATTTCTATAACACGATGTTTTACAAGAACACAACTACTGTATCGCGTTATAGCAGAACTGACTGTATTTCTCTTAAGTATTAATTGTGTGCATGTACCATCATGAAATTAAGATGTTATTTTTACTAGAACATAGGCATTGTGTCGGAAAAAGTGGAGTTTGGGGGTCAGCCGGTCTCTATTTCATTTAATCCCATATGTTATGTTGTTCACTTTACACGGGCCTCCATGGGTTCAATTGACCGCCTAAAGTGAGGGTTCACTGTATATATATATATAGATTATGCAAGTAAATCACTGTGGGTGCGCGTGATCCAGGTATATGCTGATAACCACAAGGAAAGAAGAAAACACAAAGTTCCCAAACGCTTTCGTGTAATTCACATCTTCAGGGGTGAGTACAGACTAAGGAGAAGTACAAAATAAGGTACATAAATACAGAGGAGGGTGAGATCAAGTCCACAATGGTCAAGTATAGGTAATGACCCTACTAATCTTCAAAAAAGCACCGCAACGGTCGGTTGTCAGGTCAGAGTGTAAGCTGACCCAACCTTCTCACCTGGTTACAAATCTTCTTAATTACGAAATTATCCAATTTGTACATACCATTACTCAAATTCATGTTGACGGATTCGGTATGTTTAATGAGACTAGATTCTATAATGTTTCTACTGTCAATTGAATTACAAGGTAATATTATGGAGGCATTATCCCGGTCAATGCAATGTTTATTATCCCTCAAATGAACAAACAGAGCATTGGATTCCTGGCCTGTCCTAACACTATATTTATGTTGTTTAAGTCTAGTTACAAAATCTTTACCTGTCTGGCCTAAGTAAAACATATTACATTCCTTGCAAGGAATGTTATAAATGCAGCCACTTGTATTGTTGGGGGAGTTCTTGATTAACCTTTGTTTAACAGTGCATGAGTTTTTAAATGCCACATTGACGTTCCAGGTTTTTAGTTGTAAAGGAATTTGAGAGAAATTTTTGTGAAATGGTAATACTAAGAGATTCTTATGGTCATGGGTGGGCTTGGGATCGGTTCTATAGAAAGATTTCTTTGTAATGTTAAGGCATTTGTCTATGAAAGATCTAGGGTATTTAAGGTTTGAGCCAATATTATAGATATAATTATATTCCTTATCAATGAATTCTGGGTTGCAAATTCTCAAAGCACGTAAAAACATTGTTGAAAATACTGACTGTTTGATTCTATTATGGTGGGCAGAATAATAATGAATGCATGAACACACATAAGTAAGTTTCCTATAAATACTGAACATAAAGGTGTTACCTATTCTGTGGATCAGACAGCCTAGGAAAGGCAATTTACAGTCATGATCTAATTCCACAGTGAATTTGATCGAGGGGGCTAAGTTGTTAAGTTGTGGCAGGAAAGCTTTTAGGTCCTCATTACATGGCCAGAGACATAATACATCATCAACATATCTAAACCAGACTCTGTATATATATACCTTGTTTTGTACTTCTCCTTAGTCTGTACTCACCCCTGAAGATGTGAATTACACAAAAGCGCTTGGGAACTTTGTGTTTTCTTGTTTCCTTGTGGTTATCAGCATATACTGGTACTTGGATCACACGCACCTACAGTGATTTACTTGTATATATATATATATATATATATATATATATATAATCAACGACCTCACCAGCAGGGAATCGAACCCTCGACCTACTGGGTGTGACTAGGGAACGCTTACCGGCTAGGCCACAAGGACACTAAAAGCAGTTCTAGACTCTGTTATATTTCACACAAAGCCTGTTCATCGAGCTGATGGCGCCGTGAACCTCAATGGGAAACTGCCCGTGCCTCTTATGTTGTGTCAGTTGCATTTTACCGAATCCAGCTGGTATGAAACGCGAGGTACATATATATACTTCATTTTTAGTCCATATAACACGCCGACTTTGAACATATAATCAACGACCTGGTGAGGTCGTTGATTATATGTTCAAAGTCGGCGTGTTATATGGACTAAAAATGAAGTATATATATGTACCTCGCGTTTCATACCAGCTGGATTCGGTAAAATGCTACTGACACCACATAAGAGGCACGGGCAGTTTCCCATTGAGGTTCACGGCGCCATCAGCTCGATGAACAGGCTTTGTGTGAAATATAACAGAGTCTAGAACTGCTTTTAGTGTCCTTGTGGCCTAGCCGGTAAGCGTTCCCTAGTCACACCCAGTAGGTCGAGGGTTCGATTCCCTGCTGGTGAGGTCGTTGATTATATGTTCAAAGTCGGCGTGTTATATGGACTAAAAATGAAGTATATATATATATATATATATATATATATATATATATATATATATATATATATATATATATATATATATATATATATATATATCTTGATAAAATCACACGGGAAAATGGAAACAACGGAGTACCTTAGCTTTCGTCTTTATTCAAGACATCTTCAGAGGCAACTGGATTACATGGACAGAGAGAGGCTTAAATATACAGGGTGACCTTAAAAACATGAGGTCAGGTCATAATGATGACATCCACTAATCCCCACACCACGTTTTCATTGTGGATTTACATGAAATATATATATATATATATATATATATATATATATATATATATATATATATATATATATATATATATATATATATATATATATATATATATATATATATATATATATACAGTGGGGTATGCTATAACAAACGGATCCTACTACAAATATTCCTATAACGAACGGTTTCACCTATAAAATTGAGAATGCTATAACGAACGAAACTCCTACAACGAACATAATTTAATTTTTTTTTTCTAATTTATTGTTTTATTATTACAAGTATTAATGATATTCTATATTTCAGGGGTTTAGATGCATATTTATGCACTTTTTTACAATTTTTACAATTGTATATTATATTTTTCAGTGTTAAGTGGTTGTATTTGGGGGCCTGGAACGGATTAATCCTTTAACAAACGAATGCTATAACGAACAAGGTTCTAGAACCAATTATATTCGTTATAGCATACCCCACTGTGTGTGTGTGTGTGTGTGTATATATATATATATATATATATATATATATATATATATATATATATATTATATATATATATATATATATATATATATATAATATTCAGAAATTTCAGAGTAATTTCAAATGCCCCGCCATTAGCGATACTGAGCGTTCAAGGTCATCTGAGGGAAGAGAGCGCTGCCTGCTAATAGCGAGAGATTGCGGAACTAGGCCTATATGATATTAAATGTAATTTACCGAATTAATAATGATGCGATTCATGAAGTTAAGGGACTATTATTGAATTTGAAATTATTATAGATCGTTTATCAGTCTGAATAATGTTACGGGTGTCCCAAGGAGTTATTAGTTAGGCGGAAAATATGTCACGTAGGCCTAAGCTAACGCCTTGAGAGGAGACGCGACGCTGGCTAGTCCTCAGTCACGGAGAAGCATTCAGACATACAAGACGTCCCTGCGCGTCCGTCACAGAAATAGTCACGTGGCCTAGTCACCTGTGCTGCGCTATTGCAGTATAACAAGTAAGTCTCATTCAATCTCAGACAGGGTTTAGATAGGGCAGTGGAAAAGTTAACTAGAGCTAACAGTGAGTTCATTTCAGGGTTTCCGTCAGAACCCACTTGACCGGAGTTGACTGCGAGAGATTGACTGCCGTTTGAGACTGCCGTTGATGATTGAGGGTGGCGATTGTCGCCATTGGACCGATCAGTGTAGGCCTGTCACTGTTTAGCGGGGTAGCAAAGGATCTCTTGAGTGAACGAGTGCTCCCGACAACTAAAACGACACGGGACCAGCATCAGCAGTGGGTGATCAGTTCTTACCACTCGGGTGCACAACACCACATGTTCCGAGCAGCTTAGTGAAACCCTCTTGCTAACGGGAAGCTAAAGCTTCTCTCAACTGTACAAGGTCTGATTGGCTCACTCCCTTCCGCTTTATGGACGCACTGGAAGTACACTGAGGCTATCTGAGTAAACTAATGGTCACACACTGAGACCGTGAATCTAGGTCTCTAGGAGATACCTAGAGGAACATTTTCCCTCCCTTATTACGGGTGTAGTTACTACCATTTCTCAGACTGATATTATCTTGACGTGTGTAGTTTAATAGTTCTTAAACAATTTTGATAGTATTGTTTTTGAATGTTTGTGTCATTAAGTGGAACCAGAGTGATACTGTGATTTGATTCTTTTAATGCATCTAATTTTTCTTCATAATTCTGATCTCAGGTATAACCTTGTTCCCCAGAGTAGTGTTTAAGTTAGGTTAGGAAGTGTGCATCTGTTGGGGTGATATAATTTTGTTGAGTGCCCTTAAGGCCTATTCATTGTAGAGTATTTAATTTCTTATTTTTAATACCATTTCCTAAATGACTGATATTATTTTGTGAAAGCCCTTAAGGCCTGTTTCATGTGTGCAAGCAACATTTCTTAATACTTCAAATTTATTGTTGCCTGAGTTTCTAATAATTTCTATATCATGTATAACTTTTATTCCCCAGGGTAGTGTTTTAAGTTTAAGTTAAGAGGTGTGCATATTGGTGTACCATTATTTGATTGTGTTTGTAGTGTTGGAGGGAATATAAGTGTCAAAATTTTACAGTGTGTCTCATTCATCCCAGTCACAGATGCTATCCTTCCACGGGTCACGGACAATTCATTTTGTTTAGTAGTTTTAAGTGTTCTTGTGCTGGTTCGGGATTTTTCTCAAAGGGGCGCTTCCACTGCCATTACCATCTATTAATTTTTAATAAACCTCAAGTCAAGTGAGAAATTAAAGTCCAGTAAATTCCGACCGGTTACACACACACACATATATATATATAAATATATATATATATATATATATATATATATATATATA
Source organism: Homarus gammarus (assembly GCA_958450375.1). Lineage (NCBI taxonomy): Eukaryota > Metazoa > Arthropoda > Malacostraca > Decapoda > Nephropidae > Homarus > Homarus gammarus. The sequence goes on from CAUDMG010001164.1 coordinate 17,224, forward strand.
TATATATATATATATATATATATATATATATATATATATATATATATATATATATATATATATATATATATATATATATACCGTATATCACGGCCTATAAGGCGGCGGGGGTGCATAAGACGCCCCCCCCCAAATTTCCATTTAAAAAGTAGCTTTTGAGCTCTATTTGCTGGAAAAGACCAGCACCCCAAATGTGACACTTACCCACTGACTCAGTAGTCCTTTACCAACCATCCTTGGTTTTTTAAAATAAGGCCAATTCACTTCAAGTAATGTCATCAAATTATACCCGCTGGTGTAGTGTAAACACTAGTGACGTCACTGAAGCGTCTGCTACTTACCGGTAACTGGAACTAATGTCGGTATCGAGGAAAATTTTTCCATTTACTTGAAATGGATTTACCGATTTATTTGTTTATTTATTTATAATATACTGTAACATATTAAACACACTGCAAGTATTTTCTTTCATTTCTACGCTTGCTTCACACGAGACGATCGGTGGTGGGAGTGTTCCCTCGTCTCAGTGGTGTGGCTGTGTTCCGACTATTTATACAACAGGTGGTTCAACAGCAACCACCGTATTCTAATTGTGGTGTTTCATTAGGATTTGAGTGAAAAAGGTTACCGGTATGTACTTACTACATACATTTATTACACAAATATATATATATATATAATATATATATATATATATATATATATATATATATATATATATATATATATATATATATATATATATATATATATATATATATATATATATGCTGATAACCACCAGGAAAGAAGAAAACACGAAGTTCCCAAGCGCTTTCGTGTAATTCACATCTTCAGGGGTGAGTACAGACTAGATAGAGTAATGCAAAACAAGATGAATATATACAGAGGAGGGTGAGACCAGGTCCACAATGGTCAGGTAATGACCCTACTAATCTTTAAATGGCACACAACGGTTGGTGGTTGGGTCAGATGGGACAGTGACCCGCCCTCTCACCTGATCACAAATCTTCTTAATTACAAAGTTGTCCAGCTTGTACATGCCGTTACTCAAATTCATGTTGAATGCTTCGGTATGTTTAATAAGACTAGATTCTATGATGTTCCTACTATCAATTGAATTACAAGGTAATATTGAGGAGGCATTATCCCAGTCAATGCAATGCTTGTTATCCCTCAAATGAACAAACAGAGCATTGGATTCCTGGCCTGTCCTAACACTGTATTTGTGTTGTTTAATTCTAGTTACAAGATCTTTACCTGTCTGGCCTAAGTAAAACATATTACATTCCTTGCAAGGAACTTTATAAATGCAACCAATTGTGTTGTTGGGGGAGTTCTTGATTAACATTTGTTTAACAGTGCATGAGTTTTTAAATGCCACATTGACGTTCCAAGATTTTAGCTGTGCCGGAATGTGTGAGAAATTTTTGTGAAATGGTAATATTAAGATATTCTTATGGTCATGGGTGGGCTTGGGATCAGTTCTATAAAAAGTTTTCTTAGTAATGTTTAAGCATTTGTCTATGAAAGATCTAGGGTATTTAAGGTTTGAGCCAATATTATATATATATTTGTATTCCTCATCGATGAATTCCGGACTGCAAATTCTCAAGGCACGTAAAAACATTGTTGTAAATACTGACTGTTTGACTTTATTATGGTGGGCAGAATAATAATGAATGTATGAACACACATTGGTTGGTTTTCTATAAATACTGAACTTAAAAGTGTTACCTATTCTGTGTATCAGACAGTCTAGGAATGGCAATTTACAGTCTTGCTCTAATTCCACAGTGAATTTGATCGAGGGGGCTAAGTTGTTAAGTTGTGGTAGGAAAACTTTTAGGTCCTCATTGCATGGCCAGAGACATAATACATCATCAACATATCTAAACCAGACTGCTGAGGGTGGTAAAATATTACTTAATAGTTTCTTTTCAAAGAATTCCATATATAGGTTGCTTAATACAGGTGAGAGTGGATTACCCATTGCAACCTATATATGGAATTCTTTGAAAAGAAACTATTAAGTAATATTTTACCACCCTCAGCAGTCTGGTTTAGATATGTTGATGATGTATTATGTCTCTGGCCATGTAATGAGGACCTAAAAGTTTTCCTACCACAACTTAACAACTTTGCCCCCTCGATCAAATTCACTGTGGAATTAGAGCAAGACTGTAAATTGCCATTCCTAGACTGTCTGATACACAGAATAGGAAACACTTTTAAGTTCAGTATTTATAGAAAACCAACCAATGTGTGTTCATACATTCATTATTATTCTGCCCACCATAATAAAGTCAAACAGTCAGTATTTACAACAATGTTTTTACGTGCCTTGAGAATTTGCAGTCCGGAATTCATCGATGAGGAATACAAATATATATATAATATTGGCTCAAACCTTAAATACCCTAGATCTTTCATAGACAAATGCTTAAACATTACTAAGAAAACTTTTTATAGAACTGATCCCAAGCCCACCCATGACCATAAGAATATCTTAATATTACCATTTCACAAAAATTTCTCACACATTCCGGCACAGCTAAAATCTTGGAACGTCAATGTGGCATTTAAAAACTCATGCACTGTTAAACAAATGTTAATCAAGAACTCCCCCAACAACACAATTGGTTGCATTTATAAAGTTCCTTGCAAGGAATGTAATATGTTTTACTTAGGCCAGACAGGTAAAGATCTTGTAACTAGAATTAAACAACACAAATACAGTGTTAGGACAGGCCAGGAATCCAATGCTCTGTTTGTTCATTTGAGGGATAACAAGCATTTCATTGACTGGGATAATGCCTCCTCAATATTACCTTGTAATTCAATTGATAGTAGGAACATCATAGAATCTAGTCTTATTAAACATACCGAAGCATTCAACATGAATTTGAGTAACGGCATGTACAAGCTGGACAACTTTGTAATTAAGAAGATTTGTGATCAGGTGAGAGGGCGGGTCACTGTCCCATCTGACCCAACCACCAACCGTTGTGTGCCATTTAAAGATTAGTAGGGTCATTACCTGACCATTGTGGACCTGGTCTCACCCTCCTCTGTATATATTCATCTTGTTTTGCATTACTCTATCTAGTCTGTACTCACCCCTGAAGATGTGAATTACACGAAAGCGCTTGGGAACTTCGTGTTTTCTTCTTTCCTGGTGGTTATCAGCATATATATATATATCTATATATATCTATATATATATATATATATAAATATATATATATATATATTTGATCTAGTAGTAGTCTAATGTGCTTATCCTTTCGATATTGATCACATATCTATAGCTCTTATGTAAGGAAATACATACCTACTTTTGAAAAAGGGCTGTTTTGAAGTATTTAGAAGTGCACCTGTTATCAAAGTCTTTCTGCAATATTGATAAGTCATAAAATGTAAGCTGATCTGAAGGAGAGATTAATTATATGAGGATATATTCGGTTTTGTATTATTAATGCAAAATAAATGATTGATTGATTGATTGAAAGAGATTTATAGTAACATATAGAGCTTACTATAACTTCATGTGTGAAGTGTGGTGGAGTGGATGAAGAGGAATACACAAAGAGGGTATGGACATGTGCCGAGGATGCAGGAAGACAGGGTGACAAAAAAAAGTTCATGAAGCATAAGAGGGGGAATGTTGGAAGGGTAGACCGATTGCCACCTGGGAGAAAAGAGTTAGAG
>CAUDMG010001165.1:0-125000 GCA_958450375.1 Homarus gammarus
CAACTCAAGACCACTCCGACAAAAAAAAAAAAAAAAAAAAAAAAAAAAAAACCAACTATGACTCAATACAACTATTCATTAGCAACACAAATCATATCACACCTAAGGAATCCTTCCAAACTATAAATTAACCCAACAACCTCCTAAGCCCCCCTCTCCTCTCCTCGCCTCCCCTCTCCTCTCCTCCCCCCTCCTCCCGTCATCCGAACCATACCTGACCTTATAACAATTATCCTAACCCTCCCCCTCTCCTTAAGTAATTCTAATTCACCTCAAATCAACATACAACCTCCACCCCCGCCAATCCCCAAGCACAAAATCTCCCCCCCTCCCACAACCAATCCAAACACATCTCCCCCCCAGCCAGACAAAGCCTCTCATAAGATCACAACTCTCCAAAACCAAATTAAACATACCCAACCTCTATGCCAGCTACTGTCAACATTATCGACCTAACTCAAGACTGAAACCAAACAACCTATATCTCACTCTCATCTCTGTTCACAATTTGACAAAGCTCAAATCTGTCCCCTTCTATTACTAAATAATTCTCCTACGATACACTCATCCTTCCTTACTACGAATACTTTGACATTTCAAGCTCAAAGATTCAAAACTCTTCCTCTAACTCTCTCCATTTCTCTCTGACATAGCTGAAAGATCCATAACTCTCAGAAACAAATCAAAACTTACCCAACGTCTGTGACATCCAATTCTAATAAAATCGACCTACCTCAAGACTGAAACCATTCAGCCTATCTCTCATTCTCGTCTCCGTTCATAATTTGACAAAAAAGCTCAAATCTGTCTGCTGCTATTACTAAAAACTCTCCTACGATACGCTCATCCTTCCTTACTATGAATACTTTGACATTTCAAGTTCAAAGATTCAAAACCCTTCCTCCAACTCGCTCTGCTCCTCTTTGACATAGCTCAAAGACTTTACCTTCTTCTTTCTCCAAACAACCCTACGACTAGCAAATTTTCATGTTTTCACCTTCTCTGTTAATTTGTTCGTGTGTGGCCTGTGCGTCCGTCCACCTGCGCTTCTCGGCTTGCGCCGCAGCCGTGGCGGGGCGGTTCTTCCTCCGCTCTGATAACACTGCCTGGGCTAGACGACAACCATGGGCACCCAAGTTGGCCCTTTGCTTGCCCGGACCTGCTCCCACCCTCCCTCTGCCTCGTCCTGATTGTGATTGTTGCACCATCAGGGCATTTGCCTACCCCCTCACGCAAGCGGTGTTTAGCCACTGCACCTGTTCTCTCCTTCTAAAATTCATTTCCATCCTCTCTTTACTCTTCCTCTGAACCTCCTTCCCCCCTGTCACTAGCATTTTTCTATTCTTCTATTCGGCTGCACCGGGGCGCTTGTGGTAGAAGCGGTACCGCTCTTGCCTCGCAAGCAAGATGTCACGGGTTCGATTCCCGGGCAAGCGGAAGTTGTTTGGACACTCTTCCTAGCCCCCTTGGTCCCTGTTCACCTAGCAGTAAAGTAGGTACCTGTTGTAAATCGAAAGGTTGCGAATTCGTATTCAGGGAAAGTTGTTGCAGCTTCTAAACTTGAACTGACACAATCCGGAGGAGTGGTGACCCGAGGATCACACACCCAACACAGACAAAACCCAATACGTGCGCTATGCGCCAACCAAATAAACGCAGTCGTGTAAAGCCACGGCACTACACCTTCTTTCATTTGCAATTGAACATTTGACCACTTGCCTTTAACAATCAAGATTTTGGAATGACAAATTTCTATTTGCTTTCAACTATTTTCCGAATCCATTCAACAATCAGTTATTTTGATTTGACAATTTACAAAACCTTTCAACAGCCACATATCTCCGATTGCTTTCAACAGTCTACCAAACTTTTCAACAATGCGACTGAAACAATCATCATTGAAAAGAATTTATTCAACAATCTTTAAAATCAGTAACAGCCATGAATATTTAATTTTTGAGTATACTTACACAAACATCAACAACACAATGAATTCTGGTATAAACATATGTAATTATGTAATGTCTTTAGTCTTTAGTATGTAGTAGCTACATAAAACATACGATTGCTTAAAAAGAAACAAAGAAAAAAGGGCCTTATACTAATAGCTAAATACATTGGTGTCATGATACTTCCACGAAGCAATTCACAGTAAAGGCCTCGTACACCTTGGTGGGTTGTTTCTGCCTGGCTGTATGGTAGGGATGGAGGTAGGTGAGGGTGGGAGGGGTAGTGGGATTGGGGAGAGGAGTGTCATATCAGCATCCCGTTGACTTGCCTTCCTCCTCTGCCTCACGAATAGTAACCTGTCAGGTAAAAAAGAACCCATGAGTGTATAGAAGGTTTTTGTTGTGAATTGTTTCAAGTGGAACAAACGGTAAGGTAGTAGGTTATACTCTATTACTGTAGACCTACTGTATATCAATTGAAGATGTCTCGGCGCTCAATACATTGAACCAAGTAGGTGTTGACATGGTTATAGTACTGCGACACAACATGTTCCGTGACACTAGGCAGTGCAAATTTCATGCCAACTTGCAAAATGTTCTCCCTCAGTGCATTGAGAGTCACTCCTTCTTGCCTGGCGTGGGCCGCGTTGCACCGTGGAGCTTCACGGTGGAAGTACTGCTTCAGGTATGATTTAAACACAGAGAAACAGTTTTCTATGTGGTTCAAGCAAGGAGAGTATGGAGGGAGAAATTTAAAATTCAGCTCGGGATAGACTGCTGCGATACCGTTGTGAATTGGAGCATTGTCTAGAACAAGTATGGATCTTGCGTCTCCGATTATAATCGGATTTCATCGCATCACTTGCAGCAATAATTATTGCTGCAAGTGATGCGATGAAATCACTGAATACTTCCTTCGTCACTGAACCATAGTGAATTTCGTGATAGAGTATTCCACAGTGTTCAGCTATAGCAGCAATCACTGTCGTGTTTCTGCCACGCTGTCCACCAACGGCGCGATGCACACGCTCCCCGCGTCTTGCCCTGCCGTACGTCCTCTTGGTCCACAGATTGAACACTGGAAATGAAACATCAGTGTATGTAGTCATACTGTAATGTAATTAAACATTAACACAAGGAAAGTTGTACCATGCATCAAACTGAGATCAATATTAAGTACTCACTCGTTACATACAGTTTACTTAAGTAATTATGTAGTACATACTACAGATAGTTGATAAGTGGTTACATAATTACATACCTGTCTCATCAATGTATACTAGTTGCTGCTGTAGACCCGTCGCCAGCATCCACGTAGCGTACGCGTGTCTCGCCTCCTTTACTGCGGGAGAATTTCTTTCTGCTGGGGAGTCACGGGACATTTTCAGTGATATCAGCTCCCCCTCCAAATAACGCGAAAGCGTTACCTCACTGAAATGTGGTTTTGTAGGAAATATATCCAAGACCTCCTCCTTTATCTCTCTCAAGGTCATCAAAGGGTTTGCTTCAAGCAGCATCACTATTAGATCCAGAGTTTCATTGTCGATGATCTTGTGTCTGCCTCCTGCGTGAGCCGCTTCAACCCTGTTTTCGCGTTGGTATACTCGCACAATGGAGTATGCCGTGGTGCGATGAACTCCAAGGGCTGCTGCAACTACGAGGAAATCTTGTTCGGCTCTGTAGGCCTCGATAATGCGCTCGCGATCTGTAGCACTTGTTATTCGGTGCCTCCGTGGCATGCTGGAGGGGCTCGGCGACGAACTGTATACGGGAGAAGCTGCACACTCGTAATGAAAATACTGAGTGTGTAGCACACCATCTCGACTCAGTGATTCGTTACTTGCTTCAAAAGTTCGAATTAGATCAACTAGTCTTTCGATCTACGAAAAACACCAAAACATAAACTTTTTGCATAGTTATAATGTTTTAAAGATTGTTACTTAGTTTTGTAAAATGTTGAAAGTATTAGTGAATTGTCAATGAAGAATGAGACGATTGTTGAAAGCAAGTAAACATTGTCACGTGTTGAACGACTGTTGAAAAGTTTTGGATGATTGTTGAACGGAAAGTAAAGATTGTTATTAATCAAGTGTAAGAATGTTGATTCCATTCGAAGATGTTGAAACCAAAAGTAACATTGTTCAATTGCAATTGAAAAAAGGTGTATCTCTCCCACTACAATTCCCTTCCTAACCTCCTGCTCCTTCCTCTGTCATCTTCCCCGCTCTGACTTTCGCTACCAACAACTTTTGCAGCTTCTAAACTTGAACTGCTGCACCACACACACACACACCAGTCGCAGTCGGGAGCAGTCGAAATCAGGAGCAGTAACAGCCAGCGCAGAACGAAGTGGAAGCAGAGAAGGATCAGTCACAGCTGATTGGCTAGTACTGGACCAATCCCACCTTCCCACGTACCCTGGAAAACCCCAGCTCCTATCCTCATTTTCCTTCTGACAATTCTGTTGATTCGATTGACACATTGAGCCTCTCCTACAGTATCGGACCTCCCTTAGGAACCCCGATGCTGCTGAGGGGCTTGGTGTGAAGAAAGAGTCTTCAGTAAGTTTTCAGACCTTTTTCTTCGACTTTAACCTTTATCTTCCGTGTCGTGAAAGGACCTATTCCCCTGTCAGCTGACGTACAGGGGAGTATTCGTCCGGAAACGCCCTCTGTCCCCACACCTCGCTAGTGCGGGTTTGTGTGAAGGGTGGAGGGACAGCACAGCCTGCCAATTCGCCTGGGGACCTCTGTGATAGTGCAGGGTCTCCCCTACGTGAGGGGCGCAGGAAATTAGGGACTTTTAGGGGAGATCTCCATAAATCTCCATTTCAGACCGTAAACATGCCTTCCATTAAAATTAAAGTGGACCGAAACATCCAACCGTGCACGGACCTCGCCTCAATTATTTTCCAGCTGACATGTATATTTCAGATCCGATCCTTCACTAATGACGACACTATCAAGATATTTGTACAAACTGATGAAGATGCCGACCTGTTCCACTCCCCAGCAATGTACAACAAACTAAAAAACAATGGCCTAACAGTCCTGAGCTCACCAGAATACCGGGCAAAGTGCACCCTCATATGTAGGAAAATTATCCCTCATATACTGGACAACCCGAACCTATTGACTGAACTCAATTCACAAAACACCCCCCAAATGACATATGCAGCCCGGATGGGAACTCTCCCGATGTTAAAAATCACTACGGCTACTCAAACTGACGCCATAAAATTAAAATCATACGGAATAAAAATCGGCAGCAATATCATCCCTTCAAGAGACATAGAATTCCAACACTTTATACAGGTCCACCAATGTTTCAACTGTTACCAATTCGGCCACAACACCAACAGATGCAGTAACACAATAACTTGCTCAAAGTGTGCCAATCAAGGCCACTCATACCGAAACTGTACTGCCACGGTAACTAAATGCTGCAATTGTAAAGGCCCTCACGCTGCCATCAGCAACAAATGCAAAATCAGACTCGACAATAGCACAACACCACTCCCTCCCCGCCAACCTTCACCTCCTACAGCACCTCCCACAGCACTACCTCCACCTCCCCACCACTCACTCCCTACTGCCACGACCCTCCCCACCCGCACTTGCTGGACCAACAACGTGACCGCCCCCATACCCTCCCCCGACATGAATGCAAAAATCACCACCATCATACTTCTGGCACATACGCTAAGCAACGGAAACAGGTCTCTTTTTCTGAAGCTAGCAACTGATGGTTTGAAGGCGAACGGCCTCCCTACCATACTCATTCCTGATTCCTTCAGAACCGGTCCCGACCTCATCTTCCCCACTGCCCCCATCTCCGACCGGACCAGCATGCCACCCCCTCCCCCCAGAGAAACCACTGCAATCTCCGTCTGCCCCTCCACTTCTGTCATGCCCACACCTGACTTATCTCACCAATCTACTTCTATCTCACCCCCCAGAGTAATCAGTCCAAAACCTCCCGGCCCCTCCACCTTGACCTTGCCAACACCTGACTTTTCCCGCACGACTACGATGACCTCCCGGACCACAAAACCCCGAACCAAACCCAATCTTCCCCTGACACCTCAGACTCCCAAGAATAAAATGGCAGCCCATCCCCCCACAGAACTGGTGGTCAAGACCACTAGACCTAAGAGGAAGAACACCTCCCCCCTTTCTTCCTACACACATGACAGCAAAAGAATTATAAAATACACTCATCCAACTAAATCTATAATTAAAGTAAATCTATTCGGCACTACCCCTAAGAAAACAGGAAACAACCCCGACACGAACCTAGCACGCTCCACTCATCCTCCCGACTCCCCCACACACACAGTCACGTAACCGCCCATCCCTCACCTGCATACACCACACTCAGACCTCGCTCACAGTCACTCGACAAGTTAGACCTCATCCCTGCACCCCAGAATTTCAATCTCATATAAGTAACAATTATACAACATGATCACCATTATGCAATACAACTGTAGAGCATATCACTCAAGCAGACACGCCATCTCTCTCCTCATACAAGAACACAACCCAGACATCCTCCTCCTCAACTCAACACGCACAGACACCAAAATCAAGCACTTCGGCTACACGAGCAGACAATCACCCCACGAACTATACGAGGGCGTTGCAATCCTCATCAGATCCTCCATGAAACACGAATTCATCACCAACTTTGCCTTCAAACACTTCATGGCCGCCAAGATCGACACTCAACACGGACAAATTATCATCTGCACAACATACTCGAGACCTAACTCGCGTATCCCCTTCACAGACCTAAACTCCATCTTTAACAACTCACACCTACCTGTAATACTAATGGGCGACCTCAATGCACACCACACCGCATTCCAACACAACTACATCGACCCCCTTGGCCAACAACTACACGCTTTGGTCACTCACAAAAACCTTCACCACATTGGCCCTTTCTTCCCCACATTCTACGCTGCTGGCAGAAAAGGCACTCCAGACATCGTCATCACCAACACCCCTGCCCTCCAATTTCAGCACTACATCACTCCCGGCCCCCTATCAGGCTCAGACCACATTCCCATCACTCTTCACCTCTCCAACAATCCCATCCTCCTCCCAACAGCCTCACCTCAATACCAGTATCAACACGCAGATTGGGATGCCTTCAAAACCACACTCTCTGAACAGCAATACACACTCAACCTCGAACACCAACCCACTAGGATGATTGAGGAAACCTGGACTCACCTTTTCAACACTATCACCGCCATAGCAGATACCCACATTCCTAAACACCGGTTCAAGAGGAAATACTCCTTCACACCCTCCATAAGAACTCAACGCCTACTTCACTGCTACAGGACACGATTTGAACTAAACAAACTTAACCTAGCACCAGTTTACACAGACATCACCACACTAAGAACACACATCATCCACAGTCTCCTTCAAGACCATAACGTTCACTGGGCAAAACTCGTAGAGGCTGCCCAGGAACACAGAACACATAACCCCCGAGAGTTTTGGCAAAGGATCGCCAAGCTGCAAGGAACTGCAAGACCCCCCTTTGATCACCTGCTAGTAAATGGTAGGAAAATCAAAGAGCCAGCCGACGTAGCACAAACACTAAAACAACACTGGGAACACATTTTCCACCCACACCCCCCCACACAACAAAGGTACATCTTAAACCACATAAACAACATCACCACACACATGCAAACACTTCACGACAGAACGACTCCTGACAACACAATAGATACCTCCACTCTCACACAGGACCACACCCTCACTGCTCCTTTCACCCCAACAGAAGTCAAACAAGCACTGGACAAAACCAAAAAGAAAACACCGGGTGACAGCAAGATTGGTCAAGCAATCCTGAAGCACCTCCCCTCAGAAACAATCACAGCCATTACATACCTATACAACACCCAACTGGCCACAGGTTACTTCCCAAAACTCTTTAAGACAGCCACAGCCGTCATGATACCTAAACCAAATAAAAACCCAACAGATCCTCAAAACTACAGACCAATCAGCATATTAGAAATCTTAGGAAAAACCTTTGAAAGATTATACAACACCCGCCTCAGATACCATCTTGAGGATGAACAACTACTGTCATATAAGCAGTTCGGCTTCAGAGCACACCACTCAACCCAGGACGCACTTAATATCATGACCAATTACCTCCACATGAACAAAGATGCATACAAGATAGCACTCATCACAAAAGATGTACAAAAAGCCTTCGACACAGTTTGGCACGAAGGATTAAAATACAAGATATGCACCAATTTAAACCTCCCTCATAAATCACAACAATTACTTTGCAATTTCCTAACTGACAGAAAAATGAGAATAAAAGTCACACCTGCCTTCTCTGACCACTTCACACTGCACGCAGGAGTCCCACAAGGATCAGTCCTGTCCCCAACACTATACATTCTTTATACAAATGACTTACCCGACCCCTTACACATTGACTCTCTGACAATACAGTACGCCGACGATGTAACCCAACTAATCAGACACAGAACTCTTGACCACCTAACAGACAAAGCACACAGGGAACTAGAACAAGTTACACAATGGGAACTCCGATGGCGAATCCAAACCAACCCGAACAAAGCACAAATCACCTACTTCGGCACCAAAAGACGACAACCACGTCACATTTACCTAAACCCCTACATCGCCTACCCTTCACCTATAACTATCAAACGAACAAACACAATCCTAGGAGTCACATTCAACGACACCCTCACCATGGCACCACACACCAAAATGAAAGCTGTGATCGCAAACAAAACACTCGGGAAAATATACAGATTCAGAACCGCATCAATCAAAACCAAAACACACCTATTCAAAGCCCTCATACGCCCACTATTGACGTATGCACCCAACACACTCCAGCTAGCACCACCAACAAGCGCCAAGAAACTTCAAGTCATACAAAACAAAGCACTAAGATTCATCCATAACACACACTGGTCATCCTTCACTCGAAATAGTCATCTACATGAACTCAGCTCCCTTCCCCCACTTAACATCTACTGGAGACACCTAGGTGACAAACAAATAGAAACTCTCCTCACTAATTACCCTCAATGGCAGGATTACTTCGACAACATTATACTCCCACGTAGATTCAGAAACAGAAATCCCTCCATACTAAACAGACCAAACACTCCCTTCCCACCTCCCTTGTATTAATAACTTCCCTATAACCACACCCAACAATTTCCCCCCCAAATTAAACCTAACCTCTCCTTAACCCTCACCCAACGATTCCCACCCAACCAATCCAAATCAACCTAACCTAATAACCTAGCCTCTCCTCAGCCCACACCCAGCGATCCCCACCTAACTTAACCTTACCTGACCTGACCAATTACCTCCCCCCCCCCCCCCAATTCAAACCCCACGCCACCAACTTAAACTCAAGACCACTCCGACAAAAAAAAAAAAAAAAAAAAAAAAAAAAAAAAACTAACCCTGCATTAACACTCCCCCCCCCCAAAAAAACACCCTAACAATCCCCCCTAAATAAAAACCTAACATACCCACCATTACTAGCAACCCCACACAAAATAAAAAATAACCATTCTACCACTAACTAACCACACCCTATTACTCCTCCCAAAATAAAAACCTAACACACCCAGCCGTTACTAGCAATCCCACACAAAATAAAAAATAACCATTCTACCATTAACTAATCACACCCTATTACTCCTCCCAAAACAAATACCTAACTTACCCATCCCATACTAACTCGGATGACATGTATGTTTCCCTCAGCCAACAAGGTCGAGGAGAATGTTTCCAACTCGGTTTTATGGGCACCCCTCTTAGCCAATAAGGTCGGAGAGGTGTACCTAAAAACGGTACCATTAACGGATGAAATGAACGCCTCCCTTAGCTAATAAGGTCGGGGAGGGGTGCATTGTTCCTGTACAAAAACCCTCTCCCTCAATAATGGGACCAGAATTCACAATACCTGCATTGCAGAAGTCCTTTACTAGCCAAAGGAAAGAATGATTGCAAATTAACCAAACTCTGCCAACCACCAACAAAACCTATAATCCTCCCAAAAGAAAAACTTAACCCACCCAACCTTACTCACAATCCCTCCTAAAAAAAAAAAAAAAAAAAAAAAAATGCTACTCTCCATCCAATCACTAACCAACACCTTCAATCCTCCCAAAAGAAAAACTTAACCCACCCAACCTTACTCACAATCCCTCCTTAAAAAAAAAGAAAAAAAAAAAAAAAAAAAAAAAAATGCTACTCTCCATCCAATCACTAACCAACACCTTCAATCCTCCCAAAAGAAAAACTTAATATACCCGACCTTTCTAACAAGCCCCTTCGACCCTCCTAAAAAAAAAAAAAAAAAAAAAAAAAAAAAAAAAAAACCTATGACTCAATACAACTATTCATTAGCAACACAAATCATATCACACCTAAGGAATCCTTCCATACTATAAATTAACCCAACAACCTCCAAAGCCCCCTCTCCTCTCCTCGCCTCCCCTCTCCTCTCCTCTCCTCCCCCCTCCTCTCGACAACCGAACCATACCTGACCTTATAACAATTATCCTAACCCTCCCCTCTCCCCTTACTACATTTCCACGCAAAAGCATACACACTCACACAACAACCCCCCTTTAAGTAATTCTAATTCACCTCAATTCAACATACAACCTCCACCCCCGCCAATCCCCAAGCACAAACTCTCCCCCCCTCCCACAACCAATCCAAACACATCTCCCCCCCAGCCAGACAAAGCCTCTCATAAGACCACAACTCTCCAAAACCAAATTAAACATACCCAACCTCTATGCCAGCTACTGTCAACATTATCGACCTAACTCAAGACTGAAACCAAACAACCTATATCTCACTCTCATCTCTGTTCACAATTTGACAAAGCTCAAATCTGTCCCCTTCTATTACTAAATAATTCTCCTACGATACACTCATCCTTCCTTACTACGAATACTTTGACATTTCAAGCTCAAAGATTCAAAACTCTTTTTCTAACTCTCTCCATTTCTCTCTGACATAGCTGAAAGATCCATAACTCTCAGAAACAAATCAAAACTTACCCAACGTCTGTGACATCCAATTCTTAATAAAATCGACCTACCTCAAGACTGAAACCATTCAGCCTATCTCTCATTCTCGTCTCCGTTCATAATTTGACAAAAAAGCTCAAATCTGTCTGCTGCTATTACTAAAAACTCTCCTACGATACGCTCATCCTTCCTTACTATGAATACTTTGACATTTCAAGTTCAAAGATTCAAAACCCTTCCTCCAACTCGCTCTGCTCCTCTTTGACATAGCTCAAAGACTTTACCTTCTTCTTTCTCCAAACAACCCTACGACTAGCAAATTTTCATGTTTTCACCTTCTCTGTTAATTTGTTCGTGTGTGGCCTGTGCGTCCGTCCACCTGCGCTTCTCGGCTTGCGCCGCAGCCGTGGCGGGGCGGTTCTTCCTCCGCTCTGATAACACTGCCTGGGCTGGACGACAACCATGAGCACCCAAGTTGGCCCTTTGCTTGCCCGGACCTGCTCCCACCCTCCCTCTGCCTCGTCCTGATTGTGATTGTTGCACCATCAGGGCATTTGCCTACCCCCTCACGCAAGCGGTGTTTAGCCACTGCACCTGTTCTCTCCTTCTAAAATTCATTTCCATCCTCTCTTTACTCTTCCTCTGAACCTCCTTCCCCCCTGTCACTAGCATTTTTCTATTCTTCTATTCTGCTGCACGCTGATTGGCTGGTCGGAGTGCGGCCGGAGCTCAGTTGGAAGTTGTAGGGGAGAGTAGCCACTACACCATTCTACTCTGACCTACTGGACCAGCAAGACCTCTCTACAGTGCCTCACCACCTGTTCCCTCAGAAAGCTCCTCGCCCTCTGAGCAAGCTACTCCTCACCTAGTAACTCCTTAGCACTGCACTGTACAACAATATATATACAGAAAGCGCATTGTGAGTTTCTATTCTATCTCATTCCTGAGTGTGAGATATCTACATGTACTTACGTTTGTGTGCCCATACAAAGAGACAATAGACAACTAAAGAGAATTGACAACTGGCCACATACAGTACGCTACAATATACTCAAGTCATAACTCATAAAACATCATAAACTCTAAGCAAAGTGTTGGAATCAAAATTACTTTTTTTTTAATTAAGTAGTTAATTTGGTATATATTTATGTTTTGGTGGATTCTATTCCTTAGATTAAGTACCGGTAAATACTCGAAATGTTAGTGGAGTGTTTACTCTTGTCAGAAAAACCAAAAAAATAATTTTATTTTGTTTCTGCCACAAATATATTAACCAAATATTAAATAATAATGATAAAACAATAAAACCACAAAAATGTTACAAACCACAATAAAACTTTCATTTTACACTGAAGATGTGAATTACACGAAAGCGCTTGAGAACTTCGTGTTTTCTTTTTGCTTGTGGTTATCAGCATATACCTAGATCACGCGCACCCAGTAGGTCGAGGGTTCGATTCCATGCTGGTGAGGTCGTTGATTATATGTTCAAAGTCCGCGTGTTAAATGGACTAAAAATGAAGTATATATATGTACCTCGCGTTTCATACCAGCTGGATTCGGTAAAATGCTACTGACACCACATACGAGGCACGGGCAGTTCCCCAATGAGGTTCACGGCGCCATCAGCTCGATGAACAGGCTTTGTGTGAAATATAACAGTCTAGAACTGCTTTTAGTGTCCTTGTGGGCTAGCCGGTAAGCGTTCCCTAGGGCCACCCAGTAGGTCGAGGGTTCGATTCCATGCTGGTGAGGTCGTTGATTATATGTTCAAAGTCCGTGTGTTAAATGGACTAAAAATGAAGTATATATATGTACCTCGCGTTTCATATCAGCTGGATTCGGTAAAATGCTACTGACACCACATACGAGGCACGGGCAGTTTACCAATGAGGTTCACGGCGCCATCAGCTCGATGAACAGGCTTTGTGTGAAATATAACAGAGTCTAGAACTGCTTTTAGTGTCCTTGTGGGCTAGCCGGTAAGCGTTCCCTAGGGCCACCCAGTAGGTCGAGGGTTCGATTCCATGCTGGTGAGGTCGTTGATTATATGTTCAAAGTCCGCGTGCTAAATGGACTAAAAATGAAGTATATATGTACCTCGCGTTTCATACCAGCTGGATTCGGTAAAATGCTACTGACACCACATACGAGGCACGGGCAGTTTCCCAATGAGGTTCACGGCGCCATCAGCTCGATGAACAGGCTTTGTGTGAAATATAACAGAGTCTAGAACTGCTTTTAGTGTCCTTGTGGGCTAGCCGGTAAGCATTCCCTAGGGCCACCAGTAGGTCGAGGGTTCGATTCCATGCTGGTGAGGTCGTTGATTATATGTTCAAAGTCCGCGTGTTAAATGGACTAAAAATGAAGTATATATTTCCTGAAGTCGGTAATTTATATATATATATATATATTAGGGTGTGTCAATTTTGTCAACATGAAAAAAATCAAATTTGGTAGTCAAAATATTGTGCCTCTTTATGTCTAAACTTGAGATTAGCAAACAAAAATGAATTGAAATAACCCTCACCTACATCAATTTTACCTTAAAGTTTCAAATATCAGTATTTCAACAAATTAATGAGACTTGATTAGAATTATTCACTTGATATTAACTAATCTCATGTAAGCATATGGATTATGGAGTATTTTATGGTTCTATAGCTTGTGTACAATATGCATGTCAGAACATGAACATGAACAGGCTCTCCGTGTGGGACAGTTTAATTCTTGTTTTGACTTGTACCAAGCGTGAGGATAAGGCGCCCGGCTCACTCTCCTTCCAGATATCATAGACGGTGGTTTGCTCTCATTGCACTTGCACCTACTCTACCAGACGAATTCTACATTTTAATTATTGTAAGTAGGGCATATTGATTGTCGCAGTTACTTATATCATTGTATAAAACATTATGTTCTAAGAAATTATTATGTTATTTCTGTTACAGCATTTTTGATAAACAAATTGATATTTTTTGAAACAACAATTGAATTATGAAACATTGAAATATTTTTCTATTTGTCAGATAGTGTGAAGATGTCAAAATTGAAGACAAGAAGTCAGTTGTCAACCCACTTGAGCCTGCTAGTTGGTAAAGGGAAGGAGCTTCCTGTATCAGAACTTCCAACAGTGAGAGACATGCTAAGATTAGGGTTACTCCTTCGAGAAAAAAATGCAAAGGACAGAAGGAACTATACAGATAAAGAACTCATAAATGACATGATAGTCCCTATTCTGCATCAATGGACAAAAGCTAATGCACTATTCAAACCACCTGTGATTAATCAGTGTCGAACTATTGAGCTAAAACTAACGAAATTATGGCACAAAGCAGTTGAAACATCACTTGGTAAAGGAAACTTGGCCAGGAAAAATGAATTTCTGCACACACTTGATACTCTGTTTGACATTTTGACCTGCAAGTGCTCCATACAATTATGTTCTGAATCCAACTGTTCTCACTCAGGTAAGAGAGAAAATAATTCCCACATTGATTGTGGTTGTCCTCGTGAAAAGAAGATCCCTGTTTTAGAGCTTGAATTTATAAAGGCACAGAGGACAAAGGCAGAAGGCCAAGGAAGTATGCAAATGGGTTCAATAGATTATTCAGAAACAAAGAAGCAGATTGCTAATGCCAAGAAGAGAGAACAAATCCGAGAGAGGGAACAAAAGAAGAAAATGAAGAGTGAAGAAGCCATCCAAAGAGAGGAAGAGCTGTGTCAAGATGTTTATCACTTCTTTGATAGTTCTTCTGATGAACAGGAAGCAACATCAGATGATAGTTCCAAAGAGCCATCTGAACCTTTACCAAAGAAAATGAAATACAACACAAGAAATATTTCAAACATTGCTTTAGCTAGTATTCGCCACCATGCTGGACTTCGTGAGGCTGCAGAAATTGCAACTGCCGCTTGGATAGATGCAGGCCTCATCAGCCGAGAGGATGTATCTTTGGTGATAGATCATAATAAAATTAGAAGAGCACAAGAAAAAATAATGAAGGAAATATCTGATCAGCATGAAAAAGATTTAAGCGAGGGAGGGCTCTCCTGTCTTTTGTTTGATGGAAGAATAGATGACACAAAAGTTTTGCTAGAAGTAGAGGGAGTGAACAGAAAGTTTCCAGGTCTCATCAAAGAAGAACACTACTCTGTCTGTTCTGAGCCTGGTGGTCGGTTTTTGTTTCACTTTGCTCCCGAAACTGAAGTAGAAGGGAAGAAACATGCAGAGGTCATTGCTGATCATATCTTATGTTGGGTTCAGGAGAGAGGACTTGGCAGTTCACTGCAGGCTGTTGGTGGAGATTCAACTGCAGTGAACACCGGATGGCAGGGGGTGTAATGACGCATTTAGAGAAAAAACTAGGAAGAAGACTTGTTTGGATTGTATGTGATTTACATACAGGCGAGCTACCTCTTCGTCATCTCATCCAGGAACTTGATGGTCCTACAAAGAGCAACAACAAGTGGTCAGGTCCCCTTGGCATCATGCTGGATGAAGCAACACAACTAGAAATAAATACAACCTTTCCAAAGGTCGAAGTTGGCGTTGTCTGAAGGAGTCATCAAAGATCTCAGCACAGATCAATCCTATGCTTATCGTATTGCCCAAGCAATAAGATCAGGAGAAGTGCCTCAGTCATTGGCTCTCTTGGAGATTGGACCTGTCAGTCACAGCCGTTGGTTAACTACAGCTCTTCGTTTCTGCAGGATTTGGATTTCCAAACACGAATTGAAGGGCAAAGTGCTGAAGAATTTGAGGTTAATTGTTGAATTTATTATTGGAGTTTATCTTCCCCAGTGGTTTAGTGTGAAACTTAATCCTATGTGGGTGGATGGGCCCAATCACCTTTTGTTTCAATTGCAGCTAGTAAGAACACAGAGGAAGGTAGTGAGGGACATCGTGTTACCTGTGGCAAGAAGGTCCGCTTGGTATGCTCGATCAGAAGCAGTTTTGCAAGCAATGCTTTTCAGTCAATGTACCAATCTCCGAACCAAGGCTGTAGAAGTCATTCTAAAGATTAGAGGAACGCTAATAGATGACGACCAGTTGGGAGACTGTTCGTTTCATTCAAGAAAAGTTCCCCCAATAAACGTCAATGCCACCAAATTGTCAGAATTGGTTGACTTGAGTTTGGAAGTCTTAGAGCCACCATTGACAACAAGTCTAACTAGCCAAGAATTGAGAAACCTTAAAGAGACTCCAATGCAGGTGCCGAAGTGGCCTTCCCACACTCAAAGTGTGGAGAGATGTGTGAAAATGGTCACAGAAGCAGCGGGCCATGTTTACAGCCACGAGAGGCGAGAAGGTTACATCAAAGCACAAATAGCAAGCAGACTACTGATGACAAGAAACCAAAGCAAAGAGAGTATGAAGGCATTGGTTACTTTCAAATAGACTACGGATAATAAAATATAATAATTTGAAACTTGAAACAGTAACATGTGTGCAAACGCTGGTTATGTTATAAATTCACAAATATGTACATTTAAAAATCCATTTGATGTAGGTAGGACTTATTATAAAAAAAAATTTATGCCAGAATATTGTTTTGCATGCTTAAAGACTACAATAAATTGCTACCAAATTACTCGATTTTCAATTTAGCCAGTTCACCCCCTAAATTGACACACCCGAATATATATATATATATATATATATATAAATATATATATATATATATATATATATATATATATATATATATATATATATATATGTATAAATTACCGACTTCAGGAAATATGCTTTTTCATGGCTAAAATACCATATAGAATACACAGAAGTAAATTGTAGATGTATTTAAATACCATACCTACATTTTACTAGAGATATTTTAGCAGAACTAAAGTAATACAAATTACAATTGATAAAATACAAATCTAATGTGATCTCATATAACACTCTGAATGGTGTATAATGCAGTGTTTATTATTCAGAAATTTATAAAACTAATGACAGGAACAATGAAATTCAGTGAGTATGAGGACTACTCTAATATGATTACTGTATCTGGGATCTTCGTTGCCCTCACCACTCATTACTGTATCTGGGATCTTCGTTACCCTCACCACTCATTACTGTATATGGGATCTTCGTTACCCTCACCACACATTACTGTATCTGGGATCTTCGTTACCCTCACCACTCATTACTGTATCTGGGATCTTCGTTACCCTCACCACTCATTACTGTATCTGGGATCTTCGTTACCCTCACCACTCATTACTGTATCTGGGATCTTCGTTACCCTCACCACACATTACTGTATCTGGGATCTTCGTTACCCTCACCACTCATTACTGTATCTGGGATCTTCGTTACCCTCACCACTCATTACTGTATCTGGGATCTTCGTTACCCTCACCACTCATTACTGTATCTGGGATCTTCGTTACCCTCACCACTCATTACTGTATCTGGGATCTTCGTTACCCTCACCACACATTACTGTATCTGGGATCTTCGTTACCCTCACCACTCATTACTGTATCTGGGATCTTCGTTACCCTCACCACTCATTACTGTATCTGGGATCTTCGTTACCCTCACCACTCATTACTGTATCTGGGATCTTCGTTACCCTCACCACACATTACTGTATCTGGGATCTTCGTTACCCTCACCACACATTACTGTATCTGGGATCTTCGTTACCCTCACCACACATTACTGTATCTGGGATCTTCGTTACCCTCACCACACATTACTGTATCTGGGATCTTCGTTACCCTCACCACTCATTACTGTATCTGGGATCTTCGTTACCCTCACCACACATTACTGTATCTGGGATCTTCGTTACCCTCACCACTCATTACTGTATCTGGGATCTTCGTTACCTTCACCACTCATTACTGTATCTGGGATCTTCGTTACCCTCACCACTCATTACTGTATCTGGGATCTTCGTTACCCTCACCACTCATTACTGTATCTGGGATCTTCGTTACCCTCACCACACATTACTGTATCTGGGATCTTCGTTACCCTCATCACTCATTCCTGTATCTGGGATCTTCGTTACCCTCACCACACATTACTGTATCTGGGATCTTCGTTACCCTCACCACACATTACTGTATCTGGGATCTTCGTTACCCTCACCACACATTACTGTATCTGGGATCTTCGTTACCCTCACCACTCATTACTGTATCTGGGATCTTCGTTACCCTCACCACTCATTACTGTATCTGGGATCTTCGTTACCCTCACCACTCATTACTGTATCCGGGATCTTCGTTACCCTCACCACTCATTACTGTATCTGGGATCTTCGTTACCCTCACCACACATTACTGTATCTGGGATCTTCGTTACCCTCACCACTCATTACTGTATCTGGGATCTTCGTTACCCTCACCACTCATTACTGTATCTGGGATCTTCGTTACCCTCACCACTCATTACTGTATCTGGGATCTTCGTTACCCTCACCACACATTACTGTATCTGGGATCTTCGTTACCCTCACCACACATTACTGTATCTGGGATCTTCGTTACCCTCACCACACATTACTGTATCTGGGATCTTCGTTACCCTCACCACACATTACTGTATCTGGGATCTTCGTTACCCTCACCACTCATTACTGTATCTGGGATCTTCGTTACCCTCACCACACATTACTGTATCTGGGATCTTCGTTACCCTCACCACTCATTACTGTATCTGGGATCTTCGTTACCTTCACCACTCATTACTGTATCTGGGATCTTCGTTACCCTCACCACTCATTACTGTATCTGGGATCTTCGTTACCCTCACCACTCATTACTGTATCTGGGATCTTCGTTACCCTCACCACACATTACTGTATCTGGGATCTTCGTTACCCTCACCACACATTACTGTATCTGGGATCTTTGTTACCCTCACCACACATTACTGTATCTGGGATCTTCGTTACCCTCACCACTCATTCTATTATAGCTAATAGTAATATTACATCATGTTCTCTCAACCAACCACAACGAGAGCAGTTGAACCAATCAGCGTGTTCGGTAAACAACAGTCAGCCCTGCTTGACAGCCCAGTGCTCATTCGTCTTACCGGCGCATTGAGTGGTAGTTCAGCTCTAGAGAAACTGATAAATTTACGGTTAAAAATGGCAGATAACGAACATGAGAAGGAAGATGAGTAAGTATAAAGTAGATGAAAGATTGGTGGATGGTTTAAGGAGAAAATGAGTTCGTATTAATAGTGGAATATTGAGTTAGAGAGAAATAATGGCTGGCGTCGAGTGACCGGCAAGGAGGAAAACCATCTTGGCGTCTGTTATTTACTGTTTTACTTAACTTTATCGTCTTCGTCATTTATCGGTCTGTTAGCCTCTTACTGTCACAACACTGGCAGATTGTTCCAAGAGTTTATAATTCTCCCCAAAAGTTTACCCTGAGAATTACGGTATTTAAACGTTGCTTCTTCAAACTTCACCTGTGAATGTCTTTTGATAACTTATATTAATTCACGTTAGTCGTTATTTTGCTCATAAAAATATTAATGGTGTTTTTCTTGATGAATTATAGTGAATTTATTGAGTTACGATTCTTATATTTTTAAATTGGGAAAATGTCTGGGGTTAAAAACAAAAACCTAAACTAACCTTACTTAACCTAATCTAACCTAACCTTAGCCTAACCTGGTCACTGTACATAACTAATGGGTCATGAGCCATTGTTTAAGGTTTAATAGCTGTCGCCCCATGCCAGTCAAAAGCATTTTTATTCATCTTCAAATCCTAAGAAGTCTTCACTGTTGGATTCATCACCAAGCTCTGAATCATCATGGGAGGAACTATCATCATCATCATCACTACTGTCAGTCTCGTACAAGAAGTTGTCTTCAGTGCCATCCATAGCATTACTCCTACCACATTTTTTGAAAGACTTAACGATAACTTTAGTTTTAATATCACACCATGACTTCAGCACCCATTCACACACTTCAGATGTTGATGAACGTTTCATCCTTCCAGTCGGTGTCATATCATGATTCCCCTCTCATCCATTTATTCCATTACATAAGAACATAACATAAGAAAATAAGGAGTCTGCAATAGGCTGGTTGGCCTGTGCATGGCAGTTCCTGTCGAGAGTTACTACCACTCTCCATCATCCATGAATCTATCTAGCCTCCTTTTAAAACTTTCCAGTGTTCCAACACTTATTACAAAATTGCTAAGCTTGTTCCACTCGTCCACCACCCTATTTGTGAACCAGTTCCTTCCTATCTCCCTCCAAAACCTAAACTTATCCAACTTAAATCTGTTGCTACGAGTCCTATCCTGCTCGGATATTATAAGAACTTTATCTATATCCCCTTTATTGATTCCTTTCACCCACTTAAATACTTCTATCATATCTCCCTGCACTCTTCGTCTTTCTAGGGAATGCAAGTTTAGTTTCTTTAACCTATCTTGATATGGAAGGATTCTAAGTCCCGGAATCATTTTTGTGATTCTTTGCTGCACCGACTCTAGTGAATTTATATCCATTCTATAATAGGGCACCAGAACTGAACTGCATAATCAGGTGCGGCCTGACGAGCGCAAGATTTAGTTACAATCAGACCTCTGCACTCTTATTACTTACACTTCTCGATATAAAACCTAACACTCAGTTTGCCTTATTTCAAACATTAACACTGTTTTCTAGGCAGTAGGTCCGGGCTTACAAGTACATGAACCCCTAAGTCTCTTTCACAAGTCGACTTCTCTAGGTTGATGTTAAGGCTGTATACATTGACAATATTTGCTCTTCCAATATTAAGTACGCTGCACTTGCCGGTGTTGAATTTCATTTGCCATTTTTCTGACCACCCCTGCAGTATATTTAAATCCTCCTGTAGTGCATTTGCATCCTGCCCTGAATTAATCTGCCGCCCTATTTTCGTGTCATCCACAAACTTGTTTGTCACTGCTGATCCCAGGATCTAGATCGTTTATGAAGATTATGAACAAGTGGGCCTAATACTGACCCCTGGGGAACCCCACTAAATTCACAGCCCCATTCAGATTTAACACCATCTACTCTGACCCTCTGCGTTCTATCGGTGAGCCATGATTTTATCCACTTTAATACTTTCCCCTCGATACCATGAGCCTTAACTTTTCTCAGAAGCCTCTGATGCTGTACTCTCAAATTTCTTGCTAAAGTCATAGTATGTACATCATAATTTTCGTCAATATCTACTACCTAGAAGACTTTCCTAAAAAAGTCAGTAGCTTTGTTAGACAAGATTTTCCCTTTGTAAACCCATGTTGAGAGTCGTAGATTAATTTGCTTTTCTCTAAATGCCATCGGATGTTGTTTGCTATAATTGATTCAAGAAATTTCCCCACTACTGACGGCAAACTAATCGGCCGGTAATTTAACGCTGATGCTCTGTCTCCCTTTTTGAATATGGGTACTACATTTGCCGGTTTCCACAAGTCTGGCACAACTCCCGTGTCTAATGATTTTGTAAATAAATTTACGAGGGGTCCGCTAATCTGTTCCCTACACTCTTTCAAGACTCGAGGAAAAAATTTATCCGGCCCTGAGGATTTTGTCTTCTTTAATCTATTTATCCTCTTAAGTACATCCTCTTTTCTGATAGTGATATTCTTTAATTTCTCTTCTTCCTTTCCCCTAAATATCAGTTCCACCTCTAGAATTTCCTCGCGAATTTCTTCTGTGAAAACTGATAAAAAGTAGCTTTTCAATGCTTTGCTTATTTCTTCACTGCCATTGATCATTTCCCCCTCCCTGACTTTAAAGGCCCAACTTTGTCCTTGACCTTTGTTCTATATACCTGGAAAAATCTCTTGGGATTTGCCTTGGATTCTCTTGCTATTCTGATTTCGTAGTCTCTCTTTGCTTTCCTTACATTTTTCTTAACATTCCTAGATAGTTCATTATACCTATTTCTGAGCTGCTCCTCCCCTCCCTTTAATTTCTTATAAATTCCTTTCTTTATTCCTATGTCATGTTTAAATTTTCTGGTCATCCACCTTGGCTCATTCTTATTTGACCAAATTTTTCTGTATGGTATATTTTGTTCTTGTGCTTTACGTAGTATACTAGCGAAAATATTATAGTCATGATCAATTGTCATCTGTGACCTCACCATTTCCTACCGGGGACTGACCTGACTGTTCCCAGGTGACCTCACCCAGGTACCTTCTTAACCCCTGATAATCCACCAACCGAAAGTTTGGGACTCTGACCATATTGTCATTGTTTTTCGTTTCCCATTTTAGGGTGAACCTCATTTCTCTATGATCACTGTTACCTAGTTCTTCCCCTACTGTGATATCTCTGATAATATTTTCTTTATTTGTTAATACTAAGTCTAATATATTGTCACCTCTAGTAGGTTCTGTAATTAGTTGTTTAAAAAAATTGTCCAGTACTGCATCTAGGAAGTCTTCAGATTCATAGTCACCTACAATGTTGTCCCAGTCAATATTTCTGAAATTGAAATCCCCCACAATGTACAGGTTGTTATATTTTGCTGCCCTACTCATTTCCTGCCATATGGGCTGAACTGCTTCTTTCCCAAGACTTGGGGGGCCTGTAAATCATTCCCATAATTAATTTTTCTCTTCCTTCCATGATTTCTACCAATACAGACTCGGTTCCTATTTCACCCTTTATTGAATTATTAATACTACATTTTAATGTATCCTTGACGGAGAGTGTGCCCCCCTCCCCCCTTCCTACCCTCCCCGTCCTTGTGAAAAAGGTTGTACCCTTCTATGTGGTACTCTGATAAAAAATTTTGCTCGCCAGATTCATCCAAGTCTCGGTGATTGCTATGACGTCTACATTCTCGGTACATACAACCGCTCCCAGCAAGTCTTTTTTATTTCTAACGCTCCTACTGTTTGTATAGTACAGTATACATTTAAACCTACCCTTCCCTGGTCCTGTTTTACCTCTTGTCCTGAGTAACCAATTTTACTTCCCAGGACCTGCTTGTTTTGACTCCCACTTACCCCGACCCCTCTCTACTGGCGAACCCCCCCCCCCCCCCTCCTCCTCTTTGGAGTGACAATTTCACGCTCCAGGGATGCAGACAACGTTTTTACCCCCGCACAAGACAAGTGTACTAAGTCACGACTGTACAGGTAGTCGTTGCCATAGAATTGTTGCCAGTTACCAATGAATGCCCAACCATTGTTTGCACAATGTTTTTCTAATCGGCAATTTATAGCAATTGCCCTGGACAGCCGTTCACGACCAACCCCTCTTTTAGGCAAGACACCACATACTATCGGGATCCCTCCCCTCCCCTATCTCTAATCTTCCCCAGCGCCTCCCTATACCTCTTGAAAAGTTCCTCACTCCTAACCTTTCCTATGTCATTTCCTCCCACGCTAAGACACACTACTGGATTGGTACCCTCCCCTGACAAAACCCTATCCTCTCAGCTACATGCCCTATCCCAGCCCCAGGAAAACATACCCTAGTCCTACGTTTCCTATCTCTTTCACAAAAAGTCCTATCTAAAAACCTCACCTGGCTGTCCCCAACTACCACGACCTTACCACTGGGCAGGGTTTGTACAACTGCCCTTTCCTCTCCTTGCACCACACTGTCCTGCTTCTTCTCTTCCTCCAACACCTGGTAGGGGTTATCGCACTCCACATCCTGGTCAGCTTTCCTGAGTCTGACCCTAGTCCCCTTGGAGACAACCACTCTTCACTCCTGGTCCTCCTTCGCAGGTGTCCTGCCTAGCAGGACACCTACCTGAAGGAGTTCAGTCCTGAGGGCTTCTTTCTCACCCTTATTAATGCTGACATCTAGTGGCTGTAACTGGAAAGTCAGGCCATCAGGAATTACTGCCAGCCGTGTGTTGAGCCCCTTTGCTAGCCTTTTGGTGTTTTCAGTCGTGTGAGCACTAAACTGATCCCAAACTAGCAGTGAATTCTTTGGTAGCAGGCCACCAGGACGCTTGGACCACACTTCATCCAACCATACCTTGACACCTTCTCCATCCATCCATCCATCCCTTGGGTTGTACAATGACATGAATTCCAGTTTTTCCTTCGGTAATGTTTTTCTCTTGAAAATTAAGAGGCGGTAGTTTGGTCCCATTGGCACAGCAAGCTAAAACTACCGTGTAGCGAGTCTTTTCGTGTCCAGTGGTTTTAACAATCACCGATTTCATCCCTTTAACATTTACACTTTTATTAGATGGCATATCAAAAGTCAAAGGTACTTCGTCCATATTCCCACTTTGACTGAGTTCGGGACAACTCTGTTTTCTAACCTTAATAATAAATTTATGGAAATCTAATATTTTCTTTGTATTCTGCAGGCATTTTCTGAGCCAAACGCCATCTAAGAGCTATACTGAGTGGGTGTACCCACGCGGTGACCCAAGCCACACCACGCTCTAGCTCAGGTCGTAAACGTTTTGGTAGAAAATGCGTGCGTCATTTGAAAAAATTTGGTCATGACTGCGGCGGTCATATGTCCCGACGGTCGTAAGGTCAGAGCAGGTCCTAAGTGCCGATGAACGCAAGTTGAGTCGGTTGTAAGTCGGGTACTACCTGTAAATAGCATTAACATGCAATTTTAAATGATCTATGCATCATGAAGTGTGTATAGTATGATAAAATGTCAGTTTATATTGATAATTAAACAAATTGAAAAAGAGTGTGTGAAATATTTTACAGAACAAAAAAAGTAAATCAAATTACTACGTTTTCCTGGTCGGGAATACAGAATGAAACATGTACACAATACTGAATTTTCTAACAGTGTACTGTAAGTATGTCACCATTACTAGCTGCATAAATTATATCGTCTACCCAGAAAAAAATAATTACCTTCATCTTGTTTACAATTCTAGTATACACACAATAATCTACAGGAGAGTGATGAAAACCTTCACGCAAAAGAAAATTATGTAGCATGTTGTTCCAATTTCAGCCGCTTTGTTTCAAACCATATATAAAGATTTTAATTTCCAAACAAAATTTTCACCTATATTACTTTTAACATAACCTTCTGGCTGTTCTAAATAAATTTCACAATTTATGTCAGCATTCAGATAAGCAGTTTTAACATCCATTTGGTGAACTATAAAGTTGTCTTGTATTGCAGTAACATCCTTATTGATGTAACACGAACTGTTGGTGAGAAGGTTTCTTGATAGTCTACATCTTGAACTTGTGAATAGCCTTTAGCTACATACCAAGCTTTGAATTTTTCTTCACTATCAGGGGCAAGTTTCACTGCATAGACCCATTTTCCACCAATTACTGGTCTACCTTCAACTGGTGGCATGAGTTCATGTGTTATTGTCTTAGAGCCTCCATTTCCTCATCCATAGCTTTATGCCACTGCATGGACTCTGGAGATGAGACTGCCTCTTGGTAGTTTCTTGGAATATCTGCAACCGCATAGCAAAAATCAACAGAACACCTGGAAATATTGGAAAAGTTAGGTTCCATAACATAATCTTCCATATGTTTGGGTTTTTGTCGTTGCCTCGAAGGGTATCTGTTTTTTAGTGTCTTCTGCAGCTGTCTCATTTGTAATAACTTCAGTTTCTGGCTCTTGGTTAGGTGCTGTATATCTTTTTTATTCATGTTCAACATCTAACACCACATTTTTCTGATTAAAATTGATACTGAATTTTATACATCTAACTCTCTTAACGTCATTTATCTCTGGAAAATATACTAGATAGGCTGGACTCAGTCCATCATATCCTATGAACACTCCTTGTTCACTGCGAGGATCCAACTTCTTCTTGTTCTGGACATAAGCATGGCATGCACTTCCAAATACATTCATGTGACTCAGATTTGGCCTTTTTCCAGTGAACATTTCATAGCGAGTTTTCCCAATCCTCGGGTTGTAGCATCTGTTACGAATGCATCCTGAAGCTTTCGCAGCATAAGTCCATAGAGTCTTGGGTACCTTTGCTTCCAACAATAAGCATTTGGCCATATCAAAAATAGATCTCCAAGCTCGCTCCGCTGTACCATTTTGATGTGGTGAATATGGAGCAGAAAATTCATGCTTTGTCATGCTTTATGTGAGTTTTAATCATTAGTTTTAAATTCAGTGGAATGAATTCACCACCATTGTCAGACCTTAGTCGTTTGACAGATCCATATGGAGCAGAATCTGCCAAGAATTTTTCTGTAGCTGCCAAAGTATCACTCTTAAGATCTCAAAAAATAAATCATTATCATACCAGAGAAGTCATCTACAAAGGAAATGGCATACTGAAAACCTTCTCTTGCAGTAGGGTCTACAGGACCTGCTAAATCAGTGTACAAATTCTAAATTGGTTGCAGCTCGCTGATCAGGTTCTCTACTTTTATACTGAGACATTTTACCTGAAATGCATACATTACAATCAAAATTATTCTTATCCGTAATGTTCATACCATCAACAACATTTTCTAATTTAAGTATATCTTTCACATTACAAAGGCCTAAAATTTTATGCCATTCCTCAATAGTATGACTGCTGCTTTTCTGAGTTCACATCATTCAGATAATACAATTTGCCATGTTTATTAATATCATACACTGTACCATCTGAGGCCTTCAATTCTGGAGAATTTGGGGTAAAGTTTTCTGTGGCTACTTAAACAGAAAACATGTTCTGTTTATAGGAAGGAACACACAGAGCATTTTTGAGTAGAACTTTATGACTATTACCATTAATATCATAAATTTAAACTCTCGCATCACCTCTACCTGATACAATACCATTTTGCCTACCACCATCTGCCAATTCTATACAGTGGTTAGAAGAATCAAAATTCTGATCAAATTTTACAAACTGGGATTTATCACTTATGATATGTGATGTCGCTCCACAGTCTACCAACAGGCATTGTGCATTTACATCACTACTTACATTATTTTAAACAGAACTAACACTAGCTCTAAATGCAAGTGAATGGCTATCTTCTTCACTGTTAGTTACAGACTTTACTGAATTATTTCTGCAGCAGTAATTTGTATTATGAGTAGGAGATTTGCAGTTGTCACCCCACCTACTAGGCTTTGCTTCATTAGGATTATATGTCTTTACTTCTGCACTCAAATTTTCTGTGTCCTAATTTTCCACAGGAAAAGCATTTAATATTCATATTTTTTAATTTTGTATTCATCACATTATCTGCATCCTCAGCTTGTTGTTGTTGACACTTTTCAGTGTCTTCAAGACTTCTTAATGCTACTTTAAATTCAGAGAAACTAACAGCTGTTTCTTTCTGCGTCACAACGGTAGAAAATGTAATCCTTTTAATAACCTTGCTACAAGTAAAATGTCACTGATGGTTTCACCTGCTAGCCTCAATGACGCTGGTGCCGTTTCGACCCGTTTCACGTAGTCGGTAATGGCCTCTTCATTGGATTTCCTGAGTGACATCAGTTCTTTTACAAGGCAATAATTCTTGACTTGCTGCTGCCTAGATAATGTTCACGGAGAATCTTTAATGACTTCCTACCGTCATCTTTGGCACCTCGGATGATAAGGGAAAGACTTCTATCGTCGAGGTACTGCACTAGTTCTGCAAACACTTGAGCATTCTTCTCCGTCACGGCTGCACCGCCTCCATTGTGATTAACGACATCGAGAAGTTTTTGAAGTCTTAAATGGCCTAAGAACTTCACTTCCCATAACTCATACTTGCTTTCATCACCATCCAACACCAACCTGTGCCTGGGCCCTTAACCTGTTGAAGTTAGAGTGTTCATTTTTGGTGGATAACAATGAAATATGATGCAAGAGGCTCAGACAATGCCACAAGCGATGTTGCTCTTTCCAGTATATTTTGGGACCAGTCATAAAAACAAATTAAACATAAAATGCACAGCAAAGTGGCGCCTTATTCCACAACTAACAGAAAACATAACTGGATATATTCACATAAATATGGGGTAAACTACCTTATATCTAACAGTTAAGTCATTGGCTATTCTTATGTCTTAGAAATTCATGTTACCTTGCAGGCTCCTGTTGTTTCTAAATAGGTTGGCCTTTATATCTGCAGTAGATAACTTGATTAGCATAGGTCTAACTTTGCCCTGGATAAATTTACCCAGCCTAATCACTTTAACTATTGTCTCCTGGCCACTACAGTAGTGATGCCACAGTATTTTATTAGGAACATTGCATAAGATTAAAAACTCTACCCTTTCGCTCATTGTTGGGGATCCAGGTTCTGATACACCATATACCACAAAGTTGTTTTCCCTCTTCTTTCTCTCATATAGTTCCTCTATAATTCGCCAACAGGCTCTGGTTTCCCTGTGATGTCTTCCTGCTCCACTTCAGTGGCACTCTGTTGCCCTGCTAGAATCTACTTTCCCTTCTATATCCACTGTTCTAGCCACCAAGGTTCCCAGTCTGTTTTCAAAACCCCTGTCATTCTTAGCATTTGTTTCCAACACATTTATTTCAACAGACTTTGCTTCCAATATACCCAGCCTGTCTCTTATCGTGTTCTTGTGCTGTAAATTTTCTCAGTTGATTTACTTTCTTCCAATTCATTTCGTCTGGTCATTTGTTCCACCTGTTGTTGTTCAATTCTTATGTACTTGTGCAGTTTAGCACAACTCTTCTTGCAGTGACTGCAGTACCACATCAACACTCCTCCTGCCTCCTCATCTTGCATGAAGTTATATACCTCTTTTGGTAATTTTTCACATTCGATGTGTAACCACACTTCACAAACATCACAGCTAACTGCTCTGTCACTATCCTTGACTGTTAATCCACATTCTCCACACTTCTCGGTGTTCTTCTTTCCTCCATGTTTGTTGACACTTGCCTTCCTCCTCCTGTCCCCTGAGTCCATGGTCTCACTCATTGTGACTTCTTTGTTGTATGTACAAAAATTTGATGGGCTTACCTTCTAGTATGCCTCCGTATATTCACAGAACTGCGTATCTACAGTATTACCCCGCCTAACACGGTTTCACTTAACGCGTTTTTTCATATACGCGGTGCCTCGCCAGAGCTGAACTTTCACTTAACACGGATTTTTTCCACATATACGCGGTGAGTGTCCGGCTCGAGATGCTATTTTTAGATTTGCCCCACCCGCCACCCTGCCTGACTGCCTGTTTTAGCTCATAAAATTCATACAAATTACCCGGCCAGAATATAATTTACATTGCTGGAATTCTTATAATTTGGTGATCATTTTGAATATAAACATCATATATTTTGCATTAGACATACAAATTTTAGATAAAATGTTTTCTGAGTAAATATGTTATCTTTTGTGCAAAATATATGACATTTATATTCAAATATTCCTGGTCTTACAAGGAATCCAGCAATGTCAATTGTATTATCCTAACTTTAGTTTGAGGTATTATTTATTAAAATTTAGTGGTTTTCCCCAAAAAATTTCTCAGAGAGGGAAGAGCCAGCAGTGTAGTGTGAGAAGAGGGGGAGGGAGTTGAGTCCATTATTTGAATGGACATTGACTTGGCGACTGTATTTCTCTATTTCTCTTAAGTATTAATTGTGTGCATGTACCATCATAAAATTAAGATGTTATTTTTACTACAACATAGTTATGTGTCTTCAAAAAGTGGAGTTTGGGGGTCGGGCCGGTTTCTATTGGAATTAATCCCATATGTTCTGTTGTTCACTTAACGCGGTTTACACTTAACACCGTACCCTCTGGGTTTTATTGACCGCGTTAAGTGGGGTACAACTGTACTTAATTTCCACTTATGTTCCTTTGTCATTCATAAATTTGGGCAAATTACAAGAGCTCTATCCGCCACCGCGGTATTATTGTATTTCCGCACCGGACATTCCTACCACGAATCTATTATCATATTCGAATAAGACGTCTAATTATAAGAATTTTCTTCTATTACATTACCGTCGCAAATGTATAATAACGGAGATAGCATATCCAAAAATTTCTCTATTTTCTAGCTTTAACCTTGTCATTATCGCCTACCTCACCTCCTACACTGCGTGTCTCCATCATAAATCATCACGCGCATGCGTTCCCGTACACGTCGCGTGGCCAATCAAAAGCTTTTTTTTTGGCAACCAATTAAAATGATTGTGGTTTAATTCGCAGTATTTTTGGCCCAATCAAATTTGATCTTTATTTTGGGTCTTATATTTCAAAATTAAAATTAATTTCTAACCATGGAAGTCTGCAATTGGTGTTACTTCAGTTATATGGAGCTGATTGAGAGTTTTGGGGAAAAACGAAGAAACTATAAAAATTTTCGATATCGTGGTGTTCTCCCGACCTAAGTAAAGTGTCCTAAGTGTTAGAACGAATGTAAATATCGTCAAGACCAACATATGTGGCATTGTGGTAATTCTAACGAAAAACAGGCCAATAAGGTAAGAAATAAATGATTCCATCATATGGTGGGAGTCAGTTAAGTTTGGTTTGGACAGGTTAGGTTAATGGTTTTTTAGTGTTTTATTTTTTTTTGTATTGTGTTCGTTTAGCCATAATCTTATCGGAAAACGCCCCACAAAAAAGAAAAGAAAATAAAGCCAATTTCTGACGGAAATGAAGGTTATAACCAAGCTGAACACATAAATACTAGAAAAACACATTTTTTACTTTCTAACCGAGTTGTGTGCACTTGTGCAAATTTACCAAAAAATTAATTCTGGCCAAATTCTTGTTTCAAAGCCTAACTTGTATTTAAAAGTACGTGCTACAGGTCCCAGGTACTGTACTGGGGCCACATATTCAAAACGCCTCATCAGTTACGCACAGTAGCAGAGATGCACTACCGTAACTTAGACTCCTTACAGTCCCGTAAATTTCTCTAAAAATTTAATTACAGTCCCGTAAGCAGTCTGTAACTATAGTCTAATGTTTACACTGTAAATTCAGTTCTCTTTTCCGAAGATAGATGACAGTGCAGGAGCAAGTTGGCCAGTCATTGCTCATTTAACAAAATAATCAACCAATCACAAGAGAAGGAGAAATCGGCTGAGATCGACGCACGTGATAGTTGCTAGACGTACTTAAAGCGTCAATAGTGAAGATGGAACTGTGTTTGAGTCAAACTGTATTTTTACTTTTATCCTCTTCACCACTGATCGGCTCGTTAGTCGTTTGGACGATCTGTTACTTCTGTTACTCACTGTTGGCAAGTACTGGGCATTAGGGTGTGTCAATTTAGGGGGTGAACTGGCTAAATTGAAAATCGAGTAATTTGGTAGCAATTTATTGTAGTCTTTAAGCATGCAAAACAATATTCTGGCATAAATTTTTTTTTATAATAAGTCCTACCTACATCAAATGGATTTTTAAATGTACATATTTGTGAATTTATAACATAACCAGCGTTTGCACACATGTTACTGTTTCAAGTTTCAAATTATTATATTTTATTATCCGTAGTCTATTTGAAAGTAACCAATGCCTTCATACTCTCTTTGCTTTGGTTTCTTGTCATCAGTAGTCTGCTTGCTATTTGTGCTTTGATGTAACCTTCTCGCCTCTCGTGGCTGTAAACATGGCCCGCTGCTTCTGTGACCATTTTCACACATCTCTCCACACTTTGAGTGTGGGAAGGCCACTTCGGCACCTGCATTGGAGTCTCTTTAAGGTTTCTCAATTCTTGGCTAGTTAGACTTGTTGTCAATGGTGGCTCTAAGACTTCCAAACTCAAGTCAACCAATTCTGACAATTTGGTGGCATTGACGTTTATTGGGGGAACTTTTCTTGAATGAAACGAACAGTCTCCCAACTGGTCGTCATCTATTAGCGTTCCTCTAATCTTTAGAATGACTTCTACAGCCTTGGTTCGGAGATTGGTACATTGACTGAAAAGCATTGCTTGCAAAACTGCTTCTGATCGAGCATACCAAGCGGACCTTCTTGCCACAGGTAACACGATGTCCCTAACTACCTTCCTCTGTGTTCTTACTAGCTGCAATTGAAACAAAAGGTGATTGGGCCCATCCACCCACATAGGATTAAGTTTCACACTAAACCACTGGGGAAGATAAACTCCAATAATAAATTCAACAATTAACCTCAAATTCTTCAGCACTTTGCCCTTCAATTCGTGTTTGGAAATCCAAATCCTGCAGAAACGAAGAGCTGTAGTTAACCAACGGCTGTGACTGACAGGTCCAATCTCCAAGAGAGCCAATGACTGAGGCACTTCTCCTGATCTTATTGCTTGGGCAATACGATAAGCATAGGATTGATCTGTGCTGAGATCTTTGATGACTCCTTCAGACAACGCCAACTTCGACCTTTGGAAAGGTTGTATTTATTTCTAGTTGTGTTGCTTCATCCAGCATGATGCCAAGGGGACCTGACCACTTGTTGTTGCTCTTTGTAGGACCATCAAGTTCCTGGATGAGATGACGAAGAGGTAGCTCGCCTGTATGTAAATCACATACAATCCAAACAAGTCTTCTTCCTAGTTTTTTCTCTAAATGCGTCATTACACCCCCCTGCCATCCGGTGTTCACTGCAGTTGAATCTCCACCAACAGCCTGCAGTGAACTGCCAAGTCCTCTCTCCTGAACCCAACATAAAATATGATCAGCAATGACCTCTGCATGTTTCTTCCCTTCTACTTCAGTTTCGGGAGCAAAGTGAAACAAAAACCGACCACCAGGCTCAGAACAGACAGAGTAGTGTTCTTCTTTGATGAGACCTGGAAACTTTCTGTTCACTCCCTCTACTTCTAGCAAAACTTTTGTGTCATCTATTCTTCCATCAAACAAAAGACAGGAGAGCCCTCCCTCGCTTAAATCTTTTTCATGCTGATCAGATATTTCCTTCATTATTTTTTCTTGTGCTCTTCTAATTTTATTATGATCTATCACCAAAGATACATCCTCTCGGCTGATGAGGCCTGCATCTATCCAAGCGGCAGTTGCAATTTCTGCAGCCTCACGAAGTCCAGCATGGTGGCGAATACTAGCTAAAGCAATGTTTGAAATATTTCTTGTGTTGTATTTCATTTTCTTTGGTAAAGGTTCAGATGGCTCTTTGGAACTATCATCTGATGTTGCTTCCTGTTCATCAGAAGAACTATCAAAGAAGTGATAAACATCTTGACACAGCTCTTCCTCTCTTTGGATGGCTTCTTCACTCTTCATTTTCTTCTTTTGTTCCCTCTCTCGGATTTGTTCTCTCTTCTTGGCATTAGCAATCTGCTTCTTTGTTTCTGAATAATCTATTGAACCCATTTGCATACTTCCTTGGCCTTCTGCCTTTGTCCTCTGTGCCTTTATAAATTCAAGCTCTAAAACAGGGATCTTCTTTTCACGAGGACAACCACAATCAATGTGGGAATTATTTTCTCTCTTACCTGAGTGAGAACAGTTGGATTCAGAACATAATTGTATGGAGCACTTGCAGGTCAAAATGTCAAACAGAGTATCAAGTGTGTGCAGAAATTCATTTTTCCTGGCCAAGTTTCCTTTACCAAGTGATGTTTCAACTGCTTTGTGCCATAATTTCGTTAGTTTTAGCTCAATAGTTCGACACTGATTAATCACAGGTGGTTTGAATAGTGCATTAGCTTTTGTCCATTGATGCAGAATAGGGACTATCATGTCATTTATGAGTTCTTTATCTGTATAGTTCCTTCTGTCCTTTGCATTTTTTTCTCGAAGGAGTAACCCTAATCTTAGCATGTCTCTCACTGTTGGAAGTTCTGATACAGGAAGCTCCTTCCCTTTACCAACTAGCAGGCTCAAGTGGGTTGACAACTGACTTCTTGTCTTCAATTTTGACATCTTCACACTATCTGACAAATAGAAAAATATTTCAATGTTTCATAATTCAATTGTTGTTTCAAAAAATATCAATTTGTTTATCAAAAATGCTGTAACAGAAATAACATAATAATTTCTTAGAACATAATGTTTTATACAATGATATAAGTAACTGCGACAATCAATATGCCCTACTTACAATAATTAAAATGTAGAATTCGTCTGGTAGAGTAGGTGCAAGTGCAATGAGAGCAAACCACCGTCTATGATATCTGGAAGGAGAGTGAGCCGGGCGCCTTATCCTTACGCTTGGTACAAGTCAAAACAAGAATTAAACTGTCCCACACGGAGAGCCTGTTCATGTTCATGTTCTGACATGCATATTGTACACAAGCTATAGAACCATAAAATACTCCATAATCCATATGCTTACATGAGATTAGTTAATATCAAGTGAATAATTCTAATCAAGTCTCATTAATTTGTTGAAATACTGATATTTGAAACTTTAAGGTAAAATTGATGTAGGTGAGGGTTATTTCAATTCATTTTTGTTTGCTAATCTCAAGTTTAGACATAAAGAGGCACAATATTTTGACTACCAAATTTGATTTTTAACATGTTGACAAAATTGACACACCCTACTGGGCATGCACCGGCTCCTGAATGTACCTAAACCTGCTCCTGTGTTGGTCAAGTCTTGTCTTGAAAAAGCTCACACTCGGTTGTCGTCACAACACTCTCTGGTAGATTGTTCCAAGAGTTCACAACTCTCACTCCAAAAAAGTTTGGCCTCACAGTTTTCTGGACTTGTGACTTCTTCAATCTTGAGATGTGACCCCTTGTGGGGCGAGCGTCCGTCAGCTCCAAGTAAGGACACTCGACCGAGTAGTGCCCCATGAGATGCACATACACCTCAATTAGGTCACCCCTTGCCCGTCTGTAGTATAAGCTAGGCAAGTTCAGGCGCTCCACTCTCTCAGGGTAGTTGAGGTGCCGAAGTGCAGGCACTAGTCTGGTATCCTCCTTTGAACATTTTCAACCAACTGACAGTCCCTAGCATATCTCGGGGACCAGACAGGGTGACAGTACTCCAGATGGGGAAGCACTTCACTCTTGAAGATCGTTACGAGGGACGGACCGTCTAGACATCTGAACGACTTTCTTGTAAGACCCAATAATTTATTTGCCTGGTTTACCTTCTCGCAATGGCCCGAGAACTTCAGCTCATTAACAACATACACATCTAGGTCCTTCTCACATTCAGTCTCAACTAGTGCAGTTTCTTCATCCCGTTGGTGAAGGTTCCAAGTGTTCCCTGAAGAAGGCAGTGATGGGTAGGGAAACACCGGGTAACACTGAAGTCGATTTATTAACGGATGGGAGAAATACAAGTAGTGACTAGCGTGTGCCTTGCACGTCCCACGGAGTCAGACTGAGGCTGCCTTGCCATATGGCAGCCTCGGGGCAATATTGCCACATAACACGTGCAGTGTTGCCACGTAATTACATACATAAATGCTACTCGGCACAGTAGCTTAGATACATAACCTACATCTCCCTCCCCCCTCACGCTCATAGTCTTTGTCTTGAGCGGACTTTTTAGTCCTAAGTCGCTCCGAGCGTTGAGGTGCACTGTGGGGTGGATCCTCGTGAGGTGTAGGGGACTCGTCCTCGGTCAAGGGGCCAGCAGCAGGGGGTGAGACTGGCTGGGGGAAGCGGCGGTTCCTCCACCAGACACGGCCGCTCGGCATCCTGACCTTGTAGTCCCGCGACTGGCCGACGCCCATTACCATGCCCACCTTGTCCCAACGTGTCGTCGTCGGGTCCTGGACGCGGGCAAGAGCACCAATCTCCAGCGGCTGAAGAGGGCGGGCACGGTCGTCATACCGAGCCTTGGCGTCCTGGGCACGTGAAGCGGCACGGCGGTCACAGCTCTCGCCTCTGGTCTACCACTCCTTCGCAAAGGCCTTGGTGTGTGCAGGAACGCAAGAGCGGAGAGGGTGACCATACAGGATCTGGGTAGGGGAGCGTCCAGTGTGGGTGGGAGTATTACGTAACTCCAGGAGTCCTTTGTCAAACGCCTCGGTCTGTTGCCTGAAGGAGCCACCTTGAGGATGAGGTGCTTGACTGTTTTGGCCGCAGCCTCAGTGTGGCTGTTTGACTGCGGGTAATGGGGTGTTGACACCATGTGGCGGACTCCCCAACGCTCCAGGAATCCTGTGAAGTCTCGGCTGGTGAACTGTGGCCCACCTTCCGTCAGTAGACGTACGGGGACGCCTAGGTCACGAAAGAGGTGCCGGAAGTGGCGAATGGTGGCCGCAGACGTCATGTCCGAGCCACAGATTACCACCACAGGCCAGCCAGAGAATCGGTCAGCGACAGCTAGGAAATGTTTCCCAGCTGTGCTGAAGAAATCAGCCGACACGGACTCGAAGGGCCTGGTGGGTTCGTCGTCACACAAGAGGGGCTCCTGCTGTTGACTGGGCTGCATGATCTGGCACGGCTCACAGGCATGGACCGTATTGACGATATCCGCGTCAATGCCGGGCAAGTACACAGCCTGCCTTGCGCGGCGCTTGGTGGCCTCTGGTCCACGATGGCTGTCGTGTAAGCAGGCCAGAACGCGACGACGGAGAGCTGCAGGGACGACCACACGGGCATTGTACAGGACGTGGTCCTCACGTATCTTCCAATACGGGCGTAGGGCGTTGTGGAGGTCAAATCTGTCGCGAGGGAACCCAGTCCTCACACTCTCCAAGAGCTGAGTGTAGGAGGGGTCGTCGCGTGCCGTGGTCCGTAGTTCCTCGAGGGCCAGATTGCTGTCGGGTGGCGACACTGAGGCCTGGGGCCTGGCGAGGGACTGCACGACCTGCAAAGTGACGATGTTGCTGATGGAGAAACCGGCCTCGGTGCTGAGCATCTCGTCTTCAGGTGTCGGGCGGCTGACTGGGGAGCGGGAGAGGGCATCTGGGATGCACAACTCCTTACCTGCGCGCCAAGCCACAGTGAAGACGAAGGCCAAAATCTTCTCCTTCAGGCGCTGGAGGCGGGGATTCGATGGCGTCCAGCGAATAGTGATTAAGAATGGGGACCAAGGGCCTGTGGTCTGTGATGAGGTCGAAGTGCTGTAGGCCAATCAAGTAAAACTTGCACTTCGATAAGGCCCATACCACTGCCAGCAGCTCCAGCTCGATGGTAGCATAGCGAGACTCCGCATCGGTGAGGAAGCGAGAGCCACACTGTACGAGCCAGTACTTTCCTCCACCGTGATCCTGGAGAAGGGCGTAACCAACCTCGTACAGGAGCGAGGCATCTGTCTGGAGGACGGTGGGGAGCGCTGGGTTGAAAGTAGCGAGGATAGGTGGACTTGAGAGGGCCTCCTTCACCTTATGAAAGGCGAGGTCGTGGTCAGGGGTCCACGTGAACGTCCTCTTGGGGCTCATCAGGGGGCGGAGAGGCCCGGCAGCGGCGGAGACGTCAGGAGAAATTTCCGCCAACTGGTTCACCAGGCCCATGAAAGACCTGAGATCCTTAAGGTTGGTAGGTTTGGCAAAGTCTGCTATGGCGCGAACTTTCTCTGGGTCCGCAGCAATGCCATCCCTTGAGAGTCGGTAGCCGCAGAAAGACACTGCAGGTGCGGCCAAGACGAACTTCTCGGCATTCAGTGATGCCGTGCGTCCTACACCTGGTCAGTACCTCGTCGATGCGGCGAAAATGCGTCAGGTAGTCCTCATCGTAGAGGAGGACGTCATCCACTACCTTCACGCAGTTGGTCACGCCTTGAAGTGCCATGTCACCACGGAGACAGAAGGCGTCCCCCGTAGCAGCGAATCCCATAGGGCAACGGCAGTGGCGGAAGCGTCCGTAAGGCGTGATGAAAGTGGTCAGTGGCTGATCCTCCTTCAGTGGCATCTGCCCGTAACCACAGAGGGCGTCCATTGTCGAAAAGTGCCGTACCTTCGGATCCACACTCCATATAGCTGCAAAAGGTGTGGGTGAAGGGTGGGCGGGACGGGACACCTGGCTGTTAAGCTTAGACAAGTCGGTAGTAATCCGCACTCCATCGTTAGTCTTAGCCACAGTGACTAGAGGGTGGGACCAAGGGGATGGGTCGTCACCAACGGGTACGATGACACCCTGGGCCACCATGGAATCCAGTTCCTTCTTGACTGAATCCCTGAAGGCGAGAGGGATCAACCGGGGAGTGTGTATGGCAAACGGCTGCGCATCTTCCCACAGGTGTATCCTCATAGGCGGACCCGCCATAGCCTTCACTGGCGCGGTCCGTGGGGCCTCATTCGTCACCAGCACATCCGAGTACTCCTTCAGGAAGTAGGCCCTTGCGGCTGAAGGAGACGTATCGGTGTGAAGAGGAAGCAGCTGTGACTTGGGTGGAGGCGATGCGGGAGTGGACGCGGTTTCTGAGCAGCTCTGTGCGGCAGCGCCAGGCTCGTTGTTCGTTGACTCATGCACCCTGCTGGTGGTGTACTGAACAGCTGGGATCTGCTCGGGAAAGTCTCTGGGCACCACGCCTAACTCCTTGCAGTGCTCCTAGGACAACAAGGGTGTAGTGAGAGTAGGCTGCACGTCCATCCATCCGTGACACGACCTGTTGCCGTAGGTAATCTCCGCTTGAAAGGAGCCCACAGCGTCCGGCAGCAGGGAACCGTCCGCATTTTAGTACTGCAGCTGCCGCGGTGGTCCCAGGTCGCGTTTGGTGAGGCCCAGTTTCTGGAGGTGCTTCAGGCCTATCACCGTAGTATCAGCGCCGGTGTCCGGTACCACCTCGATGTGACCCGACACATCACCGTGTATGACGGTGACGCGGATGGTAGGGGAAGGGGTAGCCCTGGGGCATGTGGTCGATTCCACCCTCCTGATATGACTCCGCTGCTGCTTGGGGCTGCGTGGGCCATCTGATGGGGGTTGCGTGCGAACCACCCCGAGGGAAGTAAGCTGCTTTCCTCCTCGTCTTGGGCTTGGGCTGGCGGCAGCACTTTTCGTAGTGTCCATAGCGACCGCAGGCCTGACACTTGTGGTCTCGTGCAGGGCACCTGTCTGTGTTAGACCAGTGGCCCTTACGGTCACATCCACGACACAGTGCGTCGGCGGCCGGGCATGTCTTGGGGCCATGCTGCTTTCCACAGCTGCCACAGGAAGCACTAGGCGGAGGCGTGGAAGAAAGTATGGCAGCCTTCACGTTGTTGGCCGCCTTCTTATCCTTCTTGTATTGTGAGATAGCTCTCACAGCAGGTGGGGCCCATAAGGCAGAGGTGGAGGACTTGGTGGCCTCGTATGACCGACATTCAGTCACTACCACCTGGAGTGTGGAGGAAGCGTCCAGGGGGATGAGTCGCTGCATCAACTCTTCGTGCCTGACACCTGTCAAGATCCCGTGCTTGATCCAGGCTTCCTCACATTCCCGGCTGTGCGCCTTGCAGACGTCGATCTCCTCTGACAAACTCTTCAAGCGTACAAAAAAGTCA
Organism: Homarus gammarus; assembly: GCA_958450375.1. NCBI lineage: Eukaryota > Metazoa > Arthropoda > Malacostraca > Decapoda > Nephropidae > Homarus > Homarus gammarus. The sequence continues at coordinate 39,238 of CAUDMG010001165.1, forward strand.
TCAAAGGATTCGTTTTCCGCCTGCTTGCAGCTGGTGAAGGCGCGGCGACGCAAAGCCTCGTTATTCCGACCCTTAACATGCTCCTGTAAAAGGTCGAGCACATCCGTCACTGAAGAGGTCGAATCGGGAGGCACTTGCAACGTGTGCTCCAAAACTCTCTGGGTCTCCAGCGACAAACACATCCGCAGTTGGATGAGCTGTTTGTTCGGAGGCATGATATCGAGGTCCACCATCGTGGAGTAATCTGTCCACTGCCGCCTCCACTCACGAAAAAGCTGAAACGTGACTTCTGGTGAGAGGGCGGGTGGGGGTTGAACAGATTCCTTGGGAGCTGTTGGAGTAGCAAGAGTGCCTGGAGGATGCTGGTGTGGTGAAGGGAGGGTATTGGCGCCTTGATGCGCGCTACCTGCTAGTGAGGGAGGGTGGGTTAGCGACAGGGTCGCCAATATTGCATCAAAGCGCGCCTTTTCCTCCTCTTCGTATCTCCTCCCTCTGAAGTTCCATTTCTCTGCGTCTCTCGTCCCTGTCGTCCATCCACCTCAGAATTGTGGCAATGTCCGTCGCTGGAGGTGAAGATCCATCTGCGCCCGGTAGAGGAGAAGGTGTCTCCCATCTTGACGTTGTCCCTTCTTACCGCCCATCTTAGTATGCTTGAACTGCACTGTTTAGTATATAAAGTGGCGCCTCATGAGCTCGAACCACATATATATGACGTAAACAGCGCAGAAATAACGCATAGAATCCACTGTTCTGTCAGTGAGTGTGAGTGTGAGAGCAGATCGTGGTGGTCTTAATGCGGGTGGCTAGAGCCGCCGTGGCGGTGAGAATGTTAGTGTCTCCCCAGGTGTCACACGAGAAGGGTGTACGCCTGCGTGCTCCGTGGTTACCACAAAAAACAGGCCAATGCTCAACTCTCGGCTCTAGACACACTAATACACTGACACTAACACTGCCACCGTCACTAAAACGCACTGTGATGGCGCAACACTGCAAGTCGCGGGGAAACGCAACACTGCAAGTCGCAGCGAAACGCAACACAACACAACACAGTCGACGCACATCACCGGCAGACATTACTGTCTCGGCATTGTTTACAATACTTGTAAGCCCTCAGATCCTACTCACTGCGCCATGAAGGTTCCAAGTGTTCCCTGAAGAATGCAGTGATGGGTAGGGAAACACCGGGTCACACTGAAGTCGATTTATTAACGGATGGGAGAAATACAAGTAGTGACTAGCGTGTGCCTTGCACGTCCCACGGAGTCAGACTGAGGCTGCCTTGCCATATGGCAGCCTCGGGGCAATGTTGCCACATAACACGTGCAGTGTTGCCACGTAATTACATATATAAATGCTACTCGGCACAATAGCTTATATACAAGGTTGCTACTCGGCACAGTAGCTTATATACAAGGTTGCTACTCGGCACAGTAGCTTATATACAGGGTTGCTACTCGGCACAGTAGCTTATATACAAGGTTGCTACTCGGCACAGTAGCTTATATACAAGGTTGCTACTCGGCACAGTAGCTTATATACAAGGTTGCTACTCGGCACAGTAGCTTATATACAAGGTTGCTACTCGGCACAGTAGCTTATATACGAGGTTGCTACTCGGTACAGTAGCTTATATACAAGGTTGCTACTCGGCACAGTAGCTTAGATACATAACCTACAGTTGGGACGTATGGTACGCCTCCTTACCGATGGTACGCCCCAGTTGCATCCTTTTACACTTCGTGACATTGAATCTTAGCAGCCATTTCTTCGACCATTCTTGGAGCTCACTGAGATCCTTCTGCAGCTCTTCACAGTCTGCGTGGATATTGATTTCCCGAAATAAAATGGCGTCATCGGCAAACATTTGTATGGAGGAGTGTACACCATCAGGCACGTCATTTATGAAACAAACAAACAGCGGGCCCAATACACTGCCCTGTGGTACCCTGCTTGTGACAGGAACAGATGATGTTTTCGTGCCATTAATCACCACACACTGCTTGCGGTCATGTGGGAAGTCTTCTATCCACGCTAGGACATTCCCCGAATTCCGTATCCTTCCAGTTTGATTTTCAGATTTTAGTCGGGTACACTGTCGAAAGCCTAGCAAAATCTAGGTATATATTGTTGATATTACCACCCTGTTCCAGAATATGGGTCCAAATATCCAATACCTTGAGCAATTGTGTTAAGCAGGAGCGCCCTGACATAAAACTGTGTTGGCAACCTTTGCAAGGTTGTTTTGTAGTAGGTGTTCCATCGCTGCATCTCTGAGAATTACCTTTAGCTTTGACAGTTTATTTCTAATACCCTCTTCTATTAACAAGGGCGGAGTCTTGGCAAAAATGTTCACTTGACCTCATAATTGGCTTTCATTACTGAAGGATATTTACAGCTATACCACATTAATAAGGTCTATCTGCAAGTTTATTCACCCATAAAAAAAAATGTACCATAAATCTGGACAAAATAAATCTTCTATTTTGGTACAAATTGCTTGAAAAGTTGTAAGAAGACAAAAGCTGCGTCTCTTCCATTCAGCGAGAAATAGAAACACTCGAGCCTATTCTTAGCGCAAAAAATGAGCTAAAAAGACAAACTGGAACATCGTATTTTAGTTTGTTGATGTACAAAACATTTTCTTCATTATTCTATGATAAAACAAGTCTAACAAGCATTATTACAACATATATTAATTTTTGTTATGCAATTGGGAAATGTGACTACTATATCAGGGTTGTTCATGTTACGGCACCTAAGGTGTTGTAAGTTACGGGCTAGATTACTGGCGTACTTTGGAGTCCGCTGCCAAATATTTGTTTCAAGTATACCGATCGGAGACTAAGTCCAGTTATGGGTAAACAAATAGACAGTCCCGTAAATGTTTTTGAGTATGAGGCCACTGGACAAGTTCGCTGAGACACTACGGGACAGTTGAAAATTATCTTATTGGTGATATTGCTTATATTAATGATTATTTATTTATTGTATGGGGTCCTGTAATGTTTCATCGTGTAATCATTGGAATATTTTTTACTATAAATATCTATACAGTAAATATTCGTCCATTGGCTGTCCGTAGGTTCCTGCCGTGTTTACCCAAATTCAGGTTGTAAGTTGAAAATGCAAAAAATAATACTTAGAAAATCTAAAATTAAAGACAGTATAGTAAAAGTAGTCAATAATGAAGAATGGATACAGTGTGACTGTGCACTTACTTTTAATGTAGTCAGCTGAATGCACACGGGGCCCCAATAAATTTTTAATTATACATGGAGACTACATTAACTGGATGAAACAGGAGGAGACAGGGCTGGGTGGGTCATCAATGTCGCTTTCTTCAGACAGGTTAACAAACAGGAGATCCTTGCTTGTTGAAGGTATTGGATCATCTTATTGGAGTGAAGGGGCAGCACTGGTGGGCGTGAGGAGACAGAAATGGGGACTTCTTAAAATATATGTCCAATTTAGACTACACAGTTTGCTTTTTCTTTTCATTATAAATCTCCCTGTAGCAAATAAGTGCATCTTGGACCATTCTGTCAACATTGGCAAAATGCTCAACATTTTGATCCATTCCCTCAAACATTTGCATCCCCTTATTAATAGTAGTAAATACCTATGCCATTTGTTTCACTGAAAACTTTTTGGGGGTGCAGGTTCTTAAGAACATAAGAATGGAGGAAACTGCAGCGGGCCTATTGGCCCATACTGGGCAGTCCCGTTTACACCCAACCCCTATTGCTCATATGAGCATCCAACCTATGTTTGAAGCAATTCAGCGTATTCGAGTTAATGATGATATTTGGTAACTTGTTCCATTCATCCACTACTCTATTTCCAAACCAGTGTTTACCTATTTCACGCCTAAATCTAAATTTGTCCAATTTAAAACTATTGTTACGAGTTCGCTCCTGGTTGGATAATTTGAGTACCTTTGTAATGTCCCCTTTGTTTAGCCCTGCCTTCCACTTACACACCTCTATCAGGTCGCCCCTCGCTCTACGTCTCTCAAGGGAGTGCAAATTAAGATGCTTTAAATGTCTCTATACTCAAGGTTCCTAATACCCGGGATTAGTCTTGTCATTCTCCTCTGAATTCTTTCCAAGGATTCTATATCCATTCTGTAATACGGTGACCAGAACTGGACTGCTTAATCCAGGTGTGGTCTCACAAGAGCAAGATACAGTTTTAGGATGACCTCGCTAGTCTTGTAACTAACACTCCTTTGTATGAACCCAAGTACTTTATTAGCCTTGTTACGAGCAAAAACACATTGTTTACTTGGCTTAAGGTTCCTACTTATCATTACTCCTAAATCTCTCTCGCAGTCGGATTTCTCTATGGCATCGTTGTTCATCTGGTATCTGGTTTCCCTGTTTACATTTCCTATACTGAGTACTTTACATTTGTCGATGTTGAATTTCATCTGCCATTTTTCAGACCATTCGAAAAATTTGTTTAGATCCTCCTGTAGTTTTGCCGAGTCCTCGTCAGATTTGATAACACGTCCTATTTTAGTATCATCAGCAAATTTACTTATGTTGCTGTCTATGCCGATATCTATGTCGTTTATGTATATAATAAACAATAATGGTCCAAGTACTGAGCCTTGGGGAACTCCACTTGTGACGTTGCTCCAATGGGACTTAGTGCCGTTAATGCTCACTCGCTGTTTCCTGTCCTGTAACCACGCCCTAATCCATTTAAGGATGTCACCTTTGATGCCATGAGCTTCTACCTTTCTAATTAGTCTTTCGTGGGGTACTCTGTCGAAGGCTTTGCTAAAGTCGAGATATACCACATCATACTTGTGCCCCTCGTCCACTGATTCGAAAACTGATGAAAAGAATGTTAATAGATTAGTTAGGCAAGAACGTCCGCTTGTGAAGCCATGCTGGGAATCATTGATCAATCGGTGCTTCTCCAGGTGATTTCGAATAGAGTTTGAAATGATTGCTTCCTGTAATTTGCCTACTATTGATGTTAGACTGATTGGGCGGTAGTTAGAGGATAGTGATCTATCCCCCTTCTTGAAGATCGGTATTACATTCGCTATCCTCCAGGATTCTGGTACTACACCTGCTTTTAAGGACATGTTAAACAACTTTGCTAAGGGCATACTAAGCTCTTCCTTACATTCCTTTAATACTCTGGCAAATATCTCATCGGGACCAGGTGACATATTAGGCTTTAGTTTGTCTATTTGCTTACTAACATCGTTACTAGTCACTACTATCTCACTTAATTTGTTTTCTTCACTATCTCTGAATAGAGTCGGTGCCTCGGGTATCATGTTTAAATTTTCGGTGGTGAAAACTGTTGAAAAATATTTATTCAAATTATTGCTCATTTCTCCGTCGCTATCAGTGAGCTCGCCGGAGTCTGACCGTATTGGTCCAATCTTTTCTCGTGTTTTAGTTTGAAACATTTGGTAGAATCCTTTGGGGTTTGTCTTTGCCTCCCTTGCTATCCTTACCTCATTATTCCTCTTTGCCTTCCTTATCTCGGTTTTAACCCTACTCGCCAATACCCTATAATAGTCCCGGAGGTGAATTTCGCCACGATTTATCCTTCTACCTATAGCCTTCCTTTGGCCAATGATGTTCTTTAAATAATTATTTATCCATTTAGGGTCATTGTTGTTTGATCTGAGTTTTTTGTATGGTATGTTCTGCCTTTGTGCATTAAGTAACTCACTATTTAAATTGTCGTGGAACTCGGCAATCTCAGATCTCGTTATCAGGTCGGTGTCATCTGTCAGGTTCACGGCCAAGCGCGACACCCCCTCTCTCAGCTGCCTCTTTAAACTGTCAAAGTTTGCCCTTCTGAAATCTGGTACTTTAGTGGAATTTTCCTTACGTCTGCCCTGAAAATCTAACTGGAATCGAATTTCTTTGTGATCGCTGTTTGCAAGTTCGTTCCCTACCTCGACATTGATAATGAGGTTTTCTCTGTTTGACAAAACTAAATCCAATATATTATTACCCCGTGTGGGTTCGGTTATATGTTGACTTAGGAAACAGTCCTGGATCGTCTCGAGAAAATCCTCTGATTCTGAGTTACCCGTAAGGTCGGTCCAATCTATTTGGCCAAGGTTAAAGTCGCCTACTATACAGACTTTGTTGTGTATGGAAGCCCTGCGCATTAGGGTGTGTCAATTTAGGGGGTGAACTGGCTAAATTGAAAATCGAGTAATTTGGTAGCAATTTATTGTAGTCTTTAAGCATGCAAAACAATATTCTGGCATAAATTTTTTTTTATAATAAGTCCTACCTACATCAAATGGATTTTTAAATGTACATATTTGTGAATTTATAACATAACCAGCGTTTGCACACATGTTACTGTTTCAAGTTTCAAATTATTATATTTTATTATCCGTAGTCTATTTGAAAGTAACCAATGCCTTCATACTCTCTTTGCTTTGGTTTCTTGTCATCAGTAGTCTGCTTGCTATTTGTGCTTTGATGTAACCTTCTCGCCTCTCGTGGCTGTAAACATGGCCCGCTGCTTCTGTGACCATTTTCACACATCTCTCCACACTTTGAGTGTGGGAAGGCCACTTCGGCACCTGCATTGGAGTCTCTTTAAGGTTTCTCAATTCTTGGCTAGTTAGACTTGTCAATGGTGGCACTAAGACTTCCAAACTCAAGTCAACCAATTCTGACAATTTGGTGGCATTGACGTTTATTGGGGGAACTTTTCTTGAATGAAACGAACAGTCTCCCAACTGGTCGTCATCTATTAGCGTTCCTCTAATCTTTAGAATGACTTCTACAGCCTCGGTTCGGAGATTGGTACATTGACTGCAAAGCATTGCTTGCAAAACTGCTTCTGATCGAGCATACCAAGCGGACCTTCTTGCCACAGGTAACACGATGTCCCTCACTACCTTCCTCTGTGTTCTTACTAGCTGCAATTGAAACAAAAGGTGATTGGGCCCATCCACCCACATAGGATTAAGTTTCACACTAAACCACTGGGGAAGATAAACTCCAATAATAAATTCAACAATTAACCTCAAATTCTTCAGCACTTTGCCCTTCAATTCGTGTTTGGAAATCCAAATCCTGCAGAAACGAAGAGCTGTAGTTAACCAACGGCTGTGACTGACAGGTCCAATCTCCAAGAGAGCCAATGACTGAGGCACTTCTCCTGATCTTATTGCTTGGGCAATACGATAAGCATAGGATTGATCTGTGCTGAGATCTTTGATGACTCCTTCAGACAACGCCGGAAGGGGAGGGCCAACTTCGACCTTTGGAAAGGTTGTATTTATTTCTAGTTGTGTTGCTTCATCCAGCATGATGCCAAGGGGACCTGACTGCTTGTTGTTGCTCTTTGTAGGACCATCAAGTTCCTGGATGAAATGACGAAGAGGTAGCTCGCCTGTATGTAAATCACATACAATCCAAACAAGTCTTCTTCCTAGTTTTTTCTCTAAATGCGTCATTACACCCCCCTGCCATCCGGTGTTCACTGCAGTTGAATCTCCACCAACAGCCTGCAGTGAACTGCCAAGTCCTCTCTCCTGAACCCAACATAAAATATGATCAGCAATGACCTCTGCATGTTTCTTCCCTTCTACTTCAGTTTCGGGAGCAGAGTGAAACAAAAACCGACCACCAGGTTCAGAACAGACAGAGTAGTGTTCTTCTTTGATGAGACCTGGAAACTTTCTGTTCACTCCCTCTACTTCTAGCAAAACTTTTGTGTCATCTATTCTTCCATCAAACAAAAGACAGGAGAGCCCTCCCTCGCTTAAATCTTTTTCATGCTGATCAGATATTTCCTTCATTATTTTTTCTTGTGCTCTTCTAATTATATTATGATCTATCACCAAAGATACATCCTCTCGGCTGATGAGGCCTGCATCTATCCAAGCGGCAGTTGCAATTTCTGCAGCCTCACGAAGTCCAGCATGGTGGCGAATACTAGCTAAAGCAATGTTTGAAATATTTCTTGTGTTGTATTTCATTTTCTTTGGTAAAGGTTCAGATGGCTCTTTGGAACTATCATCTGATGTTGCTTCCTGTTCATCAGAAGAACTATCAAAGAAGTGATAAACATCTTGACACAGCTCTTCCTCTCTTTGGATGGCTTCTTCACTCTTCATTTTCTTCTTTTGTTCCCTCTCTCGGATTTGTTCTCTCTTCTTGGCATTAGCAATCTGCTTCTTTGTTTCTGAATAATCTATTGAACCCATTTGCATACTTCCTTGGCCTTCTGCCTTTGTCCTCTGTGCCTTTATAAATTCAAGCTCTAAAACAGGGATCTTCTTTTCACGAGGACAACCACAATCAATGTGGGAATTATTTTCTCTCTTACCTGAGTGAGAACAGTTGGATTCAGAACATAATTGTATGGAGCACTTGCAGGTCAAAATGTCAAACAGAGTATCAAGTGTGTGCAGAAATTCATTTTTCCTGGCCAAGTTTCCTTTACCAAGTGATGTTTCAACTGCTTTGTGCCATAATTTCGTTAGTTTTAGCTCAATAGTTCGACACTGATTAATCACAGGTGGTTTGAATAGTGCATTAGCTTTTGTCCATTGATGCAGAAGAGGGACTATCATGTCATTTATGAGTTCTTTATCTGTATAGTTCCTTCTGTCCTTTGCATTTTTTTCTCGAAGGAGTAACCCTAATCTTAGCATGTCTCTCACTGTTGGAAGTTCTGATACAGGAAGCTCCTTCCCTTTACCAACTAGCAGGCTCAAGTGGGTTGACAACTGACTTCTTGTCTTCAATTTTGACATCTTCACACTATCTGACAAATAGAAAAATATTTCAATGTTTCATAATTCAATTGTTGTTTCAAAAAATATCAATTTGTTTATCAAAAATGCTGTAACAGAAATAACATAATAATTTCTTAGAACATAATGTTTTATACAATGATATAAGTAACTGCGACAATCAATATGCCCTACTTACAATAATTAAAATGTAGAATTCGTCTGGTAGAGTAGGTGCAAGTGCAATGAGAGCAAACCACCGTCTATGATATCTAAAAGGAGAGTGAGCCGGGCGCCTTATCCTCACGCTTGGTACAAGTCAAAACAACAATTAAACTGTCCCACACGGAGAGCCTGTTCATGTTCATGTTCTGACATGCATATTGTACACAAGCTATAGAACCATAAAATACTCCATAATCCATATGCTTACATGAGATTAGTTAATATCAAGTGAATAATTCTAATCAAGTCTCATTAATTTGTTGAAATACTGATATTTGAAACTTTAAGGTATAATTGATGTAGGTGAGGGTTATTTCAATTCATTTTTGTTTGCTAATCTCAAGTTTAGACATAAAAAGGCACAATATTTTGACTACCAAATTTGATTTTTAACATGTTGACAAAATTGACACACCCTACTGCGCATTTCATCCCAGATAAGTCGCTCATTGACGCTATCAAGATTCGGGGGTCTATATATTACTCCTGTGATCAATTTTTCCCGACCGTCGCTTAGTTCTCTCCAAATTGTTTCTGTATTCCTCTCAGTTTTTATTTCCTTATTTATTTCACACTTCAGATTATCCCTAACATAGATTGCTACTCCGCCTCCTTTCCTGGTCTGCCTATCGGTATGGAACAGTTTGTAACCCGCAATTTGGTATTCGACTGGTAATTCACGTGAGTCTAGGTTGATCCATGTTTCAGTGAATGCAATTATATCGATTTCTTCGGTACATACCAAGGCCCTAATATCATCCATTTTGTTTCTCATACTTCTACTGTTCGCGTAATATACATTTAAGTTAGTCGTGTTCTGAGTCCTCCCCTTACCGCGTTTAGTTTTGAACTCCCTGTCTAATTTAGTTATGTCATCATTCCTAACACTATTTCCCTGTAATCTTTCGCCTTGTTTACCCGCTCCCACTGCAGTCTCCTCCACCCCCGTGCCCCTTTGTTCTCTTAGCAGTTTAAAGAACATAAGAACATAAGAACATAAGAATGGAGGAAACTGCAGCGGGCCTATTGGCCCATACTGGGCAGTCCCGTTTACACCCAACCCCTATTGCTCATATGAGCATCCAACCTATGTTTGAAGCAATTCAGCGTATTCGAGTTAATGATGATATTTGGTAACTTGTTCCATTCATCCACTACTCTGTTTCCAAACCAGTGTTTACCTATTTCACGCCTAAATCTAAATTTGTCCAATTTAAAACCATTGTTACGAGTTCGCTCCTGGTTGGATAATTTGAGTACCTTTGTAATGTCCCCTTTGTTTAGCCCTGCCTTCCACTTATACACCTCTATCAGGTCGCCCCTCGCTCTACGTCTCTCAAGGGAGTGCAAATTAAGATGCTTTAACCTGTCTCTATACTCAAGGTTCCTAATACCCGGGATTAGTCTTGTCATTCTCCTCTGAATTCTTTCCAAGGATTCTATATCCATTCTGTAATACGGTGTTTTTCTTTTCTTCTGCAATTTTCTGTGCATCCAGTTCAATAAGATCCTCGTTACTTAGCTCTTCTGCTACACTTTCAACCAACTTCTCAACATCTTCATTATTAATTTCTAACTCCAGCTGTTTACCCAACTCCACTATCTTATTACTAATCTCAGAAATTTCTTCATCTTCATTAAATCCTCACATATCTTTTCAGGACTTTCTTCCATATTCCATTCATGCACTGACCGGTTTCTCACCTTCAGTAGCAGCAACAGCCTGAGCGAAGGTCGTACGTAAATAATTAGCTTTAAAAGCTGTAATAGCACCTTGATCCATGGGTTGAATGATAGCGGTAGTGTTAGGTGGAATGTAGACCACCTTAACATCAGGGTGCATGTCGTCCAGGTGTGATGGGTGTCCCGAAGCATTATCTAAAATTAGTAAAATCTTCAAAGCAACCACTTCTTGCAGACAATACTCCTTGGCTCGTGGAATGAAACCAGTCATGAACCAATCCTCAAACAGTGCCAAGGTCATCTAGGCTTTCTGATTACTGCGATAAAACACTGGCAGTGTGTGCTTGCTGACATGTTTAAAAGCCCTGGGGTTCTCTGAATGATAGATCATGAAGGGTTTTATCTTGAAACCAGTTACATTCCCCCCCAACAGAAGTGTGATTCGGTTCTTGAATGCCTTGAATCCTGGCATGCTTTTCTCATCTTTGTGGATCTATGACCGTTCCGGCATGTGCTTCCATAATAAGCCAGTTTCATCCACATTAAATATTTGCTCAGGCAAATAATTTCCTTCCACGATGACACGATCTAGCTCCTCCTCAAAAGCTTCAGCAGCACCCACATCATCATTGCTGCCTCTCCACTCACCTTTACAGTGTGCAAACTGTAACGTTTCATACACCTATGGAACCACCCATGACTTGCTGTGAAGGTTTGGTCGCAATCATCTACCTGCTCCTTCAGCCTTTCGAAAAGGCTTCTTGCCTTAGCCTGTAGGGTTAGAAGGCTTAAGTGTACACGCTTTTGTATCTGATCTTCCATCCATATCACAAGTAATTTTTCCATCGCATGAATGGGACCTTGTCTTTTCTTCGTTATTACAGTTCCCTTTATAGGTGCTGATCACTTCACTACTTTGCGAATACGTTTCTTGTCCTTCAAAATTGTCGACATCGTCGAGTGCGAGAAGCCTAGGTCGCATGAAATGGTTGCTACAATTTTTACATTTTCATGCTGCACACTCACTTCTACGCTTGCCAGTCATTCTAAAGTGAATTAGATACGAAAATACTGTCAGTACACAGCGCGATCACTATCTACAACAAACACAGCCAAACACCAACTAAGCTGTCTACGGCGTGGGAGCTGTAGCCACGAGACGACCCAGCCCACGCGACGCTCTCAGACGGGACGGAAACGTTTCGGTCTAGAAAATACTGAGGCGGGTCGTATGTGCCGGTGGTCGTACCGACCGAGGCGGGTCGTATGTGCCGGTGGTCGTACCGACCGAGGCGGGTCGTATGTGCCGGTGGTCGTACCGACCGAGGCGGGTCGTATGTGCCGGTGGTCGTACCGACCGAGGCGGGTCGTATGTGCCGGTGGTCGTACCGACCGAGGCGGGTCGTATGTGCCGGTGGTCGTACCGACCGAGGCGGGTCGTATGTGCCGGTGGCCGTACCGACCGAGGCGGTCGTATGTGCCGGTGGCCGTACCGACCGAGGCGGTCGTATGTGCCGGTGGCCGTACCGACCGAGGCGGTCGTATGTGCCGGTGGCCGTACCGACCGAGGCGGTCGTATGTGCCGGTGGCCGTACCGACCGAGGCGGTCGTATGTGCCGGTGGCCGTACCGACCGAGGCGGTCGTATGTGCCGGTGGCCGTACCGACTGAGGCAGAAGTATATAAAGAGCGTTAATATTGGGTGACACATAATCAAGTCTGGTGTTGTTTTCGTGTGGTCGTGACATTTTAAACTAATCTATCCAGAGTATTGTTAACATACAATAATATAACTAATTGTGTTGGCCAATATTGTCACCCTTAGTTCTTTTATATCCATACTACTAGTACTGTATTTCATTCTTGACTCGTCACAAAGAAATTGCCGACCGTGTCGGCCACACCGTTATGCCGGAGTCTTCTCATACAGCGGAGGAAATAATACCACACGGGTTAATGTGTTCCTCACAACACTTAATGTAGTAATTTTTGTAACCAGGATATAGGTACAGTACATGTGCACAACCTATATGCGCATGCTTAGAAACTGGAGTGATGGTTGAGGAGGCATAACTGTAGCAAGTTCCAAAGAATGGCAGCACAGTATGGCAATGACAGTAAATTAATGCGATTCAGTACGAGCGGACAAACTGGGATAACAGATTGGGGGGGGGGGGGTGCGGCCTGGCTGAGTAGCTCACAAACACCTCTGTGCATCTGGCTGGGAATTTTCCGGAAGTGTGCATCCCGGATAATTAATTGTTCCCAAAGCCATAATTTTCCAGAAAATTCCGGGTTTGAGGAATTCTGCGTGATGGATATATTACTGTATGTTGTCATTTTGGTCATCCACCAAATTCTAGGATTTTAAGTTTTGGTTAAGATGGTTGAAATTATATTTTCCTGGTAGTTTATGATGTGTTTTGAACAATTGTGACCAACGGTACTTCCAAATAGTTGGATTACTAAAACAATAATTTTACCCCATAATTTATTAAGAAACCTAACCTAACCAACAAAGGGTGGCTAATAATTATGATATTATTTACATGTCTAATTTTTTGCAGGTGTTGTCAGCAGGTGTTGTCAGCGGTTGTTGCAAGCAGGTGGTGGTGTTAGCCATGGAACCCAACATTCAAGCCATCATGGTTGGTAAACTCACTTTGCAGGATACTATAAACACCAGCCTCCTAACAAGATTCACAATAATATGAAGAAAGGGAGACTACCTACAAATACCTGTACTGCGGTCTTTATTGTAAGTCTTACGTCACTGTTGGTGTCTCACTGTTGTGTTTTTAGTGAAATGAATGTATGTTCATTATATGGAGGCTTGGCAAACCCTCGATATAACACCCATGACTATTACACTGTGTACCTAGCCAACAAACAGTATACTTCAGTGTTCCACCCATGACTACACTGTACCTAGCCAACAAACAGTGTACTACAGTGTTCCACCCATGACTACACTGTACCTAGCCAACAAACAGTGTACTACAGTGTTCACCCATGACTACACTGTACCTAGCCAACAAACAGTGTACTACAGTGTTCACCCATGACTACACTGTACCTAGCCAACAAACAGTGTACTACAGTGTTCTACCCATGACTACACTGTACCTAGCCAACAGTGTACTACAGTGTTCACCCATGACTACACTGTACCTAGCCAACAAACAGTGTACTACAGTGTTCCACCCATGACTACACTGTACCTAGCCAACAAGCAGTGTACTACAGTGTTCACCCATGACTACACTGTACCTAGCCAACAAACAGTGTACTACAGTGTTCACCCATAACTACACTGTACCTAGCCAACAAACAGTGTACTACAGTGTTCCACCCATGACTACACTGTACCTAGCCAACAAACAGTGTACTACGGTGTTCACCCATTGTATGTATATTATGTATGCTGGATTATATATCATGTATGTATATTATGTATGTGCTCCATTTATGTATTATTTATTCAGCCTAGCTAGCAGCGTGTGGCAATGTTATTACCATGTCCCACATGCTTAATTAATGTGCCTGGCGACGTATGGAAGCTGCTAATGTATCACTTGCCATACGTCGTCTATAGCAGTTGACAAGGAGCCTAGCCAGGGAGACCGCTGCTCTCCTCTGTGTACATACTCTTATCCAGTAAACCGAACCTACAAAACTATACAGGTGTTTGTGTTCTCTCCTGTATATAGAACTTATTATTCAGAACCTAACATGGCGCAGTGATCCGATCTTACTGGATAATTACGAGTGATAGTGCAAAGTTTGTAGAAAGCCGGCTTGGACTCTCGCTTGGGTCAACTCCCGCGCGTCACCTCGCCTCGAAGAATTTCAGCAACTTTGAGCAGTGTCAGTGACAGTGATTTTCTGTGAAGTGTTTAGCGCATTGTGTGTTTCGTGCCATTCATGTGTGACCTTGTTCTAAAGGATTCCCAAGGTATACGGCACGTTCTGGGCATTTGTAAGGAGTAGAGTTCAGTGCACCCGTCTCTGACCGCGTCCTGAGGGTACTGGGCTGACTGGGAGTCGCCGCGCCTCTCCCTCCACCCCCTCACAGCGCCGCCTCCACCCCCCCCTCACAGCTGGGGCGAGACTCTCTACCCGCCCGGGACACCACACATACACGCACTAACACTCGCTGATCGCGCGGCTTCTTATATATATTTTATATATATAACCTACTTATCTGTGTATTTAATTAATTTTTGTCTGAAATCTTGTTGATACGACGGGCTGACCGGTCAACACTGATTTAAGACATAGTACACAGAGGAAGTAGTTATGTCTCACGCCTTACGTAGCCGTGGACCCAGCGTCTGGATGACTCAGGCGAGTGATAGCCCCGCAGAGATGGATGACCAGGCCGGCCACGACGCTCCAGCCCCCACATCGCGCAGTCCCTCACCTCAATATTCAGCGTTGTCTCCAGAGATGATTGCTTTACTGAAGTTTATGAGAGATGAGGAACGCGAGGATGAAGCCCACAGACGTTTGGCGGATGAGCACAGAAGGCAAGCAGAGGCAGAACGAGACAACCAACGGAGATTGGAAGACAGTGAACGGTTTGAAGCCTTGATATCTCGCCTCACTGTTAACCAAGCCCCTGGCTCTAACACTGCCTCGGTACTGACTGGTTCAGATACCTCATCCATGCTTCCTTAACACCCCCCAGCCCCACCTAAAGCAGCAGCTCAAACGCCGCCCATCTTGAAGCCTGATGAGACTTTCCAGACTTTTCGTGAATGGCGGCGACGGTGGACTGATTATTCTACAATGGTGGATCTCCAGAGTTTGTCACAGCCTAAACAACTCATCCAGCTGCGTATGTGCCTGTCCTTGGAAATTCAGCGTGTCTTGGAACATACGTTGCAGGTACCCCCAACCTCTTTGCTGTCTGTAGAGGAGGTACTGGACGTTCTACAACGGCACATCAAAGGACAGCAGAATGAAGCTCTGCGCAGGAGGGAATTGTTTAGCTGCAGACAGTTGGAGGGTGAGTCTTTTGATGCCTTTTACGTGCGTCTTAAGAGAGCCTCGGAAGAGGTAAATATATGTCCAGGCCACCACCAGCAGTGCGAGGAGACCCAGTTGAGGCAGGTGATCCTGATGGGTGTTAAGGACGAGGAACTTGTCCAACGCCTCACCTCCCTCGACTCTTCCTCTTCTCTTAAGGATGTGTTGACGATATGTCACTCCTATGAGGCTGCCAGGTGTGCCACCTCTGCCATCCGTGCTCCCCCTACAGCTGTAAGCGCTGTGTCCCGGAACAAGAAGGACAAGAAGTCTGTTCCTACGCCTTCGCCCACCACGTCCACGCCCGGTTTATTTTGCAACAACTGTGGTAAGCAGCACGGAACACAGGTGTGTCCAGCTGCTCAGTCTACCTGCAACAGTTGTGACCGTAAGGGCCACTGGTCACTCACAGTACGGTGCCCAGCCAAACGCGTCCAGTGCAATGTGTGTGGTCGTCTGGGCCACTATGACAAGTGTTGCCCTTCCAACATACCCAAGGGACCGTGTCGGCGGAAGCTTCAGCCCCCTTCCACCAGAGAGGGCCGCCCACAGTCTTCCAATCAGAGGCACGACGACTCTTGACAACGCTCGAGCCACATTAGGAATGTGTGCTCCCCCCAGCGTCCCAGGACCAAAGTCCCCCAGTACATCAGTGTCATAGTGACCTACCGCAGTGTGTCATCCCGTCTTCAGATGTTGCCCGACACCGGCGCTGATGCTACAGTCATCGGTCCCCAGCATTTGCAATGCTTGGGACTCTCTCCAAGTGATCTAGGACCGCTCCCCAAGGATCTCCGCTTTATGGCAGATGGTTCACAGATGACCCCGGCCCTGGGTTCACTCCAAGCACAAGTCACCTTTGGCAACAGGTCGTGTCAAGCCTGGATTGATGTGCATAACGGTGTCCAGACTCCTTTGCTGTCCTACAGACATTGTCAGGAGTTGGCCATCATCTCCCAGGACTTCCCCAAACCTATTCTTGAGGTAAAACACGCCAACAGGGTGCAAAAAGGGAGCAGCAACGACCCTGCTGCCGCCCTACCCCTGCCTCTTGTCAGTGACACCTCTCCTTCGGATGCTCGGAAGTACTTCCTGAAGGAATTCAGCGACGTTCTGGTGACCAAGTCCGCTCTGGAATCCAAGCCTCTCAAGAAGATGGCAGGTCCCCCCATGAGGATCCACCTGAGGGACGACGCGAAGCCATTCGCTATTTACACCCCTCGACTGGTTCCCCTGGCCTTCCGCGAGGCGGTCAAAAACGAGCTGGACTCCATGGTCGCCCAAGAAATTATTGTACCAACCGGGGATGACCCGTCTCCATGGTGTCACCCGATGGTTGTCGTCGCAAAACCTAAAGGTGGTGTTTGGATCACCACTGACCTTTCCAAGCTCAACAACCAGGTGTCTCGTCCTGCGCACCCTTCTCCCACGCCCTTTGCAGCCATACGCAGCGTGAACCCGAAGGCGCGCTTCTTCACGACGATGGACGCCCTGTGTGGATACTGGCAGATAGAGCTTGCCGAAGAAGACCGACCACTCACAACGTTCATCACCCCGCATGGACGTTACAGTTATTGCCGTGGCCCCATGGGATTCGCCGCTACAGGAGACGCTTTCTGTCTTCGAGGTGATATGGCTCTACAAGTTCTGGCAAACTGCGTGAAAGTGGTCGACGACATACTCGTGTACGACGAGGATTATATGGATCACCTCTGCCGTATCTACGAGGTACTCAACAGGTGCCGGAAGCACGGCGTTACCCTAAATGCCGACAAGTTTGTTCTGGCCAGCTCTTCAGTTGACTTTTGTGGGTACACCCTCTCAGGGAATGGTATCGCAGCTGACCCGGAAAAGGTCCGCGCCATTACGGATTTTCCCACCCCTGCTAACCTGACCGACTTGAGGTCCTTCATCGGTCTCGTCAACCAGTTAGCAGAGTTTTCGTCGGACATCTCCGCAGCTGCTCAACCACTTCGCCCCCTGATGAGCCCCAAGAGGACATTCCTGTGGACCCCCGACCACGACAAGGCCTTCCAGCAAGTGAAACAGGCCCTGTCTCGTCCACCTGTCCTCGCCACGTTTGACCCAGCCTTGCCGACAGTTCTGCAGACGGATGCCTCACGCTTGTATGGCGTGGGATACGCCCTACTGCAGGATCATGGTGGAGGGCAGTTCCGGCTCGTCCAGTGTGGCTCGCGTTTCCTCTCTGACACTGAGACGCGCTACGCCACTATTGAGTTGGAGCTGTTGGCTGCGGTTTGGGCGATGTCCAAGTGCAGGTTTTACCTCATAGGCCTGCAATACTTTCACCTAGTAACCGACCATCGCCCGCTTGTCCCGATCCTCAACCACTACACGCTAGACGCCGTTGAGAACCCTCGCCTCCAGCGTCTGAAAGAGAAGCTCTCGGCGTACATCTTCACTGCAGTGTGGCGTGCTGGTAAGGAGCTCTGCATCCCTGATGCCTTATCCCGCTCCCCTGTCAGCCGCCCTACTCCAGAAGACCATGTACTCGACGCCGACCTCGCTCTTTCCGTCAGGACTGTGGTCACTCTCTATGCCGTCCAATCCCTTCGTTCGGACCTGTCACCAGATGACGACAAGGCAATGGAGGACCTTCGAAAAGCGGCCCGAGATGACCCTTCCTACGTCCGACTTGTCGAGTGTGTGAGGAATGGATTTCCTAGCAACCGCTACGATCTTCACAACACCCTCCTCCCGTATTGGAAACTCCGCGATGAACTCTACTGCGACGGAGACCTTGTTCTGTACGGAGCACGTGTAGTTGTCCCTGCTGCATCACGTCCCCACGCCTTGGCCCGCCTTCACGACAGTCACCGTGGAGCTGAGGCCACCAAACGACGTGCACGACAGACTGTGTTCTGGCCCGGCATCAACTCCGACATCTCCAATGTTGTCCGTGCGTGTGAGCCCTGCCAAGTATTACAACCCAGCCAGCAGCAGGAACCCTTTATGAGTGACGACAACCCCACCCGCCCCTTTGAGTCTGTGTCGGCCGACTTTTTCTGTGTGTCAGGAAAGTCCTTCCTCGTTATCGTCGACCGTCTCTCTGGTTGGCCGGTTGTCATCAAGTGCGGTAATGACACGACGTCTGCCGCCACCATCAGCAAGTTCCGCCACTACTTCCGTGACGTGGGCGTTCCTGTACGCCTGCGAACCGACGGAGGGCCTCAGTTCACAAGCCGGGACTTTGCTGTGTTCCTTGACCGTTGGGGAGTCCGGCATGTGTTGTCATCGCCCCATTACCCGCAGTCCAACGGCCACGCTGAGGCTGCTGTCAAATCCCTGAAGCACCTCATCCTTAAGGTGGCCCCTTCTGGGAACATTGACTGCGAGGCCTTCGACAGGGGTCTTCTTGAACTCCGCAACACACCTAACTACACCGGACGCTCCCCTGCCCAGGTTTTGTATGGACGCCCCCTTCGTTCTTGTGTCCCTGCTCACCCTCAATCCTTCTCCAAGGAGTGGCAGGCCAAGACAGAGGATTGTGATCGCCGAGCCGCCGAACGTGTTCAGGACGTCGTCGCCCGCTACAATGACCACGCCCGTTCTCTCCCCAGGTTGAGTGTCGGCACCCAAGTCCGTGTTCAGGACCCGACCTCCCTACGTTGGGACAAAGTAGGCGTAGTCATGGGTCTCGGCAGGTCACGGGACTACCAGGTGCGGTTACCCAGTGGTCGTGTGTGGTGGAGGAACCGCCGTTTTCTCCGACCCGTAACAATGCCTTCTGCTGGCCCCGCCACCAGTGTTGAGTCCCATACCCTTCCCAGTGATGAAGTCCCTCGACGCTCAGAACGGATCCAAAAGAAAAGGTCCGCTCAAGACTTTGCTATGAGCGTATAGGGGGGAGGGAGGTGTATGTATATTATGTATGCTGGATTATATATCATGTATGTATATTATGTATGTGCTCCATTTATGTATTATTTATTCAGCCTAGCTAGCAGCGTGTGGCAATGTTATTACCATGTCCCACATGCTTAATTAATGTGCCTGGCGACGTATGGAAGCTGCTAATGTATCACTTGCCATACGTCGTCTATAGCAGTTGACAAGGAGCCTAGCCAGGGAGACCGCTGCTCTCCTCTGTGTACATACTCTTATCCAGTAAACCGAACCTACAAAACTATACAGGTGTTTGTGTTCTCTCCTGTATATAGAACTTATTATTCAGAACCTAACACCCATGACTACACTGTACCTAGCCAACAAACAGTGTACTACAGTGTTCACCCATGACTACACTGTACCTAGCCAACAGTGTACTACAGTGTTCCACCCATAATACCATAATAAGTGTGTATGTTCCACAACATAAATTAAATCAACATAACAAACAACTAATATAAAAAATAAACTATTTTGTAATATTAATTTACATTCATAAATAGAGCAGCACTGAATAGTTAATACTTAACTAAACCCAATTTGAAAAGGTATTCACCACTGACAAACTGAGATATCCTTCCACCTCCAAGGCCAGCCAGTGACTGACTTGGCCCCATACTTCAGGGAACCAATATTAATAAACTCCCACATTATGCTACAAAAATGCCTTCATACATACAGAAAAATATTTTATGTATCAAATACCAGCCCTGCTCTCACATCATTATATAAAATTATATTTACATAACTTGGGGCGACATGCCTGAAATATATTTCACTGTACACAGCTCAAAGCACCACTGTACATTACCCCATGCATAACAATATAGTATTTCAACTGTTGTAAATTTGTTAACTGAAAGAATGGATTATGAAACTGTTTGTTGTGCAGTTCATTTAATACTTCATGTATATAGTTACAAGTCACACCATTACCCACAACTATTTTATATGTTTTAGTTTATTTACTCGTGGTTTTCATATGTTTTGTGTCACTGGTTTAATCGGTGAACTTTAATTAATATTTGGTGTTTTAAAACATTTGGACCATTTTACTGTATAAAGTTTTTGTGTAAACTTTGTACTGTATTAATAATTTGTGATCAATAAAACATCTATCTATATCTGTCTATCTATCTACCTACAGGAGCATTTAAGTGCCCTTTGTCATCTGGCCTGGAGAACCTCTCGGAGGCAGCGGGAGCTACGTCGGCCGATAACGTGTTATGTAAGTCACTATATTATTCTGTACTGCCTTCTCTCCTTCCTCCTCCTTTATCCTTTTCTCCCTCCTCCTTTATCCTTCCTCCTCCTTTATCCTTCCTCCTCCTTTATCCTTTTCTCCTCCTTTATCCTTTTCTCCCTCCTCCTTCATCCTTTTCTCCCTCCTCCTTTATCCTTCTCTCCCTCCTTTATCCTTCTCTCCCTCCTTTGTCCTTCTTCCTCCTTTACCTTTCCTTTCCTTCTCTATTACAGTAGTAAACAACCTAACTGGTAATAGGCATTTGATGACCTTTTCTGCTCTTCTTGGTCAGACTGCCCAAACATTATTATTGCAGGTTAAAACAATTGTCGCTCAACATTTTCAGTGTCCCGGCCATCAACCTGTGGGGAGGTAGTGGTAACAAGAAGCCAGCGTTACCCAAGACCGCCGCCGCAAATATGTAACAAGTGAGAGGAAGTATTTGTTGTGGCATCTGTGTGTTTGTTTACATGGCATTAAAACTCCCAGAATGACCCCTAAGAAACCTTGCAATACTAGCCACACTTGATTTTTTCTTTGTATTGATGTTACATAATGTTTTTCAGGTGTTACAGGACAATATAACAACTTGTCAGTTGAACAATTTTTAAACGACGGTAAAGTGGGGAAACTGTATCGCATAGCTGTAACTTGGCAGCGACTCAGAGAGGACCGTACTGCGCATGCGTGAACAGCCACACTCCCGTGGGACAACTCAGTTGCCCAGCAGACGCCGTTGAATGAGCGTGGGTGTTGTGTGACCATCGCATTTACAACGACCAAACAATAACGACGGAGTAATGCATCGAAGTTCTTTGCCGGCTGAGGGATGTGGTAAGAAGAAAACGACCACAGCTGTGGGCAAGTAATGACTGGCAGCTTCATCATGACAACGCGCCTGCCCATTCTTCTTCTTGTGCAGGGTTTTTTGGCAAAACATCGCATCACCCAGGTCTCTCAGCCCCCTACAGCCCAGATTTGGCTCCCTGCGACTTCTAGCTTTTCTCAAAGCTAAAATCTCCTTTGAAAGGGAGGAGATTTCAGACCGTGGACGAGATTAAGGAGAATGCGACGAGGCAGCTGATGAAGATCCCGAAAGAGGTCTTTGCAGACTGTTTAGAAAAGTGGAAGGGATGCTGGGAGAAGTGTGTGAGGTCCCAAGGGGAGTACTTTGAAGGGGACTAAGGTGCCATTGTCCTAGGTAAGAAATAATTTTTTTAATATTAATGGCTGGATACTTTCTGGACAGACCTCGTATGTAAAGAACATCAATGTACTCGAGACATCACATACAGGTATTGTTATCAGTAATAGTAAGTGTTGTTCTCTTATATACATCTAAAGTACCTTAATTTAAGACAAATAGAAAGGTAAAATACAATAAATCAGGTAAATAAAATACAGCAAGCTCTTAAAATTTGTGAGGGATTGGATCTCAAAATGGCCATGAATAACATTTGCCATTAGGACAATTATTTTTATTTACCTGTATTTTATATATATATATATATATATATATATATATATATATATATATATATATATATATATATACAGGTAGAAGAAATTACTGTGTATATAATAAATGGCTCCCTGTCCCGGCTGATAAGTCAGCAAGTTTATAACTGCCCACGGACATTGTTGGGTACATCCAGGGTGTCATCTGTGCACAATGGAGTTCCATGAATTGTCAGGGCATGTTTCAAGTTTAACCTCGTTGGTAAGTGAGGGACCTATATATAAACTGACTGTGTGAGGACACTACACTAAGGTGGTGCATTACTGTAAGGTTGTGGTGTATGGTTGAGAGTTAACAAAGAGGTACACAGCTGCTGTGTTATCCAACACTACCTTGCGGGAAGTGTGAGGACCAACACACTGCAGGTGACTGTAGTTTGTTTATCTCTCAGTACTTTACTGCCTTTCATCCACCATTCCCTCTGTGTACCGCCATGAACAAAAACGTATTTTCACGTTGACAGATGAAGCAGATACGAGGGACTGCCAGGCATTAGAGGCTCAGCAGAAGTGGAGTAGAGTTATACCACAAGACGCCGTTGAACTGGAATTCGCAGAAATTTGGTCCAAGACAAAAATGAAAGCTAATCTTGGTGGAAAGGAATTAAGACGATTCTTTGGTAAGTATGAAAACTTTTAATCTTGATGTCATACTGTCGCTCTTAAGGTTTCTTTATTATGGTTGGAGGTAGAGGTATTGACACACACACACAACTTCACTGTAACTTCCTCTGAAGACTCGCATTTAATTAGGGAATTACCAGATATTGTTAAAAAACTGTTTTAGTTGACTTGTCTGAGATGGGTAGACGGATACAGGCAGTTACATGTACAGGTATATATTTATATCTACAGAGAGGCTGGCCAGTTGATATGGGACTGAGGACTGAGCTTGAGAGCAGTGTTAGAGATGCTATTTAGATCTGCTAGGACTGAAGGGGCCTCAGGCTATTGCTCAGCGGTAGATCAGTAATGTGTGGTGTCCAGGTAAAGACTTGACTAGCTATACCAGGGCAGTGTACAACACTGAGTATACCCAACAGAACCTAAGACAATATACCATAACAACAGCATTATATTCTCTCAACAGCTCTGCCTGCAGCTTATTCATGGGGACAACATGGACTTGACCGTCAACTGTCTAACATATGTACTCAGTGAAGGATTCTAATATCGCGTACTTCTTCGGAGTAACAAAGAATTCGACCGAAGACAAGAAGATTTCTTACGAGATCACACGCTGTACAGCTTAAGCTCGAGCAGTGACAATTATCTCGCCTACCTAGTGTAAGTTTGGCAAATGAGCTGTGGATCAGTTGAACAACAACCAGAACACACCATATAGTGACAAGCCCAGTGTCCTCCATACTACACTCTAGCCACTAATACAAAAAACTAAATACTGTACACTAGAATTTATTGCTAGAAAATTTGTCGTCGCTGGTTATGACACTTTAATCTTTAATTTATGTATAATGGACTTCCTCTGGGCTGCTGAGAAGGAAATTATTTATTTACAAATTATGAAGACATTTTTTATAATTATTATTATGATTATGATTATATTATGATTATATGATGATGATGATTTTTATTTATAATTTTATTTATATTATTTATATTAACCAGTCCAAGTTGGTTTAGTACCATAAGCTGTTGAAGCCCAGTCTTGTACAGAAGCAAACATTAATGGTTTATTATAGTTGGGTTAACACCATAAGCTAATGAAGCCCAGTCTTGTACAGAAGCAAACATTAATGGCTTATTATAGTTGGTTTAGTACCGTATTGTCCTGTAACACCTGAAAAACATTATGTAGCATCAATACAAAGAAAAAAAAATCAAGTGTGGCTAGTATTGCAAGGTTTCTTAGGGGTCATTCTGGGAGTTTTAATGCCATGTAAACAAACACACAGATGCCACAACAAATACTTCCTCTCACTTGGTACATATTTGCGGCGGCGGTCTTGGGTAACGCTGGCTTCTTGTTACCACTACCTCCCCACAGGTTGATGGCCGGGACACTGAAAATGTTGAGCGACAATTGTTTTAACCTGCAATAATAATGTTTGGGCAGTCTGACCAAGAAGAGCAGAAAAGGTCATCAAATGCCTATTACCAGTTAGGTTGTTTACTACTGTAATAGAGAAGGAAAGGAAAGGTAAAGGAGGAAGAAGGACAAAGGAGGGAGAGAAGGATAAAGGAGGGAGAGAAGGATAAAGGAGGAGGAAGGATAGAGGAGGAGGGAGAAAAGGATAGAGGAGGAGGAAGGAGAGAAGGCAGTACAGAACAATATAGTGACTTACATAACACGTTATCGGCCGACGTAGCTCCCGCTGCCTCCGAGAGGTTCTCCAGGCCAGATGACGAAGGGCACTTAAATGCTCCTGTAGGTAGATAGATAGATAGATAGATAGATATGAATAGATGTTTAATTGAGCACATTATTAATCCAGTACAAAGTTTACACAAACTTTACATACAGTAAAATGGTCCAAATGTTTTAAAACGCCAAACATTAATAAAAGTTCACCGATTCAACCAGTAACACAAAACATATGAAAACCACGAGTAAATAAACTAAAACATATAAAATAGTTGTGGGTAATGGTGTGACTTGTGACTATATACTGTATGTATATACTCTTACTCTTAAATCACTACTGTAATGTGATACAGGTGATTTAATTTTTATCCTTTGTGCAAAATATATGACGTTTATATCCAAATTATTCGCTGTCTAGTAAGGATTCCAGCAATGCAGAGGGGGCTAGTTTATTGGGCAGCTCCTTACATCCTGTGCAAGGTGAAGCGCAGAAGCGTTTACAATGCCCAACTGGGAAGCATGCGGAGTTCATGCTTGCCTTTATGACTCATGCTTTAAAGGCGTAAAAGGCCTGATGGGTCATGGGTTTTGTCAGCAAGTTACATAAAGTGACAATGATGGGGGGGGGGAAATTCCCGGTACAATTTATCTGTTTATGGCAAAATGTGGCAGGTCACTAATAATGTCAAGTGCCAGGCCTGTCACTAGGAGGAGGGATATCTGGTTGGGGAGGGAAGAGGTGCCACCCTTGTAGGGGGAGGTTATAGGGCAGATGAGGATGTGAGAGTCTGTTGACCACAAAGTTTACAAACAGTGCGGCCAGGCTCAGGGTTGCCAGTGTACTAGGCGTGGCGAAGTACAGTGGGGGTGGAGGTGATATGGTGTGGTGGGGCAGGTACAGTAGGGGTGGAGGGAGGCACATAGGCATTGACAACATTGAGGGACACACCTTTTAGTGTGATTGTGATGGTGTGTTCGTCGACATGTCGGTGGGGTACAGGTAGCCGGGGGTGGTGTCCTCAGGTCCAGGTAGCCCTGGTGGAGACAGCTCAGACACGGGCGCGGCTTGCGGTGGGTGGTGGACAGGTTGAGGCACCACGTGTCGTGAAGATGAGGCAGGACTTCGCTCGGGGGCAGCAGGGCAGGCCCGGTAGGCGCTACACCAGTAGTGAAGGCCGCCGGCGGTGGAGTAGGCCGTGAGCAGGGGGGACTGACAGTGGGACTACCAGCTTGTCAAACCAGCAGAGAGTGACTGGGTGGCAACAGAGGGCAGGAGTAGGTGGGAGATGGTGGTACAGAGTGTAGCGAAGAGTTGTTCAATACGGTTGGTAAATTCTTGGAAGAGGGATATGATCTGTGTCATGTCACTGGCGGGGGGTTGTGGGGGGGCACCGGTGGGAGCGCAAGGCCTGACAGCCTCAGAGTAGAGACGAGGAGGAGGCCCAGTAGTAGTTGAGTTAGGAGACGGCCGGGACTGCTGTGTTGTAGCCAGATGAGGCCAGGCAGAGGCAGGTGTTGTTGAAGAAGGCATTGCTGGAGACACAGGGTACACAGGGGGGTGTGGCCCGGAAGACTTGGGGGGGGGGGGGGCGTTGTGGTAGACTTGGCCTTCGGGGAGGCTTTTCCCCTGGGACAGACGGGCGATTGGGGCATTGCCGTGAGTCAGCATTGTGCCGGCCGCCACAGTTACAACATCTGGGATTAATTACATAGCCCACCCCACCACTATTAAGGTGGTCTTTGATTTTCTGGGCACAGGCGGCGGAGTTGTGGTTACGTGAACAGAAGCGACATCCTTGCCGATCACGACGACAGCAGGCAGTGAAGTTGTGACCCCAATGAGAACAGACAACACAAAATGCAGGCTCAGGATGATAGGCTTCTGCATACAGTGGGGGTAAGAGTGGATGGGCATTCACAGTGGTTGGGCACTCCGTTCCCTTCCACTTGACAATGACAGCGGGTTGTGGAACTCTCCCCCGGTAATGGCGACGTATACTCAGTATACTAGAGTTAAAGTCACGCGCATCTTCGATGTCAGCGTATAAGGGGAAACCTTTCACTAGGATGTGGCAACATTCATCCGCATCTACAGGGGGGGGGCAGCAGGACGACCCCGTCAAAGCCAACAGCACTAAGTGTTTCATAGGTCTCAGGAGTCTGACACTTGATAAAGTTCCGGTTCTTACCTTGTCGGAATTCAATGCTGAAACCGTGCTGTCTGCAGTACTTCATCATCCAGTTAAAGCGTTCCTCTACAGTTTTCAGAGAGTCCTTGGGGAAGTGGAGATCCAGCTTACTTGTTTGTTTGGCAGAGGGCAGGGTGATAGGGTCCATGGCATTGGTGTTTCCACTGTGGCTAGCGTTTCCCATAGAAACATTACCGTCACTATCATAATCACTGGGGTCTGACTCTTGAAGGGTGTTGGATTCAGTATGACCAGGCGAGTTGGTAATGGCATCAGTATCAGAGATGTCTGCGTCTATGAGAGAGCCTCGTCTGGGACGTTTATGTCGACCCCCCATGCTGGCAAAACGTGCCGGCAGAGGGGACCTTGGTGGGACGATCGGTAAGCCAAGAGCACCTATGGGCACGTCTGTTCCCTTGGGTGGTCACGCCACGACTGGGAGCGAGGGAGCGAGCGAGCGAGCAGGATGTGAGGTGATATGTTTGACAGGTGGCGTCCAAGGTCTAATGTGTGTGTTTATTTATCAGTCCTTAAGTAACTAAGCTTCTCTTATAAAATACCAGTAAAATGACCTGGGAGAATATAATTTACATTGCTGGGATTCTTGTAAGATAGTGATTAAAATGAATATAAACAAGCTATAAAATGCACTATATATAGCAATTTTAGTACCATAATCATTTAGTACATGTACAGTGCAAGTTTGCATTTAGGTAATTTATTTCTTTTATGTTTCTTCTAGGCAAGACACGCATACTTTCAGGATCTCCTCCCCTATCTCTAACCTTCCGTAGCGCTTCCCTATACTTCTTGAAACGTTCCTCACTCCTAACCCTTCCTATGTCGTTACCTCCCACACTACTGGATTGGTACCCTCCCCTGACAAAACCCTATCTATCCTCTCAGCAACATGCCCTATCCCAGCCCCAGGAAAACACACCCTAGTCCTACGTTTCCTATCTCTTGCACAAAAAGTCCTATCTAAAAACCTCACCTGGCTGTCCCCAACTACCCCGACCTTACCATTGGGCAGGGTTTGTACAACTGCCCTTTTTCTCTCCTGGCACCACACTGTCCTGCCTCTTCTCTTCCTCGCCAGCTTCTTTCAACACTTGGTAGGGGTTACTGCACTCCACACCCTGGTCAGCTTTCCTGAGTCTGACCCTAGTCCCCTTGGAGACAACCACTCTCCACGCCTGCTCCTCCTTCAGGCAGTACACCAACCTGAAGAAGTTCAGTCCTGAGGGCTTCGTTCTCCCCCTTTAGAGCGTCTATCTCGCTCCTCAACTGCTCCAGCTGGCTTAACAGAGTGGCCAAGGGATCGTCTTCCCTCACACACCGTCCCTCTTTCCCCACAACACAATGATCCATGGCGGCCATTTCCTATAGTCACTAACACGAGCACTTAGGGGCACGTCCTTCTCCAAGCTACTGTAGGTCAGGTAGCATCTTAAGTTCACAGTTCTCATTTCACACCAGCACTACTTTTTCTGTGCTCTCATTTGCATTGTGTGTTTATCACGTACCTTTTTAGTGTTAAACGCGGTTTCCTCCATCAAGCATGTCTGAAAAACGTCCATCTGCCTCCTCTGGGGCGCCTAAAGCTAAAACATTCACAATGGATGTGAAATTAAATGTGATCACCCGCCTTCAGAGAGGAGATCGTGTGTCGAATGTTGGCCGCACGCTTGGTTTAAGTGAGCACTGTTCGTACCCTGTGCGGTAGGTAGTAGGCAGCTACCAAACAGGGAGGTACTACCGCCTGGAAAGATATTGGGAGCATAATGTGGTCTATGGTAGACCCCACTGCTATATGGCATCACGAAAATTGTGACCAGGTTGCTGATCTGACTTTCTGCCTCATTTACATACAATTGCAGGGTCTCAATTGTTTCTCTTACTGTTGACAACACAACATACATACAGCATATTGTTTTTCACTTTTGATCTTTTTTTCCTTTTTGTATTTCTTTATGGTTCTTTATTATTATTATTGTTATTATTATTATTGTTATTATTTATTATTATTATTATTATTATTATTATTATTATTATTATTATTATTATAATATTTTGCCCCCTAGGCCCCGATGTGGATCAGTGACCTGTGCTTGGGTGGGCTAATCACCGAAGAAAAAAAAAAGAAAAAAGTTCCCCCTAATCTGTACCATTTACATGTATTCTTATGGGAAAATGATGTTTAATTTGCGTGTTTTTTAATTAAGCGGTGGTTTTCAAGAACATAACCTCGTTTAAAACGAGAGGTGGGTACACTTATCAATCCCTGTAAATGGCAAAATATTAAATGATCTAACTATGACACAAAGACTACAAAAGGACTTATATACAGGTATTTTGAAAACTCACTTTCTATTACTCCACACTGCACCAACTTCCGCCACATGACTACACCACCGACTTTGTGGTGCAGACCGTGGTGGTCTATGTATTTTATTATGGTGCAGTCTTCTTCTTGAGAATAACTCTTGCGTGGCCTGTGAAAGACAAATGGATGTATTACCTGCCTAATAGTACAAAAAGAAACAAAATTGTTTATTCATATTTAAAACTAATCAAGTTAAAATCAACACCAAAACCTTTTAGCTGGTAGAATGTGTATCAGATTTTTTTCTCACTATTTCAAGCCTTTTTTCCCACTGACAGCAAAGTAGCCAGTGTCAAGAGAAAACACTCACACATTATCACTGTTGTAAATGATGTAGCTGTCAGGGCACTTCACTTCAACAACGAGCCAATTCTGGTTTACTGTCACTTCACACAAACCTGCAGCACACACCACCACCAGCATACCCTTCCCCAACCACCAAAGAATAAGGTAGAAAACTCAAATACCTCATAGTATTAAAATGCTACAGAGCAAACATTATCACACTACACTATTGGTAACTTTGTTTGGTTAAAAATAAAGTACTACTATATTAAATAAACCGACATCCAACTTACCCGATTTTTTATGGTGTTTACATATCTTGTAGCATCTTTGCTGAGAACAGAGTGATCATCTTCACCCTCAATATTATCACTGTTGTCGGGCGAGTCCACCTGCCTCGTGCCTTTCTCTAAGTCCTGGACGATTTTGTACTTAATTTCATAGATTAAGGGGCGTCGCACCTGCTTGGGCCAGGTAGTTCAAGGTTTCTCTGGGTGAGGGTCCAGCGGAAGCCATTGTTGAGTGGATTAGCGGGCACGAGGGAGCACTGTATACCCAGAGCCGGAGAACAATAGGACTAACGCATGTAAGGTCAGAGACTTATTCCCTCCGGTGGTAGGGCACGCCAGGTTAAATTAGACCAATCACAGCTCGCAGCGGAGGGGATGCGAGGGTGGTAAGGATGTGTGGCCCAATCACAGTCCGAAACGTCATCTGACGTCAGCGGTGATGTAAGAGCGACCCAGACCACGTAAATGACCAACCGTGTAAAAAAAATTCATGTAAACCGAGACTATACTGTACTGTATTTCAATTTAGAATTTCTATGTACAGTACAGGTATTATTTTCGCCTATTCGACTTACGACCTGGTCGTCGGGATGGAACCCCGTCGTAAGTCAAGAAGAGACTACATAGAAATTCTAAAATGAAATACAGTACTGAACAGTAAAAGTAATAATGAAAAATGAATAAAGTGTTACTGTGCACTTACCTTTAATGTAGTCACCTGAATGCACACAGGGCCTAAATAATATTTTAATTAAGCATGGAAACTACATTAATTGGATGACGCAGAGGAGGAGACAGGGCTGGGTGGGTCATTAAGTTCACGTACTTCAGACAGGCTAACATACTTGCTTGTTGAAGGTATTGGATCATCTTTAGGGAGTGAAGAGGCAGCAGTGGGGGGGGGGGGGGGGACTTAGAAAATACCTCCAAATTAGATTGCACAGTTTGCCTTTTCTTTTCATTGTAAATCTCCCTGCAGCAAGCAAGTGCATCTTGGGTCAGTCTGTCAACTTTTGCAAACCGCTCAACATTTTGATCCGTTTCTTCAAACATTTGCATCCCCTTATTAACAGTAGCAAATGCTTCTGCCACTTGTTTCACTGAAAACTTTTTTTTGGGGGGGGGTGCAGGTTCTTTTACATTTTGTCTCTCTTCTTCCTCTGCAAATTTCTGTGCCTCCTGTTCAGTAAGAGCCTCGTTACTTAACTCTTCTGCTACACTATCCACCAACTGCTCAATATTTTCATTATCAATTTCTAACTCCAGCTGTTTACCCAACTCCACTATCTTGTTACTAATCACAGAAATTGCTTCATCTTCATTAAATCCTTTGAAACTGTTCACATATCTTTTCAGGACTTTCTTCCATATTCCATTCATGCACTGACCTGTAACCTCATCCCATGCTGCAGCTATGTTCTTTGTACATTGCAAAATGTTGTAGTCCTTCCAAAACTCTGAGCAATAGCCTGAGCGAAGGTCGTATGTAAATGTTATGCTTTAAAAGCTGCAATAGTACCTTGATCCATGGGTTGGATGATAGAGGTGTTAGGTGGAAGGTAGACTACCTTAACATCAGGGTGCATGTCGTGCAAGTGCGGTGGTGTGTCCAGGAACATTATCTAAAATTAATAAAATCTTTAAAGCAATCCCTTGTTGCAGACAATACTCCTTGGCTCGTGGAATGAAACAACTCGGGAACCAATCCTCAAACAGTGCTAGGGTCATCCATGCTTTCTTATTACTGCGATAAAACACTGGCAGTGTGTGCTTGCTGACATTTTTAAAAGCCTTTGGGTTGGCTCTTTGAATGGTATAGCATGAGGGGGTTTACCTTGAAACCAACTGCATCCTTGAATGCTTTGAATCCCGGCATGGTTTTTGCCTCTTTGTGGATGTATGTCCGTTCTGGCATGCGCTTCCAGAATAAGCCAGTTTCATTCACATTAAATACTTGCTCAGGCAAATAATTTTCCTCCACGATGACACGATCTAGCTCCTTAAAAGCTTCAGCAGCACCCACATCAGCACTTGCTGCCTCAATATGCAAACTGTAATTGTTCTTAAACCTTTGGAACCACCCATGACTTGCTGTGAAGGTTTGGTCACACTCATCTCCTGCCTGCTCCTTCAGGCTTTCGAGAAGACTTCTTGCCTTAGCCTGTAGGGTTAGAAGGGTTAAGGGTACACGCTTTTGCAGCTGATTATCCATCCACATCACAAGTAATTTCTCTGTCTCATGAAGAGGTCCTTGTCTTTTTTTCGTTATTATTGTTCCCTTTATAGGTGCTGATCCTTTCACTACCTCACGAATTCGTTCCTTGTCCTTCAAGATTGTTGATATCGTTGAGTGAGAGAAGCCAAGGTCGCATGAAATGGTTGCTACCGTTTTTCCATTTTCATATTGCATTATTATTTTCATCTCGAAGTAATTGACTCTTCTTTTCTTCTCAGCACCACGAGAACTATCGCTTTACACTTGCCAGCCATTATAAAGGAAATTACAAAAAAAAATTTTGTCAGTACACAGCTCGATCACTAACAACAACAACGACGGCCAAACACCAACTGAGTGGGCTATGACGTGGATGCTGTACACCACAAGGCGGCCCAGCCCAAGCTGTCGTACGGCGTCACATTACGACCAAACATTCGGACTCGAAAATACGTAATGTGAAAAATATTTTATACGACCATGGCGGTCGTATGTCCGGGTTGTCGTTAGTCGAGGAGAAACTGTATTATCAAGAACTCCGCCATCCATCTATGAAGAACGTTAAATTACATCTGTCATCTGATCATTCCCCTGACCATGGTCGTCCCTAGTCCTTCCACAACATTAAATATAGATGTATAATATGGACACGAAGTAGTACCTTAAGCTGTGTATTCTTATATTACTCTATTAATTATGTATAGTAAAGTATTACAGAACATGTATTAATCCTATGTAATATTTCCATTTATTTTGCACCATGTTATGTATGTGAATTATCGTATTTACATATTATGTATTCAGCTTGTGAATGCTGGCATTTGTACATGCCAGTGCGGAGTGATACAGAGGGTGGAGATAGCTACACCTTATGGTGTGGAAACCGACTGTCTATACGTTCCTCTGTTTATCTCCCGTACGAGAATAAGAACCTATTTTCAAGATAAGTGTTTGTGTATACCCTCAGTAGTGTAGAACATTTTGGGGGGTATCAAAGACAAACATAGATAGCGCAGTGAGATTTCTCAGTGAGATTCAGAGTGAACTTAGCCTTCCCGCTGGACTGTGTTATTGGCGTCTAGTCTTCAGCTTCGCCAAGGATTTACAGCCAGACTACAAGCCTCAGAACTTAGTGTTGTGAAGTGCTATGCTGTGTACAGTGCTGTGAAGTGCTGTGTTGTGTATTTTAATAAGAATTGTCTGTGCAAACTGCAGTCAGATGACTGAGGGAGCTGCCCAGCAGTACGACCCCTCCCGCCTACGGTTATTGGGTAACTGAGCAGCGTGCATTAAGACAACTTCAGTTCAGTTGTGACTTGCGCCCAGCTGCCGCTACGTCTGGCAGCGCGCCAAGCCTCCCGGCAACGAGCCATACACACACACACACGCACAGGCCCACTTTATATTAAATTCTTGTGTATTACTTTAGACTTCTGTAATTCTGTGCATAGATTACGAGGGGTTGACCCGGTCTCTTGCATAGAGTACAGAAGCTGTCGGCTTGTCTCACGGGGATCAAAAAGATACCCTGGACGATGGGGTTATGAGTTTAAGTTTGGGAGTCCTCTCCCCACTCACACTCAGGCCCCACGCTACCCACAGAATCTCCTTTTTCGTCGCGAGCAAGCTCTCCTGCGGTGCCTGCGACCAATGATCTCCATCAACTGATTAAGTGGATGGAAACTTCTCGACGCCAGGACTATGTTGCAAGGAGAGAAGAGGAAGAAATTCGGTACAGAGAGTCTGAAAGACGACGCCACGAAGATGAACAAAGACGCAGAGAACTAGAAGATATACGTAGAAGTGAGGATGACCTGAGAAGAGAGGATCAAGCCAGATTTGAAGCCTTGATTTCCCTGTTAGCCTCCCCACAATGATCTACTCTGTAAGATTCTTCTGCTACTACTAATGCTGATACGACTAGAGGTACTGGTACCTCATTTCCCAGAGTCGGTTCAACAATTCCTCAAAAGGCTGCAGCACAAACGCCTCCCTCTCTGAAGTCTGACGCTTCTTATCAGATATTTCGGGAATGGCGTCGACGTTGGCAAGACTATGCAACAATGGTTGACCTGTCAAGTTTACCACAGCCTAAACAGATGATACAGCTTCGTATGTGCTTGTCCTTAGAGACACAACGTACTCTCGAGCACACACTTCAAGTGCCTCCTACGACAACTGTGACTGTAGAGGCCGTGCTTGACAAGTTACAGGAACATGTTAAGGGACAGCGCAACGAAGCACTCAGAAGAAAACTCCTCCAATGTAAGCACCTTGATGGAGAATCTTTTGATGCATTTTTTGTAAGACTGAAAAGATGTTCAGAGGAAGTTGATGTTTGTCCTGGAAATTCTCAAGTCTGTGAAGAGACACAACTCAAGACAATTATTTTCACGGGTATTCGAGATGAAGAGCTAGTTCAGCGTCTCATTTCACTTGACCCCACTTCCTCCCTTCAAGATGTTGTTACAAAATGTCGAGCGTACGAGGCCGCCAGGTGTGCGACTTCAGCTTTACGCTCACAGCCTGACCAGGTGAGGGCAGTGTCTTCCTACAGAAAGGGTAAGAAGCAGCAAGGTAACCCCACCCCTCACCCTCCAGGCGAATGGACACGCTGAAGCCGCAGTCAAGACTGTTAAACACCTGATCCTTAAGGTGTCACCCTCAGGAAATATCGACTGCGAGGACTTCGATCGAGGTTTGTTAGAGTTACGCAACACCCCGAACTTCACCAGACGCTCCCCAGCCCAGGTTCTATACGGACATCATCTCAGGTCTTGTGTTCCTGCCCACCCGAAGTCTTTTTCTCAAGAATGGCAGGCTAAGACTGAGGAAAGTGACCGCCGTGCAGCAGAACGAGCAGCAGATGTCGCTGCTCGGTACGACTGTCATGCCCGCCCCCTTCCCAGGTTGAGTATCGGCCAGCAGGTCAGGATTCAAGATCCGGTATCTCACCGCTGGGACAAGGTTGGGATTGTCATGGGTATTGGCCGGTCCAGGGACTACCAAGTGCGTCTTCCTAGTGGTAGAGTATGGTGGAGGAACCGTCGTTTCCTCCGACCTGTGGAGCTGCCTAGTGTTGACCCTTCCCCAGTTGAGTCCCCTAATGTTGATGCCTTTACAGTGAATCCATCCCCACCTTGTGTTTCTGCCCCAGTACTCCGCAGGTCCGAGCGACTCAGAAACAAAAGGTCCGCTCAAGATGAAACTATGATCGTATAGGGGGGAGGGAGGTGTATAATATGGACACGAAGTAATACCTTCAGCTGTGTATTCATATATTACTCTATTAATTATGTATAGTAAAGTATTACAGAACATGTATTAATCCTATGTAATATTTCCATTTATTATGCACCATGTTATGTATATGAATTATCATATTTACATTTTACGTATTCAGCTTGTGAATGCTGGCATCTGTACATGCCAGCGCGCAGTGATACAGAGAGTGGAGATCACTAGTCCTTGTGGTGTGGAAGCCAGTTTC
Organism: Homarus gammarus; assembly: GCA_958450375.1. Lineage (NCBI taxonomy): Eukaryota > Metazoa > Arthropoda > Malacostraca > Decapoda > Nephropidae > Homarus > Homarus gammarus. Next base: position 74,767 of record CAUDMG010001165.1, read on the forward strand.
TTTGTTCCTCTGTACAGTATATCTCCCGTACGAGAATAAGAACCTATTTTCAAGATAAGTGTTTGTGTATACCCTCGGTAGTTTAGAACATTTTGGGGGTATCAAAGACAAACATAGACCATCCACCTACCCACCCACCCCGCACCCACCGACCTCCCACACGCGGTTCATTCATACACACTGTTTTAATCTTTCTTTTGTTTTTCTTCATTTAAGGTTTTCTTTTGTTTTGTTGTTTACTCTTGTCTGATTTATTATTAGGTTAGTTAATACTCCCTTGTAATAATAATAATAATAATAATAATAGGCAGCAATATACAACACGAACAATAACAACTACAACAACACCAACATCCAAAACAAACAACAAAAACAAAACAACAACAACCAACAACAACAACACCAAACAACAACAACACCAAACAACAACAAACAACAACAACAACACCAAACAACAACAAACAACAACAACACCAAACAACAACAAACAACAACAACAACACCAAACAACAACAAACAACAACAACACCAAACAACAACAAACAACAACAACAACACCAAACAACAACAACAACACCAAACAACAACAAACAACAACAAACAACAACAACAACAAACAACAACACCACACCACACAATGAACATCGATTTAAGTATAACTAAAAATTATCCTGAAACACAAAAGCAAATGTTAATTGTCAGAGACTTGATGAACGACATTAATATCTCATACACAGCACGACAATTATCCCCAATATATAACTCCTTAATGCCAACTGAACTAATTAATGGGGACAATTAGAGTAATTTCCTAATGATGAGACATTAAGATTCAAAGGCGGAATATAAGAAGTTTGACGTCTAGTGCAACTGAAATTACTGCAGAGCTACGGCCAGTGATCTTATATGCGAGAGAGAGAGAGAGAGGATATATTTCAATGGTCAGAGTCTTTAAGATTCGTTCAATACATCTTAGTTTCAACATTAAACACACAAAATATTTTCATTAATAAACCATAAGATATAATTCAGTTCCACGTTAGATAAATACAAACTCTTTACATTACCCAAAAAACTACATAAAAATTTGTTATATTTACCCAAAGTTAATGAAAATTACGATTATAAATCCTATACAGGATGGTGCCACAGAAAACGGATGTGAACATTAAGGGGAGACAGTGAAAAATATGAGTTCTCTAAAGGCAACATATTTATGGGGTTAATACACTCGATAAGCTATAACCGTAAATATAGTACAGCTATTAAACCCATGAAACGTGTATAGTTCTTAATGGTAATATAATAAACACTAGAGAAAATATATTAGAATTTAGGAATAACGATTAATTAAAGTAACAAATAAATGAGGAATGATGTATATTTGTAGTTGTTTATACGGAGAGAGAGAGAGAGATTGATTTTTGATTTTGCCGCTTGCAGCGGCTTCTTTATTGTGCACCCCACACTCATCCTGTGAGCGGTAGCGCAAAAGGATTACAGAGTAGGGTTTACAAAGGGTCATAATAATTAACCCCCGTTGTCAGGATATTATGGCACTGAATGTTACACAGTATTTCATTTACATTATTTGTTCAGTTCTATACATAAAGGGTAACTTATTCACAAATGCGTGAGTACAGGCGTGTGAGGCAGTATGTCTGGCCTCACACTTTGTTATTCACATTTACGTGGGAGGTATTCAAGCACATTGCGTATTTGGTTCTGTACATGAGAATTGATATAGTTACTAAGTGCAAAAAAGTGGATACAATCTTAATATGTCGGCTATCTTGCCATGAGAGATGAAGTGTTGTGCCATTTCACACACAGTGTGCTTGGACCTGTCCCTAAAAGGTTCTATCTTCACACAGTCGAGGACGTAGTGTTCAAGTGTGTGGCCATATGTATGGCCACACACTTTACATTTAGTTTTGTTTACATCTGCTTGAGGAAGAGAGAGAGAGGGGGGGGGGGGGGGGAAACCTACGACAAAACTCTACGGAAACGTCCCACCCCATTTCACTAACCACCACCTACCCTCTCCCACCCACCCCCTCCCTCCCTCCCTCCCGACAGACAGACAGACAGACAGATAGTCAGCGACAGAACTGTCCTCGTCGGCGAGACATTCATCAGTAAATGGCACCAGGCTGTGTACTATTAATGGCCAAACCATCACAACAAAGGCTAATTGGGACAGCTATTAGAGTGACTTTGTTAAGTGGTGTGATTACTGGATGGTGTTGAGTCATAGATAGATAGATAGATAGAGAGAGAGAGATAGATAGAGAAAACTCAGGTGGAGGCAGGTGTTGGGAGAGGGAGGGGGTTACGGCAGTTAGGCCAGGGGGAAGGAGAAGGAGAGAACAAGAAGGAGGAGTGGAGGGAAGGAAGAGAGGGAGGAAAGGCGAGGGAAGGTTCTGTGGAGGGAGGCAGGGAGGAACCGAGAGTGTGTAGGTAGAGAGGGAGGAAGGAAGAGAGAGCGAGGGTGAGGGAGGGAGGAAAGAAAAACGAGAGGTGGGCAAGGAGGGTAGGGAGGGAGGGAGGGAAGGTAGGGAGGGAGGGAGGGAGAGTAGGAAGGGAGGGAGGGGGCTCTGCGTGTGGCTGGAGATTGTAAAAGTTTCCCACCCGTAAAATAAGTCTTCAGTTGGGTTTTTTTTGCACAAATTTGGTCCCGCTACATATTTTGCTGTTTTCTAATTGCACTTTCTTGTTGCCTCAGTTACCGTTCTGCTTGAGAACCCCCGAACTGTAGTGTGTGTGTGTGTGTGTGTGTGTTTCTTGGTTCTGTTGTACGAAGATGTCTGAAAAGTCATTTTTCTATGGGTATTTTTGTAAAATGCTTTTTATCATAAATTTTCGTTGTTGTTATTGCTTTTATCTCTTAATACCGCCACCACCACCACCGCCACCACCGCCACCACCACCGCCGCCACCGCCACCAACACCACCACCGCTACCACCACCGCCACCGCCACCACCACCGCCACCGCCAACACCACCACCACCGCCACCACCAACACCACCGCCCCTGCCACCGCCTCCGCCACCGCCACCACCACCACCACTATACTGCCAGACTGGGGTCACTAAATTTAAGGGGATAACTTAACTCTAAACTTAATTTCTAAGGGTCGCTGCCACCAGACCCCCTCTGGACAGCATGTAGCTCGTTAGGTAGCGGGCAGAGTGGACTAGGCATTGGGTTAGGTTTTCCATTGATCAGATCGATAAGGGTAAAGAAGGGTGAAACCATCACGTGTCTTCATTGATTTATTTCTTATAAAACACACTGGTAAAAACACATACAACCACACTGTGGACCATAATTCCAAGGCCTGTCCCAGGGTATAGCACTGGCGCCTCTAACAACTGTTGTTGTGGTCGGTTACACTCCGACCCGAGATGGGTCTGGGGTCATCGGCCCACGAGGTAGAGTAGTGCCGATTAATCATGACGAATCAGCGCCATCACTCCTATATTGACCACTGCTGGGTATCCACCGGCTCCGAGCGACCGGTGGGTTTCAATTAAGCCCACCCTCGATCTGGAGACAAACGTGAATCAGCGTCAGGGAACTGAGAAACATGACAACACCAACCAACTCTCTTGTCTGGACGACAGACGTATTTACGTTATATTACTTCTACACTGGGTGAATGACAATTCAACTGTTAAATCATGAACACTGGTGAACACTGATAATCACTACAATTGACTGAATTAACTGAATGGCTAGGAAACAACATACCTGGAGACAAACGTGAATCAGCGTCAGGGAACGCTGATGCCTCGCCATCTCGAGCTTATATACCCCTGAGTTGCCAGTGATCGCTACTCAGGCAATGACAATAATTACAAACAAACTAACTGTTACTCATTCAAAGATGACCCTCAGTTGACAAAGGTCTGGCAAATTACTTGGGTTGATTAAAACAGACTAATTCAAGGTTGCGTTGGCCAGTAGAGAGTGCAGTAAACGTAGTGACAACTGTGTTTGAAGGCGGGGCTTACTGAGAGTGATCCTGAGGGTAAAACGCTCCTGAGATTCTACAAGCGCGGTGGATTTGAATATTATGTAGCGTAATATGAATTAAACGGGTTTTTAGGAATGGCAATGAGTTGCGCAGTACATAGCCTTCCCCTTCCAAGGATTCATATTATGCGGAATAATAGGCAAAAGCACTAACGCGGTAGTGCACATACATTCGACATATCTTAACAGTTCGTGATTACAGTACCTTAATACATAAAACAAAACTTAAGGAGACTTAAACGTTTCATACTCGAGTCTCCGCTACCTATACCTGCAACAACTTATCAATTCTTATTTCCGTACAATATAGTATGGGGAACATTCCCCTTTCAGTTCATCAGCATAATACCTCAACATATTTTGGCACTAACACATAAACAGTGCCTCTGACATTACAGATACAACAAAGTACTCAGCATGAAATTACATATACTCAGGAATTTAAATTCTGGTCTATGAATGGGAAATTAGTTACATCAGACACTTCCTCAGATTACTACTTCATTTCAATAATAATTCATCTTTTCAACGAAAAACCATGGTTCTAGACATACACATTGGGGTTCATAACACAAAACCCGTATTTTCTATCTCACAGTTCAAAAGAACTGGTATTTGAAAGTCGGGGTGACTCCCTCACCCGGAGCGAGTCAACAACCCAAACAAAACTTCCGACACACATAAACTGAGATTTTTTTTTTTCTTTCAACAACATAGGCAGCCACTGGATCTCCGGACTTCAGTTCATAAGAACTGGGACTTATAATGTTAGGGTGACTTCAGTACGACTGACGAAGTCAACAACCCAAAAAAAAATTCTGAGACACAAACTGAGATTTTTTTTTTTTTTTTTTTTTTTTCTTTCGACAACATAGGCAGCAACTGGATTTCCGGACTTCAGTTCATAAGAACTGGGATTTATAATATTAGGGTGACTTCAGTACGACTGACGAAGTCAACAACCCAAAAAAAAAAATCTGACACATAACTGAGTCACGCTCACAAAAAAAAATTAGTGGTAATATGGTAATACTTTACGAGACTGTCCCTTCGGTACTCGACAAGTATTGAATGACTTTTCAATTGCCATGATTTTAACACTTATTACTTAACAATGTACTCTGTTGTACTCACACTTGGGAGTCCTTACATGTATTTTCTACAATAAATTTTCAAAGATTGCATTCTTTCACAGATGTCCATATCACCACATAGTCCTCAACCCCTCAACGCAATTGCTGAAATTATACATGTATTAGCTCTCATCTAAACATAAAACACACTTACTGACCATGCCAGTCAGTCTGCACTGCTAGAACTAATTCCCTTTGCACTAAAAATCATACTAATAGAAACAATACAAAAAATACAAAACACTCAGGTACCTAACATAACACAGGTTATACAAATAACTTCACTTGCCCAATTCTGACCTCAACTTATAACTAAAACACTTCCAATTAAAGTTAAGACAACTACACCCATGTTATGTCAATTACAAATAACACTGTTACATAACCTGAATATAATTATGGCCTTCCGGTATACTCAGAAATCGACACTGTCCACAACACTCGTAACACGGCACATGATCAATGTCCCTCATTGTCTGTAAATAACAAAGCATTAATTCGAGTGATCACACAATTGCTATGGTACCAGTGCAGAAAGGCACCCAAAAAAAATTTGCCTTGGCATACAACTAACACTTTTCTGAGATTTCACAAAAGACTGCAAAAAAAAATTAGGTAGCTAACCTCTGTTTTCAGACATTTTCAGACACTTTTCAATACATTTTACTGTACACTTTACTTTAAAACAGATTTCTAATTTTTCTCGAGGCAATTGTTCTAACCTAACTTCGTGTAAGGTATTTGCCGCGTATTTGCCACGAACTGTTTTTAACATCTCCGTAACCTCAAAAAAATTTTTTGCACAGAATTACACTATACTGTGCACTGGAAAATTATTTCCATTACAAGATTATTAGCCCTCTGAAATATTCATTAGCCACAGTGACATGGTTAGGTAGATGCACGGAGAAATGGTTATTACAGCTCACATTTCCACCTGTGTAAGGGGGCGGGTTTTTTTTTTTTTTTTCCAACACCTACACCACCCTTACCTTATTTCTCTATTATTGTTCTTTTTCTGCAACTTAAATCACAGCTTCAATTCCCTCGGATTTGATCAATGATTAAAAACCATCCCACCGCTATAGCCACCAATTTATACTGCCAGACTGGGGTCACTAAATTTAAGGGGATAACTTAACTCTAAACTTAATTTCTAAGGGTCGCTGCCACCAGACCCCCTCTGGACAGCATGTAGCTCGTTAGGTAGCGGGCAGAGTGGACTAGGCATTGGGTTAGGTTTTCCATTGATCAGATCGATAAGGGTAAAGAAGGGTGAAACCATCACGTGTCTTCATTGATTTATTTCTTATAAAACACACTGGTAAAAACACATACAACCACACTGTGGACCATAATTCCAAGGCCTGTCCCAGGGTATAGCACTGGTGCCTCTAACAACTGTTGTTGTGGTCGGTTACACTCCGACCCGAGATGGGTCTGGGGTCATCGGCCCACGAGGTAGAGTAGTGCCGATTAATCATGACGAATCAGCGCCATCACTCCTATATTGACCACTGCTGGGTATCCACCGGCTCCGAGCGACCGGTGGGTTTCAATTAAGCCCACCCTCGATCTGGAGACAAACGTGAATCAGCGTCAGGGAACTGAGAAACATGACAACACCAACCAACTCTCTTGTCTGGACGACAGACGTATTTACGTTATATTACTTCTACACTGGGTGAATGACAATTCAACTGTTAAATCATGAACACTGGTGAACACTGATAATCACTACAATTGACTGAATTAACTGAATGGCTAGGAAACAACATACCTGGAGACAAACGTGAATCAGCGTCAGGGAACGCTGATGCCTTGCCATCTCGAGCTTATATACCCCTGAGTTGCCAGTGATCGCTACTCAGGCAATGACAATAATTACAAACAAACTAACTGTTACTCATTCAAAGATGACCCTCAGTTGACAAAGGTCTGGCAAATTACTTGGGTTGATTAAAACAGACTAATTCAAGGTTGCGTTGGCCAGTAGAGAGTGCAGTAAACGTAGTGACAACTGTGTTTGAAGGCGGGGCTTACCGAGAGTGATCCTGAGGGTAAAACGCTCCTGAGATTCTACAAGCGCGGTGGATTTGAATATTATGTAGCGTAATATGAATTAAACGGGTTTTTAGGAATGGCAATGAGTTGCGCAGTACACCACCATCACCACCACCATCACCACCGCCACCGCCACCACCACCGCCACAGCCACCGCCACTACCGCCACAACCACCGCCGCCGCCACCACCACCACCGCCACCACCACCGCCACCGCCACCACCATCACCACCGCCATCACCACCGCCACCGCCACCACCACCGCCACCACACCACCACCACCACCGCCACCACCACCACCACCACCACCGCCACCACCACCACCACCACCACCACCGCCACCACCATCACCACCGCCACCGCCACCACCATCACCACCGCCACCACCACCGCCGCCGCCGCCACCACCACCGCCGCCACCACCACCACCGCCGCCACCACCACCGCCGCCACCACCACCACCGCCACCACCATCACCACCACCACCGCCACCACCATCACCACCGCCACCGCCACCACCACCGCCACCACCATCACCACCACCATCGCCACCACCACCGCCGCCGCCGCCACCACCACCGCCGCCACCACCACCACCACCACCGCCACCACCACCGCCGCCGCCGCCGCCACCACCACCACCAGCAGCAGCAGGAAGGTTCAGTGGTGGTAACTTCTCGACGCATTACTTTCATCTCACTTAAGGAATCGTCTTCGAGTTACTGATGGAAATTGTCTAAACGAGTATTCACATATATTTCCTGGCCGTGTGTGTGTTGCTCCTCTTCACACACCACACACAACACCAAGGTCACAGCGCCAGGTAATTGAATATAATTGCCACTAACAGCAGGTGTAGTGTGAGGGTGTGATGACGACTAGTGCTGTCACGGTGAGGGGGCGGACGACCACCACTAACTTATCTAACCCCTGCACGACCCCGCCCAGAATTTCACAAAATCCACGTGTATGAGGGCCTACCTAACCTAACCTAACCTAACATATCCTAACTTAACCTAGTAGTGGGAGGGACGCCATTGGATGTCATGGCGGGAGAGGACCAATCACTGCACATCATGAGCTCATCAGCGTGGGTTTTGCGCTGACAGTAGTAGGGAGGGAGGGAGCCAGTGTCGTTTTTCTTTTCCCTTCCCCAGTTAATTTCTTCCTGCTGCACCAGAGAGAGAGAGAGAGTCGGTCATCTTAGATTAAGTAGCTCAAGACTATGATGAGGATTATTTTTTATTAGGTTAATTCTTTACCTTCTGAGGGGAAAATATTTACTGGTGCTCTCTCTCTCTCTCTCTCTCTCTCTCTCTCTCTCTCTCTCTCTCTCTCTCTCTCTCTCTCTTTTCCCTGTCTCTGTCTGTCTGGTTTGCCTTTCACTCTCTCTCAATTTATGTATATATATATATATATATATATATATATATATATATATATATATATATATATATATATATATATTACAGAAGAATTTTAATTATCTCCTCATCAAACTTGCGTGATTATGTCTATCTGTCTGTCTGTCTGTAAGCAAATTATCCCCCCAAAATAAATCTGCCGATCTTATTGAAACTCCTCATTTAATCTATTGGTGAGTAACTAATTAATTCTCATCACAGATTAAATAGGTTAGAGTTCCCGTGTAATGGAGTTTATATATAGGATGGTTTGCGCAATGTGTTGGTGCTGGATTAGGTTAGTTTAGGTAAGTTTAGTTTAGGTTACGTTACGTGGATGTGTATGTACGTACTGTATATTTGTGTGAGCCTCCATATGTATATGTGTGTATGTACGTATATATGAGTGTGTGTGTATCTCCGTTTCCAAGTATATGTATATATCTGTGCATTCCCTTGTTCCCGTGAGTATTTTAATGTGCCTGTGTATTTATGCGTACATATATGTGTATATCCCCGTGTACATATGGCTATCCGTGTGTACGAGTTTGCTAAAAAATGTTAATTGTTTCTCCATGGGTGCGGGAGAGTTTGGGTGCGGGAGAGTCTGGGTGCGGGAGACTCTGGGTGCGGGAGAGTCTGGGTGCGGGAGAGTCTGGGTGCGGGAGAGTCTGGGTGCGGGAGAGTCTTAGTGCGGCAGACTCTGGGTGCGGGAGAGTCTGGGTGCGGGAGACTTTGGGTGCGGCAGAGTCTGGGTGTGGGAGAGTTTGGGTGCGGGAGAGTCTGGGTGCGGGAGAGTCTGGGTGCGGGAGACTCTGGGTGCGGGAGAGTCTGGGTGCGGGAGAGTCTGGGTGCGGGAGACTCTGGGTGCGGGAGAGTCTGGGTGCGGGAGAGTCTGGGTGCGGGAGAGTCTGAGTGCGGCAGACTCTGGGTGCGGGAGAGTCTGGGTGCGGGAGACTTTGGGTGCGGGAGACTCTGGGTATGGCAGAGTCTGGGTGCGGGAGAGTCTGGGTGCGGGAGAGTCTGGGTGCGGGAGAGTCTGGGTGCGGGAGAGTCTGGGTGCGGGAGACTTTGGGTGCGGGAGACTCTGGGTGCGGCAGAGTCTGGGTGCGGGAGAGTCTGGGTGCGGGAGAGTCTGGGTGCGGAAGACTCTGGATGTGTAAATTCGACTTCATATTGGTCACCGTCTTTAGGGAATCAAAATCGCGGTCACAGCTCCTTCAAGGGATAAACTTACGATTATTTAAGCAAGTTAGATAGATGCCTCCTCACATCCTTAAGTTAGAGACAATTTTAACTTTCGAACCTTTAGTAAATCAGAACTGCCTTCACATCTCTAGCTAAAGGGAAAAAAACTTGTGAACGTTTTGGAATCCGGACCTGTGTGTGTGTGTGTGTGTGTGTTTGTGGACTCTTGTGGTCTTAGCAGCACGACAGGGAGAGCTGCCCCAGGCATTAGCCAACATACATCATCAATAAATGATCCGCTGGTTGGCGGGGCGACCATTGCAGGCTGTGGGTCATGCAACAGTCATGCAAGGATCGCAATAACTGAGGCAACGTTGGGGAGGTGGGGGGAGGGAGGGAAAGGGGTGGGGAGAGGGAGGAGGGTGGGGATGGGGGAGAGGGGATTGTTGACTTATCTGAGTGACTGCCTGACATGCGAGGGTGAATGAGGATGATGGTGGGGAGGAAGAGGTGATGTTGGAGAAGAGGAGGAGGTAATGGTGGGGAAGAGGAGGAGGTGATGGTGAAAAGACAGAGGATGTTGGGGGTTGATGTTGGAGTGTGAGGGAGAATTGGGAAGAATGGAGTAGAGAGGAGAAAGGGAAGGTAGGGTGTTGGAGATGATGATAATGGGTGTAAGGAAAAAGAATTGATGCTTGTTAAAATGGAAACACACACACACCTATACAAGTTACCTGTGATTACTATGACCTTGAGATTATTACTGTATATTATATAGATATATAGTGGATAATAAGTATAATTATGATATAAAGATAGGAATTATTTTTTATATTTGTTATTGTTGTTATCGTTTGCATTACTTCTCGTTATAGTGTGAATAATATTAGTTTTTATTAACCTTATTGATGCACTGATGATTTATTGTATTTATTGATGTATTTAGTTTATGGATTCGGTATAATGTATTGATGACTTGTTTTGTTGATGACTTTCTGTTTATTGATGACTGCTGTGAACGTGTCCATACTTCGAAAGAGACAGACAGACAGACAGACAGACAGAAAATCAACATCGAAATAAAAACCCGCGTAAAATTTATATGGTATTTAATTCATGTTTTTAATGTCATCCTTGTATAAGAATCTTCAAGTTAAACAATAATAGAACATGTCCAATTAGATTACCTGTTGATAATATGAGCTATAATGTCGTGTGTGTGTTTGTGTGTGTGTGTGTGTGTGTGTGTGTGTGTGTGTTTGTTTTACCTACACCTGTTATGGACACGTCACCTGAGCAATGTAATATTTCGTAATTATTAATCCTGTGGAAAAAACAACAATTTATTTTCACAGGCTACCCACAAGGTGACTCAGCGTGTTCTAAAATGTTTACATGTCCAGTATATATATTTATTTATTTTATATCGTACTTGTATTAATGTTTTGTTTTTCATTAATTATAATCTATGTTACTTGCACGTCTAATTGATACACCTGTAAAATAATGGTCTGTCTGTCTGTCTGTCTCTGTACAACATACATGTTTCCCCTCCCCACAGCTTGTAGGGGTTTATAGCAATCAGAGTTTGTATGTGTTCTTTTATCCCTTCGCCGTCTGTATGTCTATCTGTCTATAATTTTGTCTATGTCTGTAATTTCTAACCAAATATAACGTGTGTTGATACATTGGTGTTTACATGTACAGTAGGTGGTGAGTTTGTGTTACAATAGTTAGGGGTAAAAAGAAAAAGATTGTTTGGCCGGCGTAATAGCCTTGTATGTCAGCCTGAGGGACATGTCAGTTTCAGGTGATTAGTTTCATATTGCGTCAAATGTTATTCCTATTGAAGTTTCGAGTCGATGAGATAATTACACAGTAGATGAAACACTAAATTATTTTCATTGTTGTTGCATCCCCTGCCCTTCCCCCCCCCCCCCTCTCCTCCTCCCTCCCTCCCTCCCTCCCTTACTAATACCGAGCGACCTTGGAGGAAGTTAACAAAATAATATCATCAGTTAATAAGACAGTCTCTCTCTCTCTCTCTCTCTCTCTCTCTCTCTCTCTCTCTCTCTCTCTCTCTCTCTTTGGCTCATTTAGTGTTTATAGGAAAAAAGTAAATCGGTTTTCTTCAGGTATCGAAACTTTGAAAAAACACGTCCACGATAATTTTCTGTAAACCTTCTGGACACTGTGGTCATATTATAGAAATTATAGCCTAAAAGATACTCATTAACAACTGTCTATATCCTTCGGTTCATTTATCATAATTATTGACAAAACAAAAACGTAGACTCGGTGGCAGATGGTGGAGAGGGGGAAGGGGGCGGTAGGGGGAAGAGGAGTAGGATTAAGGTTAGATGGGAGGGGGTAGGTAGAGGGGGGAGGTGGTTGGATTAGAGAGGGAAGGTAGGAGGGGAGGGGGGGTAGAGTTAGAGGAGGAGGAGGAGGAAGGAGGAAAGGGGGAGGGGGGAGGATTGGCAAGGTGGCCTCAAGAGAGGAAGAGAAGTAGACAGAGATGATCGTCTCGGAGTACAACCGCTCTCCCCGCCTTACCTCACGACGCTCCGGAGTCCAACCGCTCAACTTTTGTTTCTTTTATTTTTTTATCTCCCTCGTCTTGTGTTAGTAAATAATATACTTTTATACTTCCTGTTGATTCTTCTATTATCCTTAACTCCTCTATAATTCCCTCCCCAAAAAAAGATAATTCGGTTATTTATATTTACAATTGTTATGTATGGTAGATAATTTCATTGACTGATATTTTACTTTATTTTCATTCCATAGACGATTGTTGATGTATGATCTTTTTTCATCTTTTTCGCGTTTCATTTATTTTCTATCTATTTCATCATTTTTTTTCGATAACATCAGGCAGGTGACGTCTGACGGTGTCTTAAAAATGGTCAGTGTTTTTCATGTGGGAGAAGCCAAGAGGCTGCACCACCCACTGACCCATTATTTTGTCCAGGCCTGACGCACACGCTTTACTGAGGCGACCACGACCACGAAACATAATAATAATAATAATAATAATAATAATACGGTGCACATATATTTATGAAGGTAACATAATTATGACAACAGCACAGTAAAACAGTTACTACAAAATACAAAAAAATTCATGCATACAGATACAGTCTTAATATACAAATGTGGGGTTAAGTCATTGTACTCAAGGGTTAAGTCATCGTACTCAAAGGTTAAGTCATCGCACTCAAGGGATTAAATCATCTTACTCAAGGGTAAATTCATCGTACTCGAGGGGTTAAATAATCGTACTCGAGGATAATCTAGCTTCGTCACGATTACCAAGTCACTGTGAGCCAAGGTGTTATTGCTGTTCTGAATCACAACAAAACAAATAGAGATACTCGATACCTCCTTGTGGGGTAACGCTAGTGTTTTGCTGCTGAGAGAGAGAGAGAGAGAGAGAGAGAGAGAGAGAGAGAGAGAGAGACTAAACAAAGCAAGTGAGAAAGAAGAAAACACACAAACCCTCCTACCCACCTCTACTCTACCTGGTATTAGTACCTTTAATTACCTCGCTTGTAAGTCACGACATCTAAACACATCCCAATTGAAAATAGTGTCAACATCATACCAAGACGCGACCATTACTACCCACGATCTCTTTATACTCATTAGGAGAGGAAACAAAAGACTCCATCCAGCACATATCTTCATAATCCGGAACAAGTCTACCTGTATCACCTGCTATCACCTGGTCTTGACAAGGCGATTAGGGCTTATTTATGTCACCAATTACTGATGTTAATGGATTTCCTCACCTCATTAACAGGACAGGTGTGTCTAATGAGAGGTGAATCCAACAGGTGTCGCTAACAATATTATATCCTGTGGCGCGGGTTAACGTCAACACGACCATCTGTCCATCTTGTGCTCGTTTCTAATTAAGACGCAGGACGGGAAGACATTATAGAGGTTATAGGTGTACGGAAGACATTATAGAGGTTATAGGTGTACGGGAAGACATTATAGAGGTTATAGGTGTACGGGAAGACATTATAGAGGTTATAGGTGTACGGGAAGACATTATAAAGGTTATAGGTGTACGGGAAGACATTATAGAGGTTATAGGTGTACGGGAAGACATTATATAGGTTATAGGTGTACGGGAAGACATTATAGAGTAGGGTGTGTCATAGGAGGGAAGATCAGCTAAAACTAATGGCCCATCACTTTTTTGGTAGATTTTAGTGTATATAAACAGAAAATAATTTCAGTTTCAATATTTTGCAACCTTTTGCTAGGTAAATTTTAGCGTGAAATTTATCGAAAATCTAACGTACAGCTGCATTAGTGCATTACAATTAAATAATGAACATTGCTTTCTGACTTCATTCTTTAACAACCCAACTAACAATATTTTTTTCTGTTTCAGATTCTGATGCATTTATAAGTTGATAATATATGCGATGGCTGCTTGTGTCAGGACGAGGAACCAAAAATCCAGCCATCTCAGTCACTATCTTGGGTCTGGGAGAGAGCTCCTGAAGTCGGAGTTGCCTACATAGAGAGATGCTTTGATATACGGTGTTTTAATCAGGCAAATCAGTGAAAAGAACCAAAGAACTTACACAAACAAAGACATTGCCAGTGATATGACCAAAGCTGTCTTGGCACAGTACACTCTGGCTAACGCTCAGTTCAAGCCTCCAGTCATAACAAGTCAGAAGAAGATTAGTGAGAGACTGCCGAGGAAAAGAGACTTGAGAAGGCCCAGGGTGAGGTAAAAAAGGCCGATGATTGGAGTCAAGCTGATTCAGAGTTTAATGACTTCCCCATGGCTGATCCGAGTGCTGACCAGGAGAATGGTGACTTTGTCCCTAACCCAGAAAATAATGATCCCAAACCTTCCAGGCATAAGATTCGAAATAGGAAACATATCCCGAGCATAGCTCTGGCCAGCATGCCACACCACACTGGTCTCAGAGAAACTGCAGAGATAGCAACAGCTGCCTGGATTGACGGTGGTTTGATAACACCTGATGATGTTCACCTGGTGATAGATCATAACAAAGTAAGGAGAGCTCAGGAGAAACTTGTCAGTAACCTAGAAGAGGAGTTTGATAAGGGGATAAGAGAAAATGGAATCAATTGTTTGTTCTTTGATGGGAGAAGGGATGACACTAAAGTGTTCATGAAAGTTGGAGATTCTGACAAGTTGTTCCCTGCCATGGTGAAGGAGGAACACTACTCCTGCTGCAGTGAACCAGGAGGGAAGTATTTGTGGCATTTCACTCCAGAGAAAGATGACATCAGGAAACCAGCTGAGATAGTGGCAGAAAACAATGTAAACTGGCTCAGAGAGAGGAACGTAGACCAGACCCTGCAGGCCATTGGAGGGGACAGCACCAACACGAACACAGGGTGGCAAGGGGGGGTCATACAGTGGATAGAGAGGAAGATTGGGAGGAAGCTGGTCTGGATTGTTTGTGACCTCCACACCAACGAGTTGCCACTCAGACATCTGATCCAGGAGCTGGATGGCAAGACTCTTTCAAACAACAGATGGTCTGGTCCTCTTGGCAAGATGCTGGACTCTGCCACTGAGTTAGAAATAAATCCGAGCTTTGAAAAAATCACAGTTGGCCCTCCACTCGTTGAGCTTGCACATACTGTCATTGACGACCTGAGTACTGACCAGTACTATGGTTACATGATTTGCAGTGCCATCAAAACTGGGGTCATGCCTGATAGACTTGCTTACCTGCAGATAGGTCCAGTCTCACATTCTAGGTGGCTCACAACGGCTCTCAGGTTCTGCAGAATTTGGGTCGCTCATCATAAACTGAAAGGGAACCAGCTTCACAACCTGAGATTTATTGTCCAATTCATCGTGAGGGTCTACTTGCCAAATTGGTTCAACAACAAGGTCAAGTCATCGTTCTCCGAAGGTCCGAGGCATGTTCTCTCCCAGCTTGAGCTCCTGAGGAGTCAGCCAAGGAAGGTTGTTCAGATTGTGGAGCAGACTGTGAGGAGATCTTCCTGGTATGCTCATCCCGAGGCAGTTCTGCAGACAATGCTCTGCAGTAAGGATGAGGAGGAGAGAAGAGTGGCAGTCAAAAAGATCTTGGATATGAGACTTATGAGAGGATCTGGGCATGACGAATCAGTTGGTGACGATTCCTTCAGGGTCAGGAAGACTCCTGAAGTCAATCTAGGTGCCAAGACCCTCACTGATCTCATAGATCTGGATAACATCCAGGCTGGCAGTGAGCCCCCTCTTACCAGCAGCCTCACCAATGTTCAAGTCAGAGCTTTCCTGGACAACCCCATGCATGTCCCTGCCTGGCCCTCGCACATCCAGAGTATAGAGCGTTGTGTACAGCAAGTGAGCGAGGCCAGCAGTCACGTGTACAGCCAGGAGAGGAGGGAAGGCTACATCCGAGCTCAGGTGGTCAGGAGGGAGGTGATGAGTAGAAACAGAAGCAAGAAAGACATGTTCTCTATGGTGTGCAGCAACACCGGGTCGTAGTAGTAAAACCGGTTTTTGTATTTGATGATTTTGTTTTCTAAAGGAATATTAAATTTAATAAATATGTCAAGATCATTCGTTTCACTATTCTGGATCATTTTCATCCTAATAAATTTACCTGATACATTTACTTTACTTTAAATAAGCTATTTAGTGGTGTTGGTAAAAGGGTGGGAATACTGAATTTTCATAAGATTTCAAGTTAAAATTTACCTCGCAAAAAATGAAAACTTTTCAAATCAGAAGATATCACATGATTCTGCACATAGAACTACATCATTAATACCATGGGCCGATTTTTCAAACTCAAAAAAAAACAATTCGCCTCCGTATGACACACCCTACCAACCCAACCCAACCCAACTTCAGCACTAACATTTAAGTAAAAGACACTGCACTAGACAACAACTATTATACGACTGCACCTGAAGTTGCTTTTACTTGAATCTATGAGATTAATGAACCCGATAAGTTATTGGATAATGTCATCTACTTATTCGTAACTCAGGGGAAGGGTTCGTTAAGGGAAGGGTTCGTTATGGGAAGTTTCGTTATGGGAAGTTTCGTTAAAGAAAAGATTCATTAAGAGCCAGAAAAAAAAACATTGCGAATCAATAATTGTAAATAGTCAATAATGAAAAGCAAAACAACAATAAACAATAATTGTAAAAAAAAGGCTAATAAAACAAAAATAAAAGTCCCCTCAGTAGGTGTTTCTGCGGGGCGCGTCACCCAGCAGATGGTGGAAACTGGCACAAGTCTTTATGGGTGTGTGTGTGAATCTTTACCGAGGCCATGGTGAGAGAGTGGCTGTTCAGGGGTGAGGGAGGGAGGGAGGGAGGGGAGATGGATGGGGAAGGGTTAGAGGGAGGGTGGGTTGAAGGGAGGAAGGACTGTAAGGAGGGAGGGAAGGAGGAAAGAAGAGGGGATGGAAGGAAGGAGAGAGAGAGAGAGAGAGAGAGAGAGAGATAGAGAGAGAGGGACGGTGTCTGTATGGCACCATTTAGCCTAAAGTGACTCACTGTTCCAATCAGCTGCCGGGAGAGACACTATCACTACTGTTGACATCAATGACCTCATGTGAGATGGCTGCCACCCTGGTCCCATGCCACCCTGGTCCCCTGCCGCCCTGGTCCCCTGCCGCCCTGGTCCCCTGCCACCCTGGTCCCCTGCCACCCTGGTCCCCTGCCACCCTGGTCCCCTGCCACCCTGGTCCCCTGCCGCCCTGCACTCAGATCCATGATATATATATATATATATATATATATATATATATATATATATATATATATATATATATATATATATATATATATATATATATACATATATATATATATATATATATATATATATATGTCTGTTTGTTTGTGTGTTTGTGTGTCTGCATGAGAATCTCGGAAACTACTACTACACCACACTATATTACACTACACTATACTACATCACATCTTACTACACCATATACACAGACACACACTCACACACACACTAGTCCTTTAATGCTGTGTTCATGACTACGTTGTGGAAACAATCAACACTACACGCCACAGTCATGTGTACTTACCAGATACTGAAACACATTACAACATAAAATCGGTCAAGTTCTTAAACACTTACCACAAACATTTTATCTTTAAGGCCATATTATGATTTCACTTATCACTAAAAAAAAGTTTCGGGACTTTTCCGGTAGAGAACTTGCACAGGTGGAGGTGAGATATCTTTATTACTTACCTGTGCCTAATTTAGTCATCTTCAGCGTCTTCTGAGGTACAGCTGTCACGGGGTTATAGTGAAGGACAATCACAAATTTATATTCAACTGACCGCGAAGGAGTTAGTCATAGCAAGTTCATTATTTTATCACGTGTTAACATATAAACAAGGTATCAACATGCACAGCAAGGATCATGTTCTGAAGATAACCCCAGAGCTGACGGGCTGACACGTGCTGGCAGCTTGTACTACACCTTCAGCTTAAGATAAAAGGTCATTAAGGTCACCGGCACGTATTCAGGTGTATCGAACATGTCATGGTACACGTATAGCTCATGTTGTCAGATACACTGTATACGGCCTCGAATTACTGAGTTTACATACAGTGTCATGAGCCGAGAATCACCGTCTTTAACCTTGAAAATCGTAGGTCACAACTATACAATCAGGTCATCTCCCTTTTCTGTGTGTGTGTTGTGTTCTTGTTTGTCTTAACTTAATTGTGATGAGAATTTTATGCTGTAAGGAAATGTAATGTAGAAAATATTAAGTAATACCACCTGGGCTTTTATACGACACTTCACAAGTTTCTCTTATTTGTAATGCCTCGTAATTCTGGGTGTTTAGTGATGAAAAACGCAACATCAGTTTTGTCCCTTCATAAACTGGAGAAAAACTGTCTCGCTCACCGCTCTATAACTATATTGTATTGTATCCCTAAGCCACTGGGAGCATTTGTTGTACCTCAAATTCACAACAGTGGAAGAGACGACTGTACTGTTGCCTCACGTCACTGGAAAACATTGCTGTCGCCCATTGCATACCACAGACTTGTTATTGTTCGTTCAGGTCTTCTCTCCATTACCTCCAGACTTTGATATTTCTACAGCATCTCTGGTATGCTGTTAGGGCGAGGCTGATGTAGTTTCCTTGTAGATTAAGATGGATTATAGCGTATTATTACAGTTCGTGAGAGAATTCAAGCGGAAAAAAACAGGCTGTAATTACTGAGAGACGATGGACGAGCATAATAACAATGTCGTCCCCTTGGTATTTTGTTGCTCGTTAACTTCTTTGTTGCAGAGTATCACCACCACCACCACCACCACAGTCACAGCCATCACTACCACCACTACCATCACCACCAACTACCACCACCATAATCGTATACATAGTCCACATAACTAATAAACTCTATATCAAAATCAAAGACTCGCCCCATCAAACAACCCCAGCTACTACCAGTCTTAACCAACAACCATAAACTCTATCAACCACAACAACAAATAGTCTCTACCACAATAACAACCACAATCAATCGACAATCAATTTTTTTTGTGAAGTCTGGATTCGGAAATCCACAGTGCACATCAACACGGACGGGAAGGAACTGAGAAACACGCTTGAGAGGTAACGGCGCTCAGGGACTGTGATGTTCCAGCAAGAATTTTGGGGGGAATTCATTTTTTTTTTTTACACCTTCTCCTTTATATTGATTCATGGGAAATGTAAACTCAGATTGATAAAGGATCTCTTGGTTTACACACTTTACCTATACTTTATCTTGGTTTACACACATTGAATTTAACCATCGGCGTAAAGTGATCAAAGAGTTAAATAAATACGATCCTTTCATTACACCACATAAATGAACAACACTGATGGTCCAAGGCTCACTGCTGTCAGGACCCCACAACACAACTCTCTGTCTTACGTGATCCTGTGACCTTCACCTTTACCATCTCACTACAGGACACCACAGTGCCAATTTATCAAGAGTGATGTTTATTATCTATTAAATATTCATAAGGTAAACATTGCCTTCCAGATATATATTAAGGGTAATTTTCTTTGCTCTATTATACAAAGTTCCTCCATGACCTTCGACAGCTTTTCATCTCAGACGTCAACACCGAGAAGTTAATGAATTCTAAGACAGATAAATATACAAGTAAGCAAACACACGAACATTTAGACTCTCATCCACAGTGATGCGGAAAAAGATGAAATAAGTCATATGATGTTTTTATTAATAACAGGTTATATTTTAATCTTCGAATCTTCCTTGTTGAATATCTATGAGTGATATTGTTTTTACCTTCACTGGTTTCGGATTCCACCTTGTGTTGGATATTCTTAGTGTGACCTCAAAGCTTATATGTGTGTCAGTATTATTGGTGTGTCCTGTTAGCATTATCACAACGATCCAGTGGCTGTTGCCTTCAAAGTCGTAACAGGAAGAAACGTTGAGATGTTTCCATTTCACTGAGTAAAATAAATGCACATGGAACTGTTCTTGTGATACGACGTTATAGTGTGGTGATGCTTCGAGGTCACCTTTAAGTCCTTTATTATGGAGGGAATAAACTTAGTAAAGGTCACGTCTTGTATTTTAAATGGTGACAATGTTTCATATGTTTAGACTAGATAAAGAATGCGCAACACTGGCTATATTTAGCAACCCGACTTTGGATTCAAGAGATTATAACAATCGGTTCATTCATCTCTTCAGAGCACAAGGAAATATGACCTTGTGGGCCATTAATTTAGTCTTTGTGTGGCAATATCCCCTTGTTGCCCTCACCTCAGCTGACTCACCCCCGCCACCCCCTGAAGGCCAGTGCCGGGGCCCCGCCTTGCGCAGCTGGACCATCCTACATAGAGAGCTGTACGTCATTAGTTCCTCGTAAGTGAGAACGAAAGTATGTCAACTTCGGGTAGTTCCTGAACTTTCGACATCGTTTAGGTTGCTATATTCGTCTCGTTACTTCAGGTGAATCACTTAGATCTTGTTTCACGTCACCAGATAGAAGAAAATTCCTGTACCTGGAGTGTACCTGGAATGTACCTGGAGACCTAAACACGCATCTCACATATTGGGACCAAGATTGTATTGAGATTCAATCGGCTCTTGACTTTTTAACCAAAACTTGAGTACGAGTCTCCAAGAATCTCAAGGTTTTAGTGATCACATTATTTTATTTTTTGAACAACTTAGTTATTCTTATCCATATCTCAGTAAGAACATTATGACTAAGAGTTCTAAAGTAATTTTTGATTGAAGGTTTTATCTGGCAGCAGGTTATTTAATCATCATGACAGCCACAGGTTTAGTTCAGGATTCAGAGCTAGTCTCCCCAGCAATGGTACATCCTCATCTTTAACCATGCCACTGTTATGACTTCTGAAGGCTGTGCGGTGTTTATTTAATTTGATCTATTCGGTACCCTACCTAGAGGCGATCATGCCGAGGGAAGAAGGCCAGTGATATATGTAGGATCCCTCCATTGTTCGTGATAGTATTGACAAAAGCTAAGTTGAAGCCCAGTATTGTTCTCGCTTCCATACAGTACTTTACTTCTTACAATAGTTACACACATAATTATATCAGATCGTCGGAGTCTTAACGCCATCATTATAATTTACTCGTCACTTAAATCGCCAGGCTGTCCATAACGACACAGTGAACTGAAGCATTGTTGATTTTCGTAACACCAATACTATTCAACTGTAATTGGGGGGGGGGGGCGGTATATAGCATCAACGATCATAGACGGGGTACTGCCTGAATGGAGGAACTGTATGTTTGTTAGCAAATATTACAGTTTTACGCCGATATTAAAACTACATTGTTATTTACTCTTGATTTATGGAGCACAACTGGATAGGCCTCAGTTGGGTTCAAATTGAATAAGTTAAGTCAAATTGAAAGCAAAAATTGGTTGGTGTGTTTTGGAGGACTATTATCATGTAAGTAAAACAAATATGCCATTTGATCTGTGAATGTATACACATATTTTAACAGTGAAACCCATGCACATATGGATGAGCAACATAGCTATAAAATTTAGAGTTAGACTATTCATAAGACGGGAAACTATATATGCGGAGAATAACACATAAAGACGAAATGAACCGACCTGGCGACGAGTAAGCAGGCCATATTGTCTTATAGATCAACAGCAGACAAAGGAAATCTTCATCTGGTTTGTACAAGAAGAAATAGAAAACAAACGTCTCCACGACTAACAGAAAAATTAAACTTTGAAATATACTGACCCTTAACAAGCATACTTTTAAGGAAGAACTCCAGCTAGACCCTATGGTTCATAGTCCGCCATCGAGTGAAGACACAGAAAATGAAGTTAGTAATCAAAAGAGAAAACGAGAATATTGAGTGGGTAACAATGTTGTTTTATTATTGCCGTAAAGTTTTCGAGGCTCATATAAGAAATATTCCACAAACACATGCAAGCGAGTCTTTATATTATGCCAGTGTTTGCAGACTAACCTAGCCAGTAGGTGAGTACAGTGACTATAATAGGATCGGTTGGGTTAATGTTATTTTTAAAAGCACATTTTCCCTCTGCTATGAAGCCCTGTTCACTTTGGTCGGACAAGATTAATAGAGTAAGAAGGTCTTGAATCAATCCTTTTCCATTGCTCCAATATTTCATTATGAACACTGCATAAAAAATAGTTTTTTCATGCCTTTCTCGTTTGTTGATGCTTATTGAATAATTAATATGATTTGTTCTTGCCATCATTAGGAGCCACCAACTATTTCTACCCCCTCCATTACATTCTCATACAGACCTCAGTAAAGTATCCTGTTCATTCAACCTGCCCCCCCCACACCCCCCACTCCCCCACCACCTCTGTCCCCCACACCCCCACTCCCCCACCACCTCTGGCCCCCCCACACCCCCCACTCCCCCACCACCTCTGTCCCCCACACCCCCACCACCTCTGTCCCCCACACCCCCACTCCCCCACCACCTCAGTCCCCCCACTCCCCCACCACCTCTGCCCCCCCACACCCCCACTCCCCCACCACCTCTGTCCCCCACACCCCCACTCCCCCACCACCTCAGTCCCCCCACACCCCCCACTCCCCCACCACCTCTGCCCCCCCACTCCCCCACCACCAATGTCCCCCCACACCCCCCACTCCCCCACCACCTCAGTCCCCCCACACCCCCCACTCCCCCACCACCTCTGCCCCCCCACACCCCCACCACCTCTCCCCACCACCTCTGCCCCCCCACTCCCCCACCACCTCTGTCCCCCACACCCCCACTCCCCACCACCTCAGTCCCCCCACACCCCCCACTCCCTCACCACCTCTGCCCCCCACTCCCCCACCACCTCTGTCCCCCACACCCCCACTCCCCCACCACCTCTGCCCCCCCACACCCCCACTCCCCCACCACCTCTGCCCCCCACACCCCACCACCTCTCCCCCCACCACCTCTCCCCCCACCACCTCTCCCCCACCACCTCTCCCCAGCCTCTACCCCCACCACTTCCCTACCTCTACCCCCACCATTCCCCCACCTCTACCCCCACCACTCCCCTACCTCTACCCCCACCATTCCCCTACCTCTACCCCAACACTCCCCCACCTCTACCCCACCACTCCCCTACCTCTACCCCCACCACTCTCCCACCTCTACCCCCACCACTCTCCCACCTCTACCCCCACCACTCCCCACCTCTACCCCCACCACTCCCCCACCTCTACCCCCACCACTCTCCCACCTCTACCCCACCACTCCCCTACCTCTACCACCACCACTCCCCCACCTCTACCCCCACCACTCCCCTACCTCTACCACCACCACTCCCCCACCTCTATCCCCACCACTCCCCTACCTCTACCCCACCACTCCCCCACCTCTACCACCACCACTCCCCTACCTCTACCCCCACCACTCTCCCACCTCTACCCCCACCACTCCCCTACCTCTACCACCGCCACTCCCCCACCTCTACCCCCACCACTCCCCTACCTCTACCACCACCACTCCCCTACCTCTACCACCACCACTCCCCCACCTCTATCCCCACCACTCCCCTACCTCTACCCCCACCACTCCCCGACCTCTACCCCACCACTCCCCGACCTCTACTCCCACCACTCCCCTACCTCTACCCCACCAGACCCCTACCTCTACCCCACCAGACCCCTACCACTACCCCACCAGACCCCTACCACTACCCCACCACTCCCCTACCTCTACCCCACCAGACCCCTACCACTACCCCACCAGACCCCTACCACTCCCCTACCTCTACCCCCACCACTCCCCTACCTCTACCCCCACCATTCCCCTACCTCTATCCCCACCACTCTCCTACCTCTACCCCCACCACTCCCCTGCCTCTACCCCCACCACTCCCCCGCCTCTACCCCCACCACTCCCCTACCTCTACCCCCACCACTCCCCCACCTCTACCCCACCACTCCCCTACCTCTACCCCCACCACTCCCCCACCTCTACCCCCACCACTCCCCCACCTCTACCCCCACCACTCCCCCACCTCTACCCCCACCACTCTCCCACCTCTACCCCCACCACTCTCCCACCTCTACCCCCACCACTCCCCCACCTCTACCACCACCACTCCCCCACCTCTACCCCCACCACTCCCCTACCTCTACCCCCACCACTCCCCTACCTCTACCCCACCAGACCCCTACCACTACCCCACCAGACCCCTACCGCTACCCCACCACTCCCCTACCTCTACCCCACCAGACCCCTACCACTACCCCACCAGACCCCTACCACTCCCCTACCTCTACCCCCACCACTCCCCTACCTCTACCCCCACCACTCCCCTACCTCTACCCCCACCATTCCCCTACCTCTATCCCCACCACTCCCCTACCTCTACCCCCACCACTCCCCTACCTCTACCCTCACCACTCCCCCGCCTCTACCCCCACCACTCCCCTACCTCTACCCCCACCACTCTCCTACCTCTATCCCCACCACTCCCCTACCCCTACCTCTACCCCAAGACTACCCCCACCACGTCCCTACCTCTACCCCCACCACTCCCCTACCTCTACCCCCACCATTCCCCTACCTCTATCCCCACCACTCCCCTACCTCTACCCCCACCACTCCCCTACCTCTACCCTCACCAATCCCCCGCCTCTACCCCCACCACTCCCCTACCTCTACCCCCACCACTCCCCTACCTCTATCCCCACCACTCCCCTACCCCTACCTCTACCCCAAGACTACCCCCACCACTCCCCTACCTCTACCCCCACCACTCCCCTACCTCTACCCCACCACTCCCCTACCTCTACCCCCACCACTCCCCCGCCTCTACCCCCACCACTCCCCTACCTCTATCACCACCACTCCCCTACCCCTACCTCTACCCCAAGACTACCCCCACCACGTCCCTACCTCTACCCCCACCTGTCCTCTCAACCCCCACCCCAGCCACACTCTTCCTTCCTGGTCAAGCATAAGCACATTCTTACACACACACACACTCACACACCGCCACATCCCCCTCTCATTTCACACTACCACACCATCCTCAAGTTGTCTACCACACCATGCCATCCTCAACATCTACACAGCCACACCATACCATCATCACATCTTCAACCTCTTAATCCACACTGCACCATCCTCACCCTGTCTACCACACCATACAACACCATCCTCACCCTGTCTACCACACCATACAACACCATCCTCACCCTGTCTACCACACCATACAACACCATCCTCACCCTGTCTACCACACCATACAACATCATCCTCAACCTTTACACAACACTACACCACCCCATCACCATAATCATCACCATTATCACCTTCACCATCAAAATCTCTCCCTGTTAGCATTCTTCACCACCATCTCTCCATCACACCACCACCATCTCCCCCCCTTCACCATCACTGTATTTTCCCTACACCATATTCACCACTACACTATTATCTCTCTCTCTCTCTCTCTCTCTCTCTCTCTCTCTCTCTCTCTCTCTCTCATGAATTTTGTAATATGTGATAATCGATTTCTTATGATTTATTATGTATGTTGTCTCGTTGTGATTTACGATGTAGTTTTTTGTCTTGTTAGTTTCGTGTTGTCGTTGTTATTGTTGTTGTATTGTTGTTGTTGTATTGTTGTCGTCGTATTGTTGTTGTTGTATTTTTGTCCTTGTATTGTTGTTGTCGTTGTTGTTTTTGATGTTGTATTGTTGTCATTGTATTATTGTTGTCGTTGTTGTTTTTGTTGTCGTTGTATTGTTGTTGTTATCGTTGTTATTGTTGTTGTCGTGTTGTTGTTGTTCGCTCCCAGCTTCTTCTCTTACACTCCCTCACCACTCACACTCCTTCACTTCTCACACCCCCTCACCTCTCACACTCCCTCACCACTCACACTCCCTCACTTCTCACACCCCCTCACCTCTCACACTCCCTCACCACTCACACTCCCTCACTTCTCACACCCCCTCACCTCTCTCACTCCCTCACCTTCCACACCCCCTCACCTCTCACACCCCCTCACCTCTACCTTGTGTGTTTAGTGACCGCTTTGTGTTGGTAAGTGTGTCGCTTTACTAGGACCTTCACTTCCTCCTGACCTCTCAAGGTCCTACACCACACTACACCACACTACACCATACTACACCACACTATCACACTACTCGCAGAATTGCCGCCCTCCAGGCGGCTCTTGCGCTAGGCCACATGTGAAATATCGTACGTTTGGCATACCTCGTTAGAATGGACTACCTACCTACCTACCTACCTACCTTGTTAGAATGGACAACCTAGAAAAGTTAGAGATCAAAGAAAAGTAAGCTGTAATGAGAGAGAGCATAAGGATAAAATTAGCTATAATATGTGGTGTATTGGATGGAGGTTAGATGCAGAAAACAGTAAGCCATAATGAAAGAGAATCTAAGGATCAAAATAGCTGTAAATCATTGTAGGGAATACGACTTTTCTACGTGTGTGCGTCCGGGCTGACCGTTAGTCTCTCTCTCTTTCTCTCGTTCTCTGAAGTGTGTTGGGTCTGGTTGGGTGTGTCGGATCTGGTTGGTTGGAGCATTTTTGGGATCCCCACATGACACTTGCTTTCCATGCCAAGTTTGGTCCAGATCGGTAAAGTAGTTTCCGAGATTCTCGTGTGGACACACAAACAGACAGACTTCTTTGTTTTATATATATAGATTGTTAAATATGCAATGTTTAGCATTAAAATCTCCTAGGATGTACATTAGAATATTGTAGTTTATTAGTTTAAGGATGTCTTCGATAACGAGGAATGGTCTTCTTTGGTGTAGGTAAGTTTTTCCTATTACTATTTTGCCCTGAATTGTCTGTAGACTGATGGTAATAAATTCACTGTTAAGGTTTTCTATTACAGTATTATATATTTGATTCTCCTTTTTCACCGCTACTGCCACTCCATCGTTTTTTTTTTAGCTTTTATTCGATTGGTGAGTGTCATAGTTGAATTTTTTTTGTCAGCTACAGACAACTCATGGCGAAATAGTAATAGCAGCAACTTACGTACCCCCAAAAAGACCATTCCTCACTCTCGAAGACATCCTAACTACAATATCACGATGTTCATCCTGGAACATTTTAATGCTAAACATCGCCTATTTAACACACAAGCACACACACACTCATCTTTTTATGGAGATTAGTTCACCCAGGCACAGGTCACCGACCAACATTGGGGGGTGAAAAATAAAGCAAAAGAAAACATAATTGCATCATAGATTAATATAGAAATGGAAAAAAATACGACAGATGTTGTCTTGTCTACATAAGAGAAACAATTGAGACTCTGCAACTGTGTGTTAATGAGGCAGAAAGTCAGTCAGCTAAGCAACCTGGGACTTGGTCACAATTTTTTCTTATGCCCTATGGCACCAGGGTCTACCACTAGACATCCTATTAAAATTCCAATATCTTTTCAGGCGGTATTTCCTCCCTGTTTGAAAGCTGCCTATGGAGGCTAGGAGTTCCTTATAATGTACTCCCCAAACTTTGAGAACATTCTGTGGTGTATTGTTTGCCCGTCATATTTTGTCTGTCGTTACTCAGAAGTCATACTGGATAGGTGTGTTTGTTCCAGGTATCGTTATAGCTGTTTATCGTGTGTAAGTTCAATCAATCAATCAGGGTACCGTTCTCATATCTGAGGGTTGGCGACCACAGTCCTCCACTCTAAATGTTCTCAGGCTCATTTGACCAATCCTCCAAGGTTCTGTATCTCTCTGCAAACACAAATTTTAATTTCATTCATACTTCCCGGTCTTTGTCTTCTATAGCCTGTTATCTTCACTACCTTTTAAGTTTCAGTTAAGCCTGTTACCTTCACTACCATCTATGTTTCATTCAGCCTCTTAACTTCACTACCCTCTATGTCACATTTGGCCTGTTACCTTCATTACCCTCTATGCCTCATTCAGCCTGGTATCTTCACTACCTTCTATGTCTCATTCGGCCTTTTACCTCCACTACCCTCTGTGTCTCATTCAACCTGGTACCTTCACTACCTTCTATGTCTCATTTGGCCTGTTACCTTCACTACACTTCTATGTCTCATTCGGCCTCTTACCTTCAATACCTTTTATGTCTCATTCGGCCTCTTACCTTCACTACCCTTTATGTCTCATTTGGCTTTTCTTCACTACACCTGTATGTCTCATTCGGCCTCTTACCTTCACTACCATTTATGTCTCTTTTGGCCTGTTATCTTCACTACACTTGTATGTGTCGTTCGGCCTCTTACCTTCACTACACTTCTATGTCTCTTTTGGCCTGTTACCTTCACTACACTTGTATGTGTCGTTCGGCCTCTTACCTTCACTACACTTCTATGTCTCTTTTGGCCTGTTACCTTCACTACACTTGTATGTGTCGTTCGGCCTCTTACCTTCACTACACTTCTATGTCTCTTTTGGCCTGTTACCTTCACTACACTTGTATGTGTCGTTCGGCCTCTTACCTTCACTACACTTCTATGTCTCTTTTGGCCTGATACCTTCACTACACTTGTATGTGTCGTTCGGCCTCTTACCTTCACTACACTTCTATGTCTCTTTTGGCCTGTTACCTTCACTACACTTGTATGTGTCGTTCGGCCTCTTACCTTCACTACCTTCTATGTCTCTTTTGGCCTGTTACCTTCACTACACTTGTATGTGTCGTTCGGCCTCTTACCTTCACTACCTTCTATGTCTCTTTTGGCCTGTTACCTTCACTACACTTGTATGTGTCGTTCGGCCTCTTACCTTCACTACCTTCTTTGTCTCATTTGGCCTGTTACCTTCACTACCCTCTATGCCTCATTCGGCCTCATACCTTCACTACCTTCTATATCTCATTCGGCCTGATAGCTTCACTACCTTCTACACACACTACACTACACTACACACTACACTCACAAACACCTACATCTATTCTACCACTTTATGCTGTTCATAATCTTCATCATCAACTACTTAGATTCCAACCTGATTATGACTTAATGTTCTAAAGTACAATATGAGACCGAATTTGACGAGGCATTAAAGGTAATTAAATAGTAAAAAATGCGTTTTAGGTGTTGGACTCTTATCTTTGTGGTAGTGTGCTTTATGGCACGTCTGGTTACAGAAAGAAAATAATAGGTAGAATTCAGTAAAAAACTTTTTGAATTGTAAATTAAGGAAACTATCCAAAATAAGTAATACAATAAAAGTTATTATTAATTACTAATGGATGCACTGCATTTTGTATTCCCAACATGGGTTAAAAAAAACGAACTAAATTCAGAAAAAATAATTCCACTCCCAAAAATTAGTGCGGGACATTATGAAGACATACCCCTACTACGGGATGTTGTCTATATTACTATAATGGAATCACTAAACAAAAAAATATAGTAAGCCCTTACAGAGGATGGGGTGACCCCAAAGCCAGAGCCGCCCCTCCCCTGGGTAACCTCCTTCGTGGGAGGCATTATGCTGTTGCTAGGAATTGCATTCCTATATATTGATTATGACAACCATGCCAGCCAGGAGGAGGAGGACAGCGGATCTCCTCCAGCCACCCTCCTCACCGGCCAGGAAGAGGAGGACAGCGAATCTCCTCTAGCCACCCTCCTCACCGGCCAGGAGGAAGAGGAGGACAGCGAATCTCCTCCTGCCACCCTCCTCACCGGCCAGGAAGAGGAGGAGGACAGCGAATCTCCTCTAGCCACCCTCCTCACCGGCCAGGAGGAGGAGGGGTACAGCGGATCTCCTCCAGCCACCCTCCTCACCGGCCAGGAGGAGGAGGAGGACAGCGAATCTTCTCCTGCCACCCTCCTCACCGGCCAGGAAGAGGAGGAGGACAGCGAATCTCCTCTAGCCACCCTCCTCACCGGCCAGGAGGAGGAGGAGGACAGCGAATCTCCTCTAGCCACCCTCCTCACCGGCCAGGAGGAGGAGGACAGCGAATCTCCTCCTGCCACCCTCCTCACCGACCAGGAAGAGGAGGAGGACAGCGAATCTCCTCCAGCCACGCTCCTCACCGACCAGGAGGAAGAGTAGGAGGACAGCGGATGTCCTCCCGCCACCCGCCTCTCTGGCCGGGAGGAGAGGAAACAGAAACGGTTGTTTTTAAAAGAGTTTAAAGAAAAACTGCAACGCAACGAGGCCCCCACGGGATGGGATGGGTCGTTAATGGACGAAGTTGACATTTAGAGGTTGAAGGAAAAAATTTAGAAGTTGTAGGCCGATAAACTTGTTCGGAAAAAACGGGCGCGGGAACGCAAAAAATAAAATAAATGATTATGATTTAGATGGTACTTTATTGTTGTTGTTGTTTAGCACAAATGCCTCTCTATGACTACATAGGGAGGCAATAAACTACAGTCGGGTAGTGTGTAAGGACTTGGGTACGAGGTGTTGGGCAATGCAGCGCCGTAGTCAGGGCTAAATTAATGGCAATGAGCAGGAGTGACAATACCCTTTTTGCGCAGCCACAAACCAATGCTTTGTTCGTTTATGTTTTTATTATTTTTACAAAACTGCAAATATAGAATTTATTAAATATTTCATTTACTGTTTTCACTGTTATTATGATAATAAGGTGTCAGGTGTTAGTTTGTGTCGCTTGATAATTGGTGGTCAAAGTTTTTCCATAATATGTTTTATACTCTACTTTTGCTTGAAGTGCTTGTGTCAACTGAAATATAAACTAGAAAGCAGACAACATGTCAATAATTATTTTGCAGTATAACATTGTGTCTACGAGAGCACTGCACAGCACCTTCTATGCACTCAGATCCATGAGATATATATATATAAATATATACTGTATATATATATATATATATCTTGATAAAATCACACGGGAAAATGGAAACAACGGAGTACCTTAGCTTTCGTCTTTATTCAAGACATCTTCAGAGGCAACTGGATTACATGGACAGAGAGAGGCTTAAATATACAGGGTGACCTAAAAAACATGAGGTCAGGTCAAAATGATGACATCCACTAATCCCCACACCAACACACACGTAGAGGAGCTTAAGAGAAGGGTGGTGACGTGACTAGCCAAGTCAGGTCAGAAAAAAGGGGACCCACAAAATAACTATCATACATCTAGATCAAAGGTTTTTAAAGCATTTTTAACCTTGGGCCACTGACAAATAAATTTATGTAACATATTATCGGTTTTGAACTGACCATCACTAAGGTTTATTGATTTTAATTCCTTAATCAAACTAGCTTCAACAAGAAGTCTTTCTGTGACACAAGATGATTTGAAAACTTCTAAGCTTTTTTCCCAAGCAATGGGGTGATTATTATTCCTAACATGAACGAACAAGGCACTGCTTTCAGATGCAGTTCTAATATTATACTTATGTTGTTTGATTCTAAGCTGCAGTGTTTTTCCTGTCTGACCTACATAATTACAATTACATTTGCTACATGGAATACAATAAACACTACCATTTACATTCAAACTTGGGCTATTCCTTATTAACATATTAGTAATGGTTGAGTCATACTTGAAAACAACATTAATATTTAGAAGCTTGAGGGACCGAACTAACGGGACAAATTCATTACGATAGGGCAGAGTCAAAATATTCTTAAGTGTAGGAACTTGTCTGGTTTGAGAGGAATGAAAGGATTTTTTAGCCCTATTAAAACAACGATCAACAAACAGAGAAGGGTACCCAAGTTAATGTGCAATAGAACGAATGTGTTTCAATTCATCGTCAATAAATTCAGAGTCACAAATACGCAGACATCTTAGGAACATAGCAGAAAAAACTGACATTTTGGTAGACTCAAGGTGATTCGATAAAGAGTGAATGAAACTATCAACCTGTGTGGGCTTTCTATATACCTTGAATTTATAGTTTTGGCCATTTCTCATGATAAGCATATCAAGAAATGGAAGGGATTCATTTATTTCTCTTTCAATTTTGAACGTGATACTAGGGACAATATTATTAAGTTTGTCTAAAAATTCAAATGGGTCACTGTTTTTAGGCCAAAGACAAAGAACATCATCAACATATCTATACCATGGAGGAATAAAGTCCACTATATTGGGTAGTAATCTAGACTCAAAGAACTCCATATAAATACAGGCTAGAGGAGCAGAAAGACAATTACCCATGCTCATCCCAAATATTTGCTTGTAGAACTTCCCATTTGCCCTAAACACATTGTCAGTTACGCATAACTCTATCAATTTTAGGAAAGTATCATGTTCAATAGTTAAATCTAGCAGTTGTAATTTATCTTTAAGAAATGAAAGTAAGTCTTTCACAGGTACTCTAGTGAACAGTGAATTTACATCAAAACTTATTAATTCGCAAGGTTCGTTGTGTTTCTTGAGTTTATCAATTAAATCACTGCTATTGCGTATATGTGAATTAGAAATTTGGCCTGTAAGAGGGGATATCATCTTTACCAGCCACTTGGATAATTTGTAAGTAACAGACCCCACAGAACTCACGATAGGACGTAATGGATTATTAAGCTTGTGGGTTTTGATCAAGCCATACATATAAGGTAAAGTGGGATTGATTTGAGAGAGCTGTTTAGTGAGATCGGGGTTCTTTTTCAATAACATCTTCATTTTGGAATTAGACAACTTATTAATATTTTCCAGGGGATCTTTCGTAAGCTCACAATACGTGCTTTCATCACTAAGTAATGAATTCATCTTATCATTGTAGTCACTTTTATCCAAGATAACAATAGCATTAGACTTATCAGCCTTGGCAATATGGATATTCTTATTTCTATTCAAGTTTATCAAGGCTGTTTCAAATCTTTTTGGAATGTTTGAAGCAAATTTCTTATTTAAAACACTATGTATACAACCTTTAGCTATGGAAATATCTTCATTTGTAACATCAGACGACTTCTTCTTTTCCAGGTTGATTAAACCCTTAGCAATAGTAAGCGGATTAACACACCGTTGAGTGATAGAAAACTTCCTACCAAAACCAAGAACAAGTTTCTCATTTGTCTGTAGATCATAAGATGATAAGTTTATGAACAAATTTGGATCACTCAATGTGGTCCAGTAACTCTCGTCAAACAGAGCATTTAATTTGGCATTTAACCTTCTTTTATGGGCTTTGTCAGTTTCAATAAGAAGTTGATATACATAATTACGAATGGTGTGCCACTTATCAACACAAACACTGTTTTGCATAAGTATTTTACACTGAGCACTGTGCTTGAAGGCTAATTTCACACTATAAAACAAAGAAGTATGTCTGTTTGTTTGTGTGTTTGTGTATCTGCACGCTGGTCTCCTGCTACCCTGGTCCCCTGCCACCCTGGTCCCCTGCCACCCTGGTCCCCTGCCACCCTGGTCCCCTGCCACCCTGGTCCCCTGCCACCCTGGTCCCCTGCCACCCTGGTCCCCTGCCGCCCTGGTCCCCTGCCACCCTGGTCCCCTGCCACCCTGGTCCCCTGCCACCCTGGTCCCCTGCCACCCTGGTCCCCTGCCATCACCACCCCAACTACTACCAGTATCACCATTACCAGTACCTCCTCCTCCACCACCTCCACCAGTACATCCTCCTCCACCACCTTCCTCCTCCTCCTTCCCCTCATCCCTACTTCCTCCTCCTCCTCCACCACCTTCACTAGTACAGCCTCCCCCCTCCCTATCAGCCACCACTTACACCACTACCACCATCACCACCACTACCACCATCACCACCACTATCATCAGGAGAAGAATGAGCTTTGAGGTAGCGGGACTTGACGGGATATTGGGACTTGAGAGGATTGGAAGGTTGGACTTATTGAAGGAAGGACTTTGAAGGTGAGGAGGTTGAGGCGCTGAATATAGAGAGGTTGGTTGGGTGGTTGGTTGGGTGGTTCGGTGGTTGGTTGGGTGGTTGGTTGGCTGGTTGGATAGTGGAAAGAGTCAGGGATGGAAAACGTAAAACTTAGAGACCGTGGATTTGTATCTTGAAGTCCTGGAAGGGGAGAATCTGGAAAGGGAAGACCAGAAAGGGGAGGACATGGAATAGAAGGACTTGAAAGGAGGTAACTCAGAAGGGAGAGATTTAAGAAAGTAAATTTTAACTGAAATAAGAACCTGGTGTTGAACTAGAGAGGAATGGGCCACGATCTGGACGTGGACAGAACCCGGAGGCACTCAGACCCTGGAGGGGGTCAGAACCTGGAAGTTGTTTGGACTTGGAGAGGAAGAACCCAAACTATGAAAAACGTGAAAGAAGGGAAGGATTCTGGTAGTGAGCCAGGCGAGAAAATCGGATCTGGAAGAGAAACAAGTTACGCACTTCTGTGTGGGGCGACGGAGGATTTGGCTCCCCGACACGACAGCGGCTGACGGGGGAAGATCGTCAGAGTGATAGGGTAAATTCCCTTTGGGGCTGCACTTACGACAAAGAGAGTAAGAGCCTTTGGGTATCAGGGGACTGCAGAGGTGGCAGGAAGCAGTAAAACGTCCGTTTACATTACTGGAAGTTGCTTGTATGTGACATGCCATGCTTTCAGCAATGAAGGAACAGGCTCAGGGCTGAAACAAGAAGTGACTCAAACAGCTTAAATGTTCGTGTGCTGAGGGATACAGCATGACTTTAATACTTTATGTACATATTGTGACAGATTCTTGCAACTGAAACGGTAGTACTGTATTTTCTTGTTAATGTTCGCCAGGAAATATATAACTGAAACACCGTTGTCTTTGGTTAATGTTCTAAATGAATCATTCACCTAGGAGAGCGTTGTTGTAGGTGTTCTCATTAAAACAACCGACTGTGAACCTCTTGTACCCCATCAGACAGAGAGTTTTGTTCACACCCCGACCCGTGCATAACCTTCGTCTCCACAACTGTGCCCAAAATCCCCCAACTTGTTACCAATGTATTGTAAGACGCTGCATGTCGCATATCTTGCCTTTCTCCGAGTCTCAGTCAAGATATTCAGATCAGAGAGGCTGCCATTGATGCCAGAGTCGTATTTAATGAGGTCTCGGGAGTGTATCCATACCGAATGAACGATTTAGGTAAAGTTGAACTCTGTTTTGGGGCTGTGTGTTAGGGAGAGGAAAAAGCTCTCCTAAAACAAAATACGACTGAGCTTGAATTGAAAGCAAAAAAAAAAAAAAAAAAAAAGATAATTTTCCACCCCGAGATTCACCAACTCATGCAGGAGAGGTCAGGAAGGATAATTAAGGAATGAGAGAGAGAGAGAGAGAGAGAGAGAGAGAGAGAGAGAGAGAGAGAGGAAAAACCCAGTCTGGGTAGATCATGATAAGAGCAAAATGTGGAGGAGGGAAGTGACAGGAGAGCGGAAGAGGAGAGCTAATTGAAAGGGAGAAGAGGAGGAAACAGGAGATAGTCAGGTCAAGATGGAGGCTTCACTTTTTATACTGTACGTGTGTCTGTCCATGTGTTCAGTAGTGTACATGTGTGTTTTTTGTAAATATATGTACGTGCAGACAATTGTATACGTGTGTGCATGTATATATGTGTTTTGCTACTAATCGACTGACAAAGATTTATATGACGCCCAAACGCTAAACAACTTAATGGTGGTTTTGTTATTACTACAGTTATCCCGAATATATTAACACATATATCAATAAACTATACCACCAAGATCAGTGTTTGCCTTAACAAACTTGTACTTTACGTAGTGTGTTAAGTAATGTTCAATTAAAATAGTATTGATATTATTTATTTGTTGTTTGCGTTGTGTTTATATACCTGATGGTCCCTATGTAGATACCGGTTTAAAATTACATACATACATACATACATACATACATACATACTCATGCGAAGGGAAAAATTATACGAAATCTTCAAACTACAATGATTTCCTTTTATTCTTAAGATCTTCCTTATATAGACCTGAATCTCTGCCTAAAAAGTCCTTCTAATTTACCCTCGTAACTCGTGTCGCCTCCAGCTTGGTCGTCATTGGTAATTTAAAACCAATTATCGCCCATTTTTCCTTATTTGTTGAATAATTTAGAGACAACATCATTTTCTGAAAGAGAGAAAAATCGATTAAGATCAAATCAGATATACATTAAGGAAGGAATAAGAGAAGGCAACTCAATAAGCATGGGGGGATTGAGGCACCTAATCCCATTTTCTTTGAGTAAAGAGAATGAATGACTCTACTTCAGGGAAGACTTTCTCATTTTCAAGACGGATTGAAAGCCAAGTTCAACACAGTGGCTGTTGTCCCTGTAAACTTACTCGCAAGAATGTGGTGAAAGTTTTATTTTCTGTGTTGCCTTTCTCGATCTATGTTGGAGGTATGTATATCATGTGAGGATATACTTTTAGCATACATATACATATATACTTTGTACTTTTTCTCTCTGATATAATTTTGCCATAATAACATGTAGAAACTTTGTGTTTATATGAGAATACAAGTAAACTTTTTACTTTTTTTTCTGTGTGGGAGCGATAATGTAAAAGAAAGTAGAGATCGTTCGTTTGCTTTCTCTCTCTGGGAGCCACAGTGTAGCTTTTGGCGAAGAATACGAAGATTATTTCCCTTCAGCTTTCCCTAACTGCAAAACGCGCTTATCACCTAAACTACTTATAAACTTTCATTTTTGCTTTCTCTATCTGCGAGACACAGAACTATTTAGGTTTCTGTCTCTTTCTTAAGTTTCTTTTCTTTCTCCATCTGCAAAAGACGCTTGTAATCTATAATACGTTAAACTTTCTTTTCTGTTTTCTCTTTATGCGAGAGAAACTTTTAACATAAAAAACTCTTGCGTCTCTCTTTATCCGAAAGAGATATTTTAGCATATGAATATCAGAGACTTTCTTTTTTTTCGCTTTCTCTTGCAGCGAGATGTTCGGGCACCATAAAAACTCTTCCAGACTTTTGTTATTTCTTACCTTCACAAGAAAGAGAAACTTGTAGCATAAGAACGTTTGCAAATTTTCCCTTTTTTATTTTTTTAACTGGAAAAAAAATACCTCAAGCATAAAACAACACAAAGGCATTTCTCTATCGTTTAGTTACACCTGAAAGATATTTACGTCATTTTGCGTTTATCTTAACAAGAAAGTGATATACTTCTATAGGAACGTGTCTATAAGAACGTGTCTTTTGCGTCTTTCCTTCACAAGAAAAGTTTGTTTGTTTGTTGTTGGCAGAATGCACGACCGGGAGGTGGGGAGGGGGGTAGGGAGGGGAGGGTAAAGGAGGGGGGGGGGACTTAAGAGTGTGGAGGCGTTCACATGCAAATCACCGAAGCTCAGAAGAATCATTAGGCTTGGCTTATCCCCAGACGATATGAGAGTCCATCACCGGTACCTCCCTCCCCGGCCTGCCACCAGTCACCGGTACCTCCCGCCCCGGCCTGCCACCAGTCACCGGTACCTCCCGCCCCGGCCCACCACCAGTCACCGGTACCTCCCGCCCCGGCCTGCCACCAGTCACCGGTACCTCCCGCCCCGGCCTGCCACCAGTCACCGGTACCTCCCGCCCCGGCCTGCCACCAGTCACCCGTAGCTCCCGCCCCGGCCTGCCACCAGTTACCGGTGCCTCCCGCCCCGGCCTGCCACCAGTCACCGGTACATCCCGCCCCGGCCTGCCACCAGTCACCGGTACCTCCCGCCCCGGCCTGCCACCAGTCACCCGTAGCTCCCGCCCCGGCCTGCCACCAGTCACCGGTACCTCCCGCCCCGGCCTGCCACCAGTCACCGGTACATCCCGCCCCGGCCTGCCACCAGTCACCGGTACCTCCCGCCCCGGCCTGCCACCAGTCACCCGTAGCTCCCGCCCCGGCCTGCCACCAGTCACCGGTACCTCCCGCCCCGGCCTGCCACCAGTCACCCGTAGCTCCCTCCCCGGCCTGCCACCAGTCACCGGTGCATCCCTACCCGGCCTGCCACCAGTCACCGGTACCTCCCGCCCCGGCCTGCCACCAGTCACCGGTACATCCCGCCCCGGCCTGCCACCAGTCACCGGTACCTCCCGCCCCGGCCTGCCACCAGTCACCCGTAGCTCCCGCCCCGGCCCACCACCAGTCACCGGTACCTCCCGCCCCGGTCCGCTACCAATCACCGCAAGGTCCATTCTTCAGTCGAGGGCAGATTCTAACTCGGTGGCTGATTCCAAGACAGTGTCTCATTCTAAGTCGGTAGATTATGCAAGTCGGTGGCAGATTCCAAATCGGTAGATGTAAAGTCAAAGGATTCCTAAAGATCAGATTACAAGACATCAGATTCCTAGAGAGAGAGAGAGAGAGAGTAGGTCGTGTCATGCGAGACCTCTGGATATAGAATCCCCAGAAAGCATTCAGAGGAGGATGACAAGACTAATCCCGGGCATTATGAACCTTGAGTACAGAGACAGGTTAAAGCATCTTAATCTGCACTCCGTCGAGAGACGTAGAGTGAGGGGCGACATGACAGAAGTGTATAAATGAAAGTCAGGGTTAAATAAAGGTACTCAAATTATCCAAACAGGAGCGATCTCGTAGCAGTGGTTTTAAATGAGACAAATTTAGATTTAGGCGCGAGATAGGTAAACATTGGTTTGGAAATAGAGTAGGGGATGAGTGGATAGCTTCAAACATAGGTTGGATGGATATATGAGGGATAGGGGTTGGGTGTAAACGGGGCTGCCTAGTATGGATCAATAGGCCCGTTGCAGTTTCCTCCATTCTTCTGTTCCTATTATATGTCGGGTCGGTGTAGGTTAAGTTAGTGTAGGTCGGGTCAGTGCAGGTCGGGTCAGTGCAGGTCGTGTCATTGTAGGTCGGGTCAGTGTAGGTCAAATCAGTTCATCTGGGTGTCATTGTAGGTCGGGTCGGTGTATGTCGTGTCAGTGCAAGTCGTGGCATTGTAGATCGAGTCGGTGTAGGTCAAGTCAGTGCAGGTCGTGTCATTGTAGACTGGGTCGGTGTAGTTTGGGTCAATGTAGGTCGAGTCAGTGTAGGTCGAGTCAGTGTAGGACGGATCAACAGTTCTGTGGTTCAGTGTGATGCTAAAGTCGACAAAAAACTGATTAAAAAGAGAACGGATCTGTGTTATTCTATATTGGCTTAGTTATGGGTTAGGTTAGGTTGGGTTATGATTAGATTAGGTTAAGCTAGGCTAGGTTGAGTTATATGTTAGGTTAGATTAGGGTTACGTTAGGTTGAGTTATAGGTTAGATTAGGTTAAGATTATGGTAAGTAATAGATTTAATCAGTAGCTACGGTACGTGCATAATTATCTTCCTGAAATACCCAAGCTTAAGAAAGGCTAAATGACCACCAAAGGAGCATCACCACTAGTTACCCCATGTGCGTGAGTGGGTGTGGTGTTACCCCTCAAGGCCCTCGTCTGATACCTCCGCAGTTTCCTCCCACTTTAACTCTAAACCA
Organism: Homarus gammarus; assembly: GCA_958450375.1. Lineage (NCBI taxonomy): Eukaryota > Metazoa > Arthropoda > Malacostraca > Decapoda > Nephropidae > Homarus > Homarus gammarus. The sequence goes on from CAUDMG010001165.1 coordinate 114,482, forward strand.
ACCAGCATTATGCACACGGAAATCGCCACCATGAATAACAATTTCACGAGAGACGTTTGAAGACCGAATGTGTTCAAGTTGTGATGACGGGAAGAGGTGTAAGATAGGTATTGTTAAAAGAGACTGATATGACCGAGGCCGGAAAATATTGATAGAAATTGTAAGTCCAGGGTACAGTAGATTGGACCAAAGGAGAGGTTGGTTTTGTGATTTGGGGTGAGGTTAAGGGAGCTGTGTGTGTGTCAGTGGGAACGATCGACTGGGATAAGTTTGGCACAAAGATCATGGAAATAACAGAAAGAAAAAACACAAGAGAAAACAGAGCATCAAACATTAAGGGAAATTAGGACGAAACTGAAAGATAATACAACAGAAGCACACACACACACACACACACACACACACACACACCTCCTTCCATTACTCTAGGTCCGAACACACTCCAGGTTGTAGATTCCACGAAGCTCCTCGGCGTCACCATAGACAACAAACGAAATTGGAAACCACACGTCAGTGAAGTTGTCAAATCCTCCAGTTTCCGTCTCCACCTCCTCCGCCGACTCAAGTCCCTCGGAGTTCCTGCACCCGAGCTCCTCAGTGTTTACACAACATTCATACTTCCCAAGCTCACCTATGCCTCCCCCACCTGGTCTTCCTCCCTAAATGCCACACAACGTAAACACCTAGAAAAAGTGCAAAAGAGGGCATGCAAGATTATTCTCTCCCCTTCCTACTCCACATATCAAGAAGCGCTCAACACACTGACCCTTTCGACTCTCACTGACCATCACCACGACCTCATCTGCAAATTTGGTAAGAAGCTTCTGCACCATCCTCGACACCGGCTCCTACTACCACCTGAGATCCCTAGTCCGAGAATTGCTGTTCGACACCACAACCGCATCCAGCCCATACGTGCACGAACTGATCGCTATAAGAACAGCCCAGTCCCAACCATTGTAAAAATTATCAATAACTTGTAATAAACCAGTGTATTCACTCCCAGTAAACACTACTCCTTGCACTGTCACTATGTTGAAATGAACTGTAGTTTGAGCTTTTCCCCATCTAGTTATTATATGTCTTATTTGTGTCACTTATGTTACTTGTATATTATTTGTAATTCGAAACCCATTCCCCAAATATGTAACTGTATATTTTCAGCCTTCTGGCTGCCAAGCTCTTTCAATAAACCGTTAATTACTATTATTATTATTATTACACACACTCATAAAACAAGAGAAACACTCATTCTTACCAGGTTGGAAAAGTTCACAGCTGATGTCTTCTACCCTGATGGACTTTCTATGGATTTGTGACAAGTTTTTGGAGGAGTTTGAATGAGTTTTAAATCCCCCGAGGAATACACGGATGTTCCTCGGCGACAAACAGAGAGACGATTCAAGTTGGATGCTTTAACTAAGGTTCATCTGTGAGGTGTTTGTGTTACTTCTCGGGGAGAGTTTTTCTTCTCCACCTCCTCACTGTCTCTTAATTATTCTCTCCACTCTTTTTATTCTTCTTTGCCTTCTCTTTAGTCCATTTTATTTTCACTTTATTTCCTTCTTTTCCCTCCTTTCTTATCTTTAGTATGAAACTCTCTCTCTCTCTCTCTCTCTCTCTCTCTCTCTCTCTCTCTCTCTCTCTCCTCACATCTCTCCATCTCTTCTTCCTCTCATCCTACCCTCCAACCCCCCATCACCCACCCCCATCCCCCATCCATCCAACCCGACCTCTTTCCATCTATCCACCACCCACCATCCCTTCACCCACCCACCCCACCTTCCTTCCTTCCTTCCTTCTCTCACGATAAAGAGAGTTAATGATAAAACACCAAAATAATTAATCGGTGTTTGAAGATAGATAAATTATGAGAAACTCGTGACCTCTGACCTCTGACCTTTTATGCACGTATGAGAATTATATGGGAATTACTATGACCCCTGGATTGGAATTATTACAGATAATTACAATGATTAGGTGCCTGGGTTAATATAGGAAAATATAATTGTTTTGTTTTTGGTGATTAAGTAAAACCATTGAAGTCAAAGAGATTATCACAGATTAGTTGGGGGTTAGATGCCCGGGGAAAGAGTCAGGATTATTTTGTAATGATTTTTGTAGAATTATTGAGATGCAGAGATAAAATTTCGTAGAAGATTGGATATTAGAGCAGAATTATTGAGGTCATGTGATTATCAAGATTTGTGTTGGGGGGCAAATTACTCTTCACATATTATACAACAGAGATTATCATGTCATCAGATAATTAATTAGAGGGAACTAATTTACGACGACGCTAATTTAATGTCTGTAGTAATTTCTAATGGAGTAATAATTTGCGTCTTTTCTATATATATATATATATATATATATATTCTTCATTTTTAGTCCATTTAACACGCGGACTTGATATATATATATATATATATATATATATATATATATATATATATATATATGCTGATAACCACCAGGAAAGAAGAAAACACGAAGTTCCCAAGCGCTTTCGAGTAATTCACATCTTCAGGGGTGAGTACAGACTAGAAAGCGCTTGGGAACTTCGTGTTTTCTTCGTTCCTTGTGGTTATCAGCATATACCTAGATCACGCGCACCTACAGTGATTTACTTGCATATATATATATATATATATATATATATATATATATATATATATATATATATATATATATATATATATATATATGCAAGTAAATCACTGTAGGTGCGCGTGATCTAGGTATATGCTGATAACCACAAGGAAAGAAGAAAACACTTCGTAAATGACCCAGCTGGCAGGATATTGAGATGGGGTTATCTAGGGGAGGGTGAGGCCTCTTGTTGACAGATGGAGATGGACAGAGAATGATTAATATTGAAGCAAGTGTGTGTGTGTGTGTGTGTGTGTGTGTGTGTGTGTAAAACGTCCTTGCTTCTTAATAACTCCCATTTTATCACAACAACAAGGACAACGAAACCCTAAAAGCATACACTACCAGAATCATTCATCACCACTCTTCTTCCTTCCTTCCTTCCTTCCTTCCTGAGAACCAATGAGTCGATGGGCCAAAACAGCATCACTGACACAAACATCACCCGAACTCTACAAAGACGACCAACATGGCAGAGAATCAACCAAGCGTAAATGTTGTGCCGGTCTGAACTTTACCCAGAGTTCAGAGAAGGGGGGAGGGATGGGTGAGGGGGAAGGTAGGAGAGAGGGGGGAAGGGGGGAGGTGGTCTATGGTTTCTGTAACAAGTGCTCGCTGCTAAACTTCGTCAGGGTTCCCGATGAGTTTTGTTATTCAGCTGAAGTTGTGTCGGCAAGTTCATTAATTGGTGTGTTTACGTCAAAGTAACGATTGTTTTTTGTTTTTTTTAGTTGACCCGTTGTTTTGTATCGTCTATGAAGTTGGTGTTTGGTATCATGCATTGATTAAATTTTTTATCATTTATTAATAATTATAATCTTTTGTAATCTCTTTCGTCCAATCAGTTGTATTATCTCATCAACTATAAGCTTTTCTAATCTTCCATCAACCAATAATTTAATACAACCCATCATCCAGGTGTTGTATCAATCATCAATCACTTAATTACATCATAATTATAACAACCAACTATTTCCGAGTCAGTCAACACAAACACTCAAAATTGTTAGAAATTAAGAAGTATTTTTTTCTTTTAAAGTTTACTGTGTGTGTGTGTGTGTGTGTGTGTGTGTGTGTGTGTGTGTGTGTTACGTCACTACACGATATAGTGAACGTGATTTACATAAGAATAATAAGTATACTATATAATGGAATGAGTATACTCGTATTTCAACATACATTAGGCGGTGAGATAGGACGAGTATATTTCAATGTTTATATACACCAAAAGAGACAGACAGACAGACAGACAGACAGACAAAGAATATACAGTATATCCACATCCAGTATGATAACCAAACCAAAAGTATACTTAAACATATCACTGACGACAACATACAACAAAGCAGCTCACTGAAGGGATACAAACCGGGCCCGGGTTTCTTTGGACAAAACAACACCAGAAAATATGCAAATTGTGAAGAAAAAAAACCCTGCCTTTCTTGCATGGAGTTGACCCCCACCACAAGACCCTGGAAATCTTCAATATTCCCAACTGATGGAGGGAAGAGGAGGGAAGGAGGAGGAGAGAAACTAGGAGGGGAGAGGGTGGGGAGGTGGGGAGTGGGGGGTGGGGGAGCTGAAAGGGCTTAAACCAGGAGTAGGGTGGTGTATATATAGGAAATGGGTGACGTATATAAGGAGATGGGTGGTATAGCTATAGAGATGGTAGTATAGATGAGATAAGGAAGGGGGAAAGATTTTATAGTCTCCTCGCTTCCTCCTTCCTCTAGCCCTCCCACCTCGTTCTCCCTCCTTTAGCCTTTCTGCCTCTTCACTCACACCACCTTCCTTCCTTCCTCTTCCCTCCTTTTCCATTCTTCCCTCCCACTTCCTTCCTCCATTTTCCTCCCTCCTTCCTCCCTCTTCCTTCCTTCCTTGCGTCTTCCTCCCTCTTCCCACCTTCCTCCTCCAGCTGCCGTGATAATATGAGTTCCGAAAGTAAGGTACTCAGTGGTTGCTCTGGTACCATTCTTCCTTTCTTTCTTTCTTTCTTTCTTGTTGGTAAGAGACACAACTGTAAGACAATCAGACTAACCTTCATAATTACTCAATGGTCAACAAACACCTTCAGATTGACGTCACACCACACAATCACCGTGAGGGTAACAGCGTGGTGGCAGTTAACTGGTAATATTATATCACCACAGAGAGGATGTTAAGACATGATTGGTACAGTAGTTAATACCACTAGGGCGTCCCTAAGATGACTTCCCTCGACGGAACTGCAAATATTGTCTGTATTTTATTGTTCACCTGCCTATACCGCCCTCTCCCTCTCACTTTACCCCTCTCACTCCTACCCCTCTCACTCCAACCCCTCTAACTCCAACCCCTCTCACTCTCCCCCTCTCACTCCAACCCCTCTCACTCCAACCCCTCTCACTCCAACCCCTCTAACTCCAACCCCTCTCACACCATCCCCTCTCACTCCAACCCCTCTAACTCCAACCCCTCTCACTCTCCCCCTCTCACTCCTACCCCTCTCACTCCAACCTCTCTCACTCCTACCCCTCTCACTCCAACCTCTCTCACTCCTACCCCTCACACTCCAACCCCTCTCACTCCAACCCCTCTCACTCCATCCCCTCTCACTCCAACCCCTCTCACTCCAACCCCTCTCACTCCTACCCCTCTCACTCCAACCCCTCTCACTCCTACCCCTCTCACCCCAACCTCTCTAACTCCAACCCCTCTTACTCTCCCCCTCTCACTCCTACCCCTCTCACTCCAACCCCTCTCACTCCTACCCCTCTCACTCCAACCCCTCTAGCTCCAACCCCTCTCACTCTCCCCCTCTCACTCTCCCCCTCTCACTCCTACCCCTCTCACTCCTACCCCTCTCACTCCAACCCCTCTAACTCCAACCCCTCTAACTCCAACCCCTCTCACTCCATCCCCTCTCACTCCAACCCCTCTCACTCCAACCCCTCTCACTCCTACCCCTCTCACTCCAACCTCTCTCACTCCTACCCCTCTCGCTCCAACCCCTCTCACTCCTACCCCTCTCACTCCAACCCCTCTAACTCCAACCCCTCTCACTCTCCCCCTCTCACTCCTACCCCTCTCACTTCAACCCCTCTCACTCCAACCCCTCTCACTCCTACCCCTCTCACTCCAATCCCTCTAACTCCAACCCCTCTCACTCTCCCCTCTCACTCCTACCCCTCTCACTTCTACCCCACTCACTCCTACCCCTCTCACTCCAACCCCTCTCACTCCAACCCCTCTCACTCCTACCCCTCTCACTCCTACCCCTCTCACTCCAACCCCTCTCACTCCAACCCCTCTCGCTCCTACCCCTCTCACTCCTACCCCTCTCACTCCTACCCCTCTCACTTCTACCCCACTTACTCCTACCCCTCTCACTCCAACCCCTCTCACTCCTACCCCTCTCACTCCTACCCCTCTCACTCCTACCCCTCTCACTCCAACCCCTCTCACTCCAACCCCTCTCGCTCCTACCCCTCTCACTCCTACCCCACTCGCTCCAACCCCTCTCACTCCTACCCCTCTCACTCCTACCCCACTCTCACCCATACCCTGACCTCACCCTCGAACAAGGAACTAACACCCACTTTTCCTCCTCCTCCAGGGGCCATATTCGACAGCGACTCCTGGGAGATCCAGGGCGCCTTCCTTCACGCCCTCAACCAGTACAACCAGAACTCCACCGCCAGGAGACTCCATGCTTACGTTGACCTTATGAGCACCGTCGACGCCTTCAAGATCTCCAGGCTAAGTGAGTACCCGGTTCTAGGCGTATGTGATGTTTCCAGTACACGTTATTGGCGTATGTGATGTTTCTAATAAAGGTTCTTGGCGTATGTGATGTTTCCAGTACAGGTTCTTGGCGTATGTGATGTTTCCAGTACAGGTTCTTGGCGTATGTGATGTTTCCAGTACAGGTTCTTGGCGTTTGTGGTGTTTCCAGTGCAGGTTCTTGGCGTATGTGATGTTTCCAGTACAGGTTCTTGGCGTATGTGATGTTTCCAGTACAGGTTCTTGGCGTATGGGATGTTTCCAGTACAGGTTCTTGGCGTATGTGATGTTTCCAGTACAGATTCTTGGCGTATGGGATGTTTCCAGTACAGATTCTTGGCGTATGTGATGTTTCCAGTACAGGTTCTTGGCGTATGTGATGTTTCCAGTACAGGTTCTTGGCGTATGTGATGTTTCCAGTACAGATTCTTGGCGTATGGGATGTTTCCAGTACAGATTCTTGGCGTATGTGATGTTTCCAATACAGGTTCTTGGCGTATGTGATGTTTCCAGTACAGGTTCTTGGCGTATGTGATGTTTCCAGTACAGGTTCTTGGCGTATGTGATGTTTCCAGTACAGGTTCTTGGCGTATGTGATGTTTCCAGTACAGATTCTTGGCGTATGTGGTGTTTCCAGTACAGGTTCTTGGCGTATGTGATGTTTCCAATACAGGTTCTTGGCGTATGTGATGTTTCCAGTACAGGTTCTTGGCGTATGTGATGTTTCCAGTACAGATTCTTGGTGTATGTGATGTTTCCAGTACAGGTTCTTGGCGTATGTGATGTTTCCAGTACAGGTTCTTGGCGTATGTGATGTTTCCAGTACAGGTTCTTGGCGCATGTGATGTTTCCAGTACAGGAACATAACAGAGAGGAGAGCCACTAGGGGGGGAGGCTTAATTAGTGTAAATCAACGTGTTAAAACAATCAGGTAAATGCACGTTAAAAAATGAAAAAAATACAGCACAGCAACAACAAATACAATATTAACTTTGATTAAATACATTCTCATACGTAAATTGTATGCAAGACTAATTTTAGGTCATTAATTATACATTATTTAAGTATTCCTCGTGTCCAGGTAAACAAATAATGGGAGAGATGATGATGTTCCCCTCACCCCTCCTGCTCCGCCCCCCCCCCCCCTTGACCCCTCTCCCCGCCATCCTCCCCCCCCACTCCCACCCCAAGTCTCCTTAAATCATCGCGGGGCAAAAGTGTGAGTCTGGAATTATGTTTTGTGTGTGTGTGTGTGTGTGTGTGTGTGTGTGTGTGTGTGTGTAAATTAAAATAAACCTTCCCACAGTGTTCGTAAGACCAGACAAAGGCTGACTGACTTTACGAAGACCCTGAAGTAAGACCACCCCCATCCACGTCCTATCCACCTCCCATCCACACCCACATCCATCCCCATCCACTCCTCATCTAATCCACATCCACCTCCGCTCCACCTCCCACCCAACCCCTATCCGCCACATCCGCCACACACTGCCGCCCTCCACCCGACCATAACCCCCATACCCACCCCTACAATCCGCTTCATCCATCTCCCATCCATTCAACATACCCCTCCCCACCCACACCCCCACACTCCCCTCATCCACTCACCCCCTTATCACCCTCACCCCCTCACCACCCTCACCCCCTCATCACCCTCACCCCCTCATCACCCTCACCCCCTCACCCCCTCACCACCCTCACCCCCTCACCACCCTCACCCCCTCATCACCCTCATCACCCTCACCCCCTCACCCCCTCATCACCCTCACCCCCTCACCCCCCTCACCCCCACACTCTCCTCACCCCTCATCCCCTCCCTGCTTAATCGCCTCGCATCCCCATTACTTATACGACGGCTGGTAGTTGGTACTTCGCCGAGTCAGGATCGTCCAGCAGCTGTTTTAGTACCGTGACGCATGAGCGCCCTGACGACCATTACGAGATGAGGAGAGAGATTCAAGCAGCTTTGTGGCCACGACCCTGACGCCATCCTCTGACACTACGATCTGACACCACGCCCTGACGCCAAGCCTTGATCCCACGCCCTGACACCACGACATGACACCACTACATGACACCACGACACCACGCCCTGATGCCACCCTCCTGACACCACCCTCCTGACACCACGCTATGACACCACGCCCTGCCACTACGCTCTGACACCACGGCCTGACACCACTCTTCTGTAGAACTAAGTGTGTGTAAACCTGTCTTGTTATGGAGCGACCTTTGACCTTTGAGTGAAAACAATTATCCAGGTTTGTTAAATCACCGTATTATCCTTGGTTTAACATCCATATCCATCAAAGTTAAATCTTGGTGTTAACTTTAAAGTCTATGTCTATTACAAACTCACACTTAAGAGTATATTAGGTAAAGAATAGCAGCACCATCTCTCCCAGCACTGACACCACCCCATCATTGACACCACCCCACACTGACACCACCCCATCATTGATACCACCCCATCATTGACACCACCCCACACTGACACCACCCCATCATTGACACCACCCCATTATTGACACCGCCTTATTATTGACACTACCCCTTTATTGACACCACCCCGTCATTGACACCACCCCTATCACTGACACTATCCCCACACTGACACTATCCCCACACTGACACTATCCCCACACTGACACTTTCCCCACACTGACACTATCCCCACACTGACACTATCCCCACACTGACACTATCCCCCCACTCTGACACCTTCCCCCCACTCTGACACTACCCTTACACTGACACCGCCCCATCACTGACACCACCCCATCACTGACACCACCCCATCACTGACACCACCCCATCACTGACACCTCCCCCACACTGACACCTCCCCCACACTGACACCTCCCCACACTGACACCTCCCCCACACTGACAACCTCTCCGCACACTGGCAACCTCTCCTGGCTATGAAAATTAGAATTATTTGAAAATTATTTATTCCTCAATGTGGTTCTAGGAAGGCTGAATCGTTGTTTGTTTTGAGAAAATTAACAGAGTGAATTGCAGCCCGGGAACCACTGTATTGCGGATACATGTAACTGTAACCTTGTTCCTGTGATACATACAGTTAAAGCTGAGGAACCACGATTTGTTGACTGACTGACTGACTGACTGAAGTGTCTTTACAAATGTACGAGTTTTTATATCTGTCACAGGTCTTTTTAATATCAAACTAAGAAAATACATACATGGATAAATACATACATACATACATACAGAAGTAAACACAGATAAATACACACATATACATTAATACATACATAAATAAATACACACCTTAATACATACATACAGAAATACATACAATAAATAAATACACACATAGGTACACGCACATTAATTATATAACCTGTAAACATAACAAAAGAACAAGGGGAAAAAACTATGTAGGGCAAATAACATGACACACACATGAAGCCTTCGTACCCACATCACCCCACTGGCTCACCCCACACTCATCACCCCACTGGCTCACCCCACACTCATCACCCCACTGGCTCACCTCACACTCATCACCCCACTGGCTCACCCCACACTCATCACCCCACTGGCTCACCCCACACTCATCACCCTACTGGCTCACCCCACACTCATCACCCTACTGGCTCACCCCACACTCATCACCCCACTGGCTCACCCCACACTCATCACCCCACTGGCTCACCCCACACTCATCACCCTACTGGCTCACCCCACACTCATCACCCCACTGGCTCACCCCACACTCATCACCCCACTGGCTCACCTCACACTCATCACCCCACTGGCTCACCCCACACTCATCACCCCACTGGCTCACCCCACACTCATCACCCCACTGGCTCACCCCACACTCATCACCCCACTGGCTCACCCCACACTCATCACCCCACTGGCTCACCCCACACTCATCACCCTACTGGCTCACCCCACACTCATCACCCTACTGGCTCACCCCACACTCATCACCCCACTGGCTCACCCCACACTCATCACCCCACTGGCTCACCCCACACTCATCACCCCACTGGCTCACCCCACACTCATCACCCCACTGGCTCACCCCACACTCATCACCCTACTGGCTCACCCCACACTCATCACCCTAC
>CAUDMG010001166.1:0-19028 GCA_958450375.1 Homarus gammarus
GCCATGCAGGACACAGAAGGATGGTTGTGTGTCGTCCTCCCTTCATGTAGGGGTGCAGGTGCCACCATCCAGGGCATAGAAGAATGGTTGTGTGTCGTCCACCCTTCATGTAGGGGGGCAGGTGCCACCATCCAGGACATAGAAGAATGGTTGTGTGTCGTCCACCCTTCATGTAGGGGGGCAGGTGCCGCCATCCAGGCCACAAAAGGATGGTTGTGTGCTGTCCACCCTTCATGTAGGGGGGGGGGGCAGGTGCCGCCATCCAGGACACAGAAGGATGGTTGTGTCCTGTCTACCCTTCATGTATGGGGGCAGGTACCGCCATCCAGGACATAGAAGGATGGTTGTGTGTCGTCCACGCTTCATGTAGGGGGGCAGGTGCCGCCATCCAGGACACAGAAGGATGGTTGTGTGTCGTCCACCTTCATGTAGGGTGGGGGGGGGGGGCCATGCAGGACACAGAAGGATGGTTGTGTGTCGTCCACCCTTCATGTAGGGGTGGGGGGGCGCCATCCAGGACACAGAAGGATGGTTGTGTGTCGTCCACCCTTCGTGTAGGGGTGCAGGTGCCGCCATCCAGGACATGGAAGGATGGTTGTGTGTCGTCCTCCCTTCATGTAGTGGTGCAGGTGCCGCCATCCAGGACATTGAAGGATGGTTGTGTCCTGTCTACCCTTCATGTAGGGGGGCAGGTGCCGCCATCCAGGACATAGAAGGATGGTTGTGTGTCGTCCACGCTTCATGTAGGGGGGCAGGTGCCGCCATCCAGGACACAGAAGGATGGTTGTGTGTCGTCCACCCTTCACGTAGGGATGCAGGTGCCACCATCCAGGACACAGAAAGATGGATGTGTGTCGTCCACCCTTCATGTAGGGGCAGGTGCCGCCATCCAGGACACGGAAGGATGGTTGTGTGTCGTTCACCCTTCATGTAAGGGGGGGGGGGGCGCCATCCAGGACACAGATGGATTGTTGTGTGTCGTCCACCCTTCATGTAGGATGGCAGGTGCCGCCATCCAGGCCACAAAAGGATGGTTGTGTGCTGTCCACCCTTCATGTAGGGGGGAGGTGCCGCCATCCAGGACACAGAAGGATGGTTGTGTGTCGTTCACCCTTCATGTAGGGGTGCAGGTGCCACCATCCAGGACATAGAAGGATGGTTGTGTGTCGTCCACCCTTCATGTAGGGGGGCAGGTGCCGCCATCCAGGCCACAAAAGGATGGTTGTGTGCTGTTCACCCTTCATGTAGGGGGGGAGGTGCCGCCATCCAGGACACAGAAGGATGTTTGTGTGTCGTCCACCCTTCACGTAGGGGGGTAGGTGCCACCATCCAGGACACAGAAGGATGGTTGTGTGTTGTTCACCCTTCATGTAGGGGTGCTGGTGCCACCATCCAGGACATAGAAGGATGGTTGCGTGTCGTCCACCCTTCATGTAGGGGTGCAGGTGCCGCCACCAAGGACATAGAAGGATGGTTGTGTGCTGTCCATGCTTCATGTAGCGGGGCAGGTGCCGCCATCCAGGACATAGAAGGATGGTTGTGTGTCGTCCACCCTTCATGTAGGTGGGCAGGTGCCGCCATCCAGGACACAGAAGGATGGTTGTGTGTCGTCCACCCTTCACGTAGGGGTGCAGGTGCCACCATCCAGGACATAGAGGGATGGTTGTATGTCGTCCACCCTTCGTGTAGGGGTGTAGGTGCCACCATCCAGGACATAGAAGGATGGTTGTGTGTCGTCCACCCTTCATGTAGGGTGGGGGGGGCCATGCAGGACCCAGAAGGATGGTTGTGTGTCGTCCACCCTTCATGTAGGGTGGGGGGGGGGCGTCATCCAGGACATAGAAGGATGATTGTGTGTCGTCCACCCTTCATGTAGGGGTGCAGGTGCCACCATCCAGGGCATAGAAGAATGGTTGTGTGCTGTCCACCCTTCATGTAGGGGGGCAGGTGACGCCATCCAGGACACAGAAGGATGGTTGTGTGTCGTCCACCCTTCACGTAGGGGGGTAGGTGCCACCATCCAGGACACAGAAGGATGGTTGTGTGTCGTCCTGCCTTCATGTAGGGGTGCAGGTGCCACCATCCAGGACATAGAAGGATGGTTGTGTGTCGTCCACCCTTCATGTAGGGTGGGGGGGGGGCGCCATACAGGACACAGAAGGATGGTTGTGTGTCGTCCACCCTTCATGTAGGGTGGGGGGGGGTGCGCCATGCAGGACACAGAAGGATGGTTGTGTGTCGTCCACCCTTCATGTAGGGGTGGGGGGGGGCGCCATCCAGGACACAGAAGGATGGTTGTGTGTCGTCCACCCTTCATGTAGGGGTGGGGGGGGGGGCGCCATCCAGGACATAGAAGGATGGTTGTGTGTTGTCCACCCTTCATGTAGGGGGGCATGTGCCGCCATCCAGGACATAGATGGATGGTTGTGTGTCGTCCACCCTTCATGTAAGGGGGGCAGGTGCCACCATCCAGGACACAGAAGGATGGTTGTGTGTCGTCCACCCTTCATGTTGGGGGGCACGTGCCGCCATCCAGGGCACAGAAGGATGGTTGTGTGTCGTCCACCCTTCATGTAGGGGTGGGGGGGGGCGCCATCCAGGACACAGAAGGACGGTTGCGTGTCGTCCACCCTTCTTGTAGGTGGGCAGGTGCCACACATCCAGGACAGAGAAGGATGGTTGCGTGTCGTCCATCCTTCATGTAAGGGGGGGGGGGGCGCCATCCAGGACACAGATGGATTGTTGTGTGTCGTCCACCCTTCATGTAAGGGAGCAGGTGCCGCCATCCAGGACACGGAAGGATCGTTGTGTGTTGTCCATCCTTCATGTAGGGGGGCAGATGCCGCCATCCAGGACACGGAAGGTCGGTTGTGTGTCGTCCACCCTTCACGTAGGGGGATAGGTGCCACCATCCAGGACACAGAAGGATGGTTGTGTGTCGTCCTGCCTTCATGTAGGGGTGCAGGTGCCACCATCCAGGACATAGAAGGATGGTTGTGTGTCGTCCACCCTTCATGTAGGGTGGGGGGGGGGGGGGCGCCATACAGGACACAGAAGGATGGTTGTGTGTCGTCCACCCTTCATGTAGGGTGGGGGGGGGGGTGCGCCATGCAGGACACAGAAGGATGGTTGTGTGTCGTCCACCCTTCATGTAGGGGTGGGGGGGGCGCCATCCAGGACATAGAAGGAGGGTTGTGTGTTGTCCACCCTTCATGTAGGGGGGCATGTGCCGCCATCCAGGACATAGAAGGATGGTTGTGTGTCGTCCACCCTTCATGTAGTTGGGCAGGTGCCGCCATCCAGGACACAGAAGGATGGTTGTGTGTCGTCCACCCTTCATGTAGGGGAGCAGGTGCCGCCATCCAGGACACAGAAGGATGGTTGTGTGTCGTCCACCCTTCATGTAGGGGTGGGGGGGGGGCGCCATCCAGGACATAGAAGGATGGTTGTGTGTCGTCCACCCTTCGTGTAGGGGTGCAGGTGCCACCATCCAGGACATGGAAGGATGGTTGTGTGTCGTCCACCCTTCATGTAGGGTGGGGGGGGGGCGCCATGCAGGACACAGAAGGATGGTTGTGTGTCGTCCACCCTTCATGTAGGGGTGGGGGGGGGGGGCGCCATCCAGGACATAGAAGGATGGTTGTGTGTTGTCCACCCTTCATGTAGGGGGGCATGTGCCGCCATCCAGGACATAGATGGATGGTTGTGTGTCGTCCAGCCCTCATGTAGGGGAGCAGGTGCCACCACCCAGGGCATAGAAGGATGGTTGTGTGTCCTCCACCCTTCATGTAGGGGAGCAGGTGCCGCCATCCAGGACACGGAAGGATGGTTGTGTGTCGTCCATCCTTCACGTAAGGGGGGCAGGTGCCACCATCCAGGACACAGAAAGATGGATGTGTGTCGTCCATCCTTCATGTAGGGGCAGGTGCCGCCATCCAGGACACGGAAGGATGGTTGTGTGTCGTTCACCCTTCATGTAAGGGGGGGGGGGCGCCATCCAGGACACAGATGGATTGTTGTGTGTCGTCCACCCTTCATGTAGGGGGGCAGGTGCCGCCATCCAGGCCACAAAAGGATGGTTGTGTGCTGTCCACCCTTCATGTAGGGGGGGAGGTGCCGCCATCCAGGACACAGAAGGATGGTTGTGTGTCGTTCACCCTTCATGTAGGGGTGCAGGTGGCACCATCCAGGACATAGAAGGATGGTTGTGTGTCGTCCACCCTTCATGTCGGGGGGCAGGTGCCGCCATCCAGGCCACAAAAGGATGGTTGTGTGCTGTTCACCCTTCATGTAGGGGGGGAGGTGCCGCCATCCAGGACACAGAAGGATGTTTGTGTGTCGTCCACCCTTCACGTAGGGGGTAGGTGCCACCATCCAGGACACAGAAGGATGGTTGTGTGTCGTTCACCCTTCATGTAGGGGTGCTGGTGCCACCATCCAGGACATAGAAGGATGGTTGTGTGTCGTCCACCCTTCATGTAGGGGTGCAGGTGCCGCCACCAAGGACATAGAAGGATGGTTGTGTGCTGTCCATCCTTCATGTAGGGGGGCAGGTGCCGCCATCCAGGACATAGAAGGATGGTTGTGTGTCGTCCACCCTTCATGTAGGTGGGCAGGTGCCGCCATCCAGGACACAGAAGGATGGTTGTGTGTCGTCCACCCTTCACGTAGGGGTGCAGGTGCCACCATCCAGGACATAGAGGGATGGTTGTATGTCGTCCACCCTTCGTGTAGGGGTGCAGGTGCCACCATCCAGGACATAGAAGGATGGTTGTGTGTCGTCCACCCTTCATGTAGGGTGGGGGGGGGCCATGCAGGACACAGAAGGATGGTTGTGTGTCGTCCACCCTTCATGTAGGGTGGGGGGGGGGGGGCGTCATCCAGGACATAGAAGGATGATTGTGTGTCGTCCACCCTTCATGTAGGGGTGCAGGTGCCACCATCCAGGGCATAGAAGGATGGTTGTGTGCTGTCCACCCTTCATGTAGGGGGGCAGGTGCCGCCATCCAGGACACAGAAGGATGGTTGTGTGTCGTCCACCCTTCACGTAGGGGGGTAGGTGCCACCATCCAGGACACAGAAGGATGGTTGTGTGTCGTCCTGCCTTCATGTAGGGGTGCAGGTGCCACCATCCAGGACATAGAAGGATGGTTGTGTGTCGTCCACCCTTCATGTAGGGTGGGGGGGGGCGCCATACAGGACACAGAAGGATGGTTGTGTGTCGTCCACCCTTCATGTAGGGTGGGGGGGGGCGCCATGCAGGACACAGAAGGATGGTTGTGTGTCGTCCACCCTTCATGTAGGGGTGGGGGGGGGGCGCCATCCAGGACACAGAAGGATGGTTGTGTGTCGTCCACCCTTCATGTAGGGGTGGGGGGGGGGCGCCATCCAGGACATAGAAGGATGGTTGTGTGTTGTCCACCCTTCATGTAGGGGGGCATGTGCCGCCATCCAGGACATAGATGGATGGTTGTGTGTCGTCCACCCTTCATGTAAGGGGGGCAGGTGCCACCATCCAGGACACAGAAGGATGGTTGTGTGTCGTCCACCCTTCATGTTGGGGGTCACGTGCCGACATCCAGGGCACAGAAGGATGGTTGTGTGTCGTCCACCCTTCATGTAGGGGTGGGGGGGGCGCCATCCAGGACACAGAAGGACGGTTGCGTGTCGTCCACCCTTCATGTAGGTGGGCAGGTGCCACACATCCAGGACAGAGAAGGATGGTTGCGTGTCGTCCATCCTTCATGTAAGGGGGGGGGGGGGCGCCATCCAGGACACAGATGGATTGTTGTGTGTCGTCCACCCTTCATGTAAGGGAGCAGGTGCCGCCATCCAGGACACGGAAGGATCGTTGTGTGTTGTCCATCCTTCATGTAGGGGGGCAGATGCCGCCATCCAGGAAACGGAAGGTCGGTTGTGTGTCGTCCACCATTAATGTAGGGGGGCAGGTGCCGCCATCCAGGCCACAAAAGGATGGTTGTGTGCTGTCCACCCTTCATGTAGGGGGGGCAGGTGCCGCCATCCAGGACACAGAAGGATGGTTGTGTGTCGTCCACCCTTCACGTAGGGGGGTTGGTGCCACCATCCAGGACACAGAAGGATGGTTGTGAGTCGTTCACCCTTCATGTAGGGGTGCAGGTGCCACCATCCAGGACATAGAAGGATGGTTGTGTGTCGTCCACCCTTCATGTAGGGGTGCAGGTGCCGCCATCCAGGACATTGAAGGATGGTTGTGTCCTGTCTACCCTTCATGTAGGGGGGCAGGTGCCGCCATCCAGGACATAGAAGGATGGTTGTGTGTCGTCCACGCTTCATGTAGGGGGGCAGGTGCCGCCATCCAGGACACAGAAGGATGGTTGTGTGTCGTCCACCTTCATGTAGGGTGGGGGGGGGGCCATGCAGGACACAGAAGGATGGTTGTGTGTCGTCCACCCTTCATGTAGGGGTGGGGGGGGGGCGCCATCCAGGACACAGAAGGATGGTTGTGTGTCGTACACCCTTCACGTAGGGATGCAGGTGCCACCATCCAGGACATAGAAGGATGGTTGTGTGTCGTCCACCCTTCGTGTAGGGGTGCAGGTGCCGCCATCCAGGACACGGAAGGATGGTTGTGTGTCGTCCTCCCTTCATGTAGGGTGGGGGGGGGGGCGCCATGCAGGACACAGAAGGATGGTTGTGTGTCGTCCACCCTTCATGTAGGGGTGGGGGGGGGGGCGCCATCCAGGACACAGAAGGATGGTTGTGTGTCGTCCACCCTTCACGTAGGGGTGCAGGTGCCACCATCCAGGACATAGAAGGATGGTTGTGTGTCGTCCACCCTTCGTGTAGGGGTGCAGGTGCCGCCATCCAGGACACGGAAGGATGGTTGTGTGTCGTCCACCCTTCATGTAGGGGGGCAGGTGCCGCCATCCAGGACACAAAAGGATGGTTGTGTGTCGTCCACCCTTCATGTAGGGGTGGGGGGGGGGGGCGCCATCCAGGACATAGAAGGATGGTTGTGTGTTGTCCACCCTTCATGTAGGGGGGCATGTGCCGCCATCCAGGACATAGATGGATGGTTGTGTGTCGTCCAGCCCTCATGTAGGGGAGCAGGTGCCACCACCCAGGGCATAGAAGGATGGTTGTGTGTCCTCCACCCTTCATGTAGGGGAGCAGGTGCCGCCATCCAGGACACGGAAGGATGGTTGTGTGTCGTCCATCCTTCACGTAAGGGGGGCAGGTGCCACCATCCAGGACACAGAAAGATGGATGTGTGTCGTCCACCCTTCATGTAGGGGGCAGGTGCCGCCATCCAGGACACGGAAGGATGGTTGTGTGTCGTTCACCCTTCATGTAAGGGGGGGGGGGCGCCATCCAGGACACAGATGGATGGTTGTGTGTCGTCCATCCTTCACGTAAGGGGGGCAGGTGCCACCATCCAGGACACAGAAAGATGGATGTGTGTTGTCCATCCTTCATGTAGGGGGGCAGATGCCGCCATCCAGGACACGGAAGGATGGTTGTGTGTTGTCCACCATTCATGTAGGGGGGCAGGTGCCGCCATCCAGGCCAAAAAAGGATGGTTGTGTGCTATCCACCCTTCATGTAGGGGGGGGCAGGTGCCGCCCTCCAGGACACAGAAGGATGGTTGTGTATCGTCCACTCTTCACGTAGGGGGGTAGGTGCCACCATCCAGGACATAGAAGGATGGTTATGTGTCGTTCACCCTTCATGTAGGGGTGCAGGTGCCACCATCCAGGACATAGAAGAATGGTTGTGTGCTGTCCACCCTTCATGTAGGGGGGGGGGGCGCCATCCAGGACACAGAAGGATGGTTGTGTGTCGTCCACCCTTCATGTAGGGGGTGGGGAGGCGAAATCCAGGACACAGAAGGACGGTTGCCTGTCGTCCACCCTTCATGTAGAGGGACAGGTACCGCCATCCAGGACACAGAAGGATGGATGTGTGTCGTCCACCCCTCATGTATGGGGGCAGGTGCCGCCATCCAGGACAAAGAAGGATGGTTGTGTGTCGTCCACCCTTAATGTAGGGGGGCAGGTGCCGCCATCCAGGACATAGAAGGATGGTTGTGTGTCGTCCACCCTTCATGTAGGGGGGCAGGTGCCACCATCCAGGACATAGAAGGATGGTTGTTTGTCGTCCACCCTTCATGTAGGGGAGCAGGTGTCGCCATCCAGGACACAGAAGGATGGTTGTGTGTCGTCCACCCTTCATGTAGGGGAGCAGGTGCCGCCATCCAGGACACGGAAGGATAGTTGTGTGTCGTCCACCCTTCATGTAAGGGGGGCAGGTGCCACCATCCAGGACACAGAAGGATGGTTGTGTGTCGTCCACCCTTCATGTTGGGGGGCACGTGCCGCCATCCAGGACACAGAAGGATGGTTGTGTGTCGTCCACCCTTCATGTAGGGGTGGGGGGTGAGGCGCCATCCAGGACACAGAAGGACGGTTGCGTGTCGTCCACCCATCATGTAGGAGGGCTGGTGCCACACATCCAGGACACAGAAGGATGGTTGCGTGTCGTCCATCCTTCATGTAAGGGGGGGGGGGGGCGCCATCCAGGACACAGATGGATTGGTGTGTGTCGTCCACCCTTCATGTAAGGGAGCAGGTGCCGCCATCCAGGACACGGAAGGATCGTTGTGTGTTGTCCATCCTTCATGTAGGGGGGCAGATGCCGCCATCCAGGACACGGAAGGATGGTTGTGTGTCGTCCACCATTCATGTAGGGGGGCAGGTGCCGCCATCCAGGCCACAAAAGGATGGTTGTGTGCTGTCCACCCTTCATGTAGGGGGGGCAGGTGCTGCCATCCAGGACAGAGAAGGATGGTTGTGTGCTGTCCACCCTTCATATAGGGGGAGCAGGTGCCGCCATCCAGGACACAGAAGGATGGTTGTGTGTCGTCCACCCTTCACGTAGGGGGGTAGGTGCCACCATCCAGGACACAGAAGGATGGTTGTGAGTCGTTCACCCTTCATGTAGGGGTGCAGGTGCCACCATCCAGGACATAGAAGGATGGTTGTGTGTCGTCCACCCTTCATGTAGGGGTGCAGGTGCCGCCATCCAGGACATTGAAGGATGGTTGTGTCCTGTCTACCCTTCATGTAGGGGGGCAGGTGCCGCCATCCAGGACATAGAAGGATGGTTGTGTGTCGTCCACGCTTCATGTAGGGGGGCAGGTGCCGCCATCCAGGACACAGAAGGATGGTTGTGTGTCGTCCACCCTTCATGTAGGGTGGGGGGGGGGCGCCATGCAGGACACAGAAGGATGGTTGTGTGTCGTCCACCCTTCATGTAGGGGTGGGGGGGGCGCCATCCAGGACACAGAAGGATGGTTGTGTGTCGTACACCCTTCACGTAGGGGTGCAGGTGCCACCATCCAGGACATAGAAGGATGGTTGTGTGTCGTCCACCCTTCGTGTAGGGGTGCAGGTGCCGCCATCCAGGACACGGAAGGATGGTTGTGTGTCGTCCTCCCTTCATGTAGGGTGGGGGGGGGGGGCGCCATGCAGGACACAGAAGGATGGTTGTGTGTCGTCCACCCTTCATGTAGGGGTGGGGGGGGGGCGCCATCCAGGACACAGAAGGATGGTTGTGTGTCGTCCACCCTTCACGTAGGGGTGCAGGTGCCACCATCCAGGACATAGAAGGATGGTTGTGTGTCGTCCACCCTTCGTGTAGGGGTGCAGGTGCCGCCATCCAGGACACGGAAGGATGGTTGTGTGTCGTCCACCCTTCATGTAGGGGGGCAGGTGCCGCCATCCAGGACACAAAAGGATGGTTGTGTGTCGTCCACCCTTCATGTAGGGGTGGGGGGGGGGGGCGCCATCCAGGACATAGAAGGATGGTTGTGTGTTGTCCACCCTTCATGTAGGGGGGCATGTGCCGCCATCCAGGACATAGATGGATGGTTGTGTGTCGTCCAGCCCTCATGTAGGGGAGCAGGTGCCACCACCCAGGGCATAGAAGGATGGTTGTGTGTCCTCCACCCTTCATGTAGGGGAGCAGGTGCCGCCATCCAGGACACGGAAGGATGGTTGTGTGTCGTCCATCCTTCACGTAAGGGGGGCAGGTGCCACCATCCAGGACACAGAAAGATGGATGTGTGTCGTCCACCCTTCATGTAGGGGCAGGTGCCGCCATCCAGGACACGGAAGGATGGTTGTGTGTCGTTCACCCTTCATGTAAGGGGGGGGGGGCGCCATCCAGGACACAGATGGATGGTTGTGTGTCGTCCATCCTTCACGTAAGGGGGGCAGGTGCCACCATCCAGGACGCAGAAAGATGGATGTGTGTTGTCCATCCTTCATGTAGGGGGGCAGATGCCGCCATCCAGGACACGGAAGGATGGTTGTGTGTTGTCCACCATTCATGTAGGGGGGCAGGTGCCGCCATCCAGGCCAAAAAAGGATGGTTGTGTGCTATCCACCCTTCATGTAGGGGGGGGGGGCAGGTGCCGCCCTCCAGGACACAGAAGGATGGTTGTGTATCGTCCACTCTTCACGTAGGGGGGTAGGTGCCACCATCCAGGACATAGAAGGATGGTTATGTGTCGTTCACCCTTCATGTAGGGGTGCAGGTGCCACCATCCAGGACATAGAAGATTGGTTGTGTGCTGTCCACCCTTCATGTAGGGGGGGGGGGGCGCCATCCAGGACACAGAAGGATGGTTGTGTGTCGTCCACCCTTCATGTAGGGGGTGGGGAGGCGAAATCCAGGACACAGAAGGACGGTTGCATGTCGTCCACCCTTCACGTAGAGGGACAGGTACCGCCATCCAGGACACAGAAGGATGGATGTGTGTCGTCCACCCCTCATGTATGGGGGCAGGTGCTGTCATCCAGGACAAAGAAGGATGGTTGTGTGTCGTCCACCCTTAATGTAGGGGGGCAGGTGCCGCCATCCAGGACATAGAAGGATGGTTGTGTGTCGTCCACCCTTCATGTAGGGGGGCAGGTGCCACCATCCAGGACATAGAAGGATGGTTGTTTGTCGTCCACCCTTCATGTAGGGGAGCAGGTGTCGCCATCCAGGACACAGAAGGATGGTTGTGTGTCGTCCACCCTTCATGTAGGGGAGCAGGTGCCGCCATCCAGGACACGGAAGGATAGTTGTGTGTCGTCCACCCTTCATGTAAGGGGGGCAGGTGCCACCATCCAGGACACAGAAGGATGGTTGTGTGTCGTCCACCCTTCATGTTGGGGGGCACGTGCCGCCATCCAGGACACAGAAGGATGGTTGTGTGTCGTCCACCCTTCATGTAGGGGTGGGGGGAGCGCCATCCAAGACACAGAAGGATGGTTGTGTGTCGTCCACCCTTCATGTAGGGGGGGGGGGTGAGGCGCCATCCAGGACACAGAAGGACGGTTGCGTGTCGTCCACCCTTCATGTAGGGGGGCAGGTGCCACACATCCAGGACACAGAAGGATGGTTGCGTGTCGTCCATCCTTCATGTAAGGGGGGGGGGGGCGCCATCCAGGACACAGATGGATGGTTGTGTGTCGTCCACCCTTCATGTAGGGGAGCAGGTGCCGCCATCCAGGACACGGAAGGATGGTTGTGTGTTGTCCACCCTTCATGTAGGGGGGCAGGTGCCGCCATCCAGGCCACAAAAGGATGGTTGTGTGCTGTCCACCCTTCATGTAGGGGGGGGGCAGGTGCCGCCATCCAGGACAGAGAAGGATGGTTGTGTATCGTCCACCCTTCACGTAGGGGGGTAGGTGCCACCATCCAGGACATAGAAGAATGGTTGTGTGCTGTCCACCCTTCATGTAGGGGGGGGGGGGCAGGTGCCGCCATCCAGGACACAGAAGGATGGTTGTGTGTCGTCCACCCTTCACGTAGGGAGGTAGGTGCCACCATCCAGGACACAGAAGGATGGTTGTGAGTCGTTCACCCTTCATGTAGGGGTGCAGGTGCCACCATCCAGGACATAGAAGGATGGTTGTGTGTCGTCCACCCTTCATGTAGGGGTGCAGGTGCCGCCATCCAGGACATAGAAGGATGGTTGTGTGTCGTCCACCTTCATGTAGGGGGGCAGGTGCCGCCATCCAGGACATAGAAGGATGGTTGTGTGTCGTCCACCCTTCATGTAGGGGGGCAGGTGCCGCCATCCAGGACATGAAGGATGGTTGTGTGTCGTCCACCCTTCATGTAGGGTGGGGGGGGTGCGCCATCCAGGACACAGAAGGATGGTTGTGTGTCGTCCACCCTTCATGTAGGGGTGCAGGTGCCACCATCCAGGACATAGAAGGATGGTTGTGTGTCGTCCACCCTTCATGTAGGGGTGCAGGTGCCGCCATCCAGGACACAGAAGGATGGTTGTGTGTCGTCCACCCTTCATGTAGGGTGGGGGGGGGGCGCCATCCAGGACACAGAAGGATGGTTGTGTGTCGTCCACCCTTCATGTAGGGTGGGGGGGGGGGCGCCATCCAGGACACAGAAGGATGGTTGTGTGTCGTCCACCCTTCATGTAGGGGTGCAGGTGCCACCATCCAGGACATAGAAGGATGGTTGTGTGTCGTCCACCCTTCATGTAGGGGTGCAGGTGCCGCCATCCAGGACACAGAAGGATGGTTGTGTGTCGTCCACCCTTCATGTAGGGTGGGGGGGGAGGTGCCGCCATCCAGGACACAGAAGGATGGTTGTGTGTCGTCCACCCTTCATGTAGGGGTGGGGGGGGGGCGCCATCCAGGACACAGAAGGATGGTTGTGTGTCGTCCACCCTTCATGTAGGGGTGCAGGTGCCGCCATCCAGGACACAGAAGGATGGTTGTGTGTCGTCCACCCTTCATGTAGGGGTGCAGGTGCCGCCATCCAGGACACAGAAGGATGGTTGTGTGTCGTCCACCCTTCATGTAGGGGGGCAGGTGCCGCCATCCAGGACACAGAAGGATGGTTGTGTGTCGTCCACCCTTCATGTAGGGGTGGGGGTGCCGCCATCCAGGACATAGAAGGATGGTTGTGTGTCGTCCACCCTTCATGTAGGGGGGCAGGTGCCGCCATCCAGGACACAGAAGGATGGTTGTGTGTCGTCCACCCTTCATGTAGGGGGGCAGGTGCCGCCATCCAGGACACAGAAGGATGGTTGTGTGTCGTCCACCCTTCATGTAGGGGGGCAGGTGCCGCCATCCAGGACACAGAAGGATGGTTGTGTGTCGTCCACCCTTCATGTAGGGGGGCAGGTGCCACCATCCAGGACACAGAAGGATGGTTGTGTGTCGTCCACCCTTCATGTAGGGGGCAGGTGCCGCCATCCAGGACACGGAAGGATGGTTGTGTGTCGTCCACCCTTCATGTAGACTTCGCGTTGGGGGCGAGCAGGAATGCACGACTGATACTAGACGCCAACTCCAGGCTAAGTCAGACCCCGCTCTGGTGGAGCTGGGAATACGAAGTATCACGGTTGATGGAGGTGTCGTGCCAAGAACATCAACTACATAGTTACCTAAATCAGTCCATCTTTATACCAAGGTCATAGCTGAGTGGACCGATGGACCTCAGAACCTGACTCCCGTAGGTGCCCCCAGGTATCAACAAAGAATACCTTCTTCTTCAAAGTACTCAAACGGTGGCTAGTATGGTACTATCCTAAGGCCGGGGAGGGTTGAAGCTACGTAGGAATAGACATGATAACTACACGAGCCTTAACCCATGACAGAATAAAAGAGCGTAAAGGAACGTCTAGACCCGAGGTAATAAGGTAAAACCTCTGACTCACAAAAACAAACCGCTTATTGACGTGTCATACTCCTAGTTTGGAAATAAAGGAGGGGAGGAATGTTCCAATGGCGTCGCAGGGCCACCGCCATCCCAGTGTCGCCCACAGGACTACAAAAAAAACAGGAATGGTTGTAAACCCTCATGTGATAGGTATCCTCTCATAGGCACCTTTAATCGTAATGGTCGTGGTTTGACGGTGTCAAAACTGGAAGTGACGATATCCGGCCCTCGACCTCAATCGGATCTCCACAAGGACAAGACACACGAACTGTCATCGACCCTAGAAGGAAATTTGGTATTGCGTGGGTTGTACACGACCAAAGCCAGGCGTTACCCTATCGTCCGTCCAATCCATACACCTCTGAAACACTCAGCCTACGTTATCAAAAGCTACTGGGGGGTGTAGAGAAATGTCCACCAACCTCCCAGGATCCACAACCTCCGGCAACGCTAGCGGACTGTAGGCAAGGGAATGGCTGTGTGTGTCGTTAGTTCAATGACCTAGCCCAAACATGCAGAAGTTTCTTTAAAAAAAAAATACAAGAAAAAAACAAAGAAAACGCTCGCCAGGTATATACCTTCTTTGGGGGGAACCAAACCTACCTAAAGTACAATGATAAAATAACACTACAAATTGCCCCTTGTCATGTGCGCTAGCGGAGGCGGGAATAGCTATAAAGTCGGATGGACTCGCCTTCGGGTTTAAACAGGTGAATGAGCGGCGTCCGCCCAATCTCGCGCGATAGAAACTACAATCACAAGGATTGGACTGTTTGTGTGGATCGTGCCACGGCAAAACTCTGACTTGCCTTCATAACTTTGTGAGTAGGGGTAGGGATGGGCGCCCATCCAGAAGAAGAAGTGATGGGACATAGGAGCGAGGCTAATGGGTTGATGATATTACGGTCCACACATACGTGTGGAGCAACTAACGTTCCCAGTGGTTTAACCTCCTAAGGTGAAAAGTCATGGCTCTGCAGAACAAACAAAATTATAGAAAAAACTATAGAAGGCTCCTAATTAGAACCCTTCATATAGGCGTAGCAGTTGCCCACGAACCAGATGCAAGGAAAGCGCCGTATCAGAGGGGACAACTATAGCACGCACAGGACGGAATTTTAGTTACGACTGCTGTCGATAAAAACCTAAAACAAGACAACACAAATTTACATTAACGGAATTTAACCCCGGTAAGAGGGGCCATGAGGTTCCGCCGATACTAATCACAGGGAGTACATACGAAGATGAGGAGTGGTTTGTGGTTGTCGTCGCCCACTCCCAGGGAATTATCACCAAAGTGATAACTAAAAAGAGACAATAAACTACCTTCAGTCATACCTCTCTCTGCCACCTGATGGGGGGGGATCACTGGGGTGAGTGTGCACGCGCACCCATGCATGCCCCCTAATAGAGAGACACAGAAATAGATACAGCCGAGTGGTTTGAGCAGTGTAGTTAGCGCAAACACGGTCAAACTTCAAAAGAATCCACAGGTAAGAACCATGGTCATAAGTGTTAGGGAGGCGTTATGCGTAGGCGTCTCCCTGCAACTCTGCTATTAGGCCCGTGGACAGGAGGACATGAAGAAAGGAGTGGTTATGTCGTGCTCGTGATGCCAAACCACACCTAACCAATCTCAGGGGTTGGGCAGAGGATAGAAAGCTCTTTCAGACAGATCATGTGGCCCCTGGCTTAACTTCCTCATCGGGACACGAAAGGATGGGTGTGCTGGGCCTGACGTCCACGCCGCAATCCAATGATAGAGGCGGTGGGGGGCAGGGTGCATAAGATCCGATTACTGCATGGTAACATAACTGAAGGGATGGTTGGTGTGTCGTCCGTAACAATGTGAAACTGTGAACGGGCCCTTTCCGCCAAGTTTCAATATTAACTGGGGGGGGCAAGATGTTGCCAATACGCCAATACTGGCGGTGTCTCACGAAATAGTCAAAGGAGGTTGTGTGTCGCCTACACGAAAACTTAGACGTAATATTGCGCCTTTATTCGTCGCCCCCTCCTACCACACGGTAACGGGTAGTAATAGGGGGGATAATGTAGCCGTCCCAATCCTCCCCGAATGGGGGACACCGAATAGGGGCACAAGGATGGTTGTGTGTGGTCGTCAACAAACAAAGGGTCTGCACAATTTCACTCCGATAAAGAGGGAGATGCAAAGACAGAGGGACCTGGATCACGCCAATAAGCGGCCAAGGCATTGGAACGGATGGTTGTGTGTCGTGTATACGGGATTGGAGAGTGACCAATCCATCCAGGACATCAGAAGGATTGTATGTGATGTGGTCGTCCCCACCGTCAAGATCAGTGACGCCACCATACTCATGAGTAGGGTGGTGGAGGGGTGTGGGTGGGCCGCCCTATCTACCTAGCACCATGGAAGCCAGACGGAATGATGGTTGTGAGTGGTTAGTCGGATGCTTCACACCCAAACGCTAGTCCGCCACATCCGGAATTCGAAACCTATGTGGTGTATGCGATGCTTGGTAAACTTTCCCCAATGCGTATTAGCTGGGTTCACTTTGCATTTCTCAATGGTTATTGATGTCGTACCCTAGGGTGGCCAGGGAGGCTAGCACATTTCACACAAGACCGGGAACGAGGAAGAAAAGTGCAAATGCATGGATTGTTATTGTATGTTCCGTGCGCTCAGGATACAAGATGCGCGACCGATATAACTAGGATACGGAGGTAGACCTCTAGCACACGGTAGCGGGTGGCACCACGTAGCCACCAAATCCCAATCGACATCAAGGAAAAATGCGATGGTTATTGTGTCTGACGTCATCAACATCCCACAAAGACTAAACGGACAAATACAACCAAAAGAAAACACAGACTCGATTAGAAAACAAAGAAACTCCCTTCAACTTGGGTAATGGGACACTACGAGGTGGGACGCAGTTGTGCCAGCTCGATCCGAGTGACACCAGAATAGGATGGTTGGTGTGTCCGTCTCACACCTCGGGCCCTTCCATACTGTGATGAGGGGGGGGCGTCACGTGAGGAAAGGCCAGCAACCTATCCGCTGAGGCCTAGAGGACCATAGAGATGGAATCGTTGTCTTGTCGCGTATCAGCACGGAACTCCTCTCTCCAATTGCATCCAGTCGGTAACCTTTAACAGCATGTTAGCGGAGGGGCACAGGGTGCCGCCAGTTCCCTCACATTGAGACATGAAGGATGGATTTGTCACCAACGTGTCGTTCTCCATCATCTGGACCACCCACCTGTCCTTCCATTGTAGTATAGCTAAGCTGTGCGGAGCAGGGTGCCACCATCCCAGGACACAGATAGGGATGGTTTTTGTGTCGGCGGCCACATGACCAGCGCTGGATACTAAGATATGAGCCTGTACATAGTAGAGGTGTGGTAGGAGCGCATACCCCATTCGCAGAGACAGTAGAAGAGCATAGTCTGTGTTGTGTAAGCAGTGATTACTTATCAAACACACTGGTAACCCGCCCTTCTCCTTGGTTGTAGTGAACAGCATCGCGGCTCCCGATGAGGGAGGATACAAGAACTCCCTTACATCGCCTGACATAGGTCCCGGCATTAAACAGAGATTGTAGTGGCAACTGTACCGCGTCAAAAAAAAACAGCAATCTGGAAACGTAGCGGAGGAACATCTACCCTTACATGTTGTAGGCGGGGGCGGGTGCCAAGCCAGAATCCCGCGGTACATTTAAACACAGGAATGGGTTGATGTTGGTGCGCTTCCAAGACGCAACTCAAGTCCCCCTACTGACATCGGTAGGGAGAGGAGCAGGGTAGCCAGACCTATCCCCATAACACTGGACGCATTAGAAGGGACTGGTTGTTATATTTCGCTCACCCCTCTCATGTACTGGTGAGCGAGGTGCCTACGAAAGTGAAGGACCCTGTTTCATGCTGGGCCATACCAGCTCCCTCACACGGGAAGGATGGTTTGTGTACACTAAGCCCCGTGCGGTGGAGGGGGGGGGGGGGGGTCGTTTGTTGTTGCCTTTCTGTTCATGCGTGCTCTTTTTCCTGTGAGTCTCTCTGTCTTGGCCTTTTTCTGGTCGTTGTTTCTTTCGTGAGTTACGGCTTGTCTTTCTCTCTTCTGCCTCTTCTAATTCTGGGGTTCCTCTGCTGGCTATGTTTGCGGGCCCCAGTTTTTTTCATCTTTTATCTACTCGTACTGGCGGGCTTCCCCAGCTCGGCGGTATGTTTGGATTGGTTGTCGCTTCTGAGCTTCTTGGTTGAGGGTTTTTATTTATTGTCCGCTTCTCACTTTGATTCTTTTTGCTTTCATCTTTATTTTTTTTTTGCTTTTAACTTTATTCTTGTATTTATGGATTATTTTGTTCTATTTTTTTATTTTAATTTTATTTTCTTTTTTTTTATTTTTTTTCACTTTTCGTTCCCTCCCTCTCCTCAACTCAAGTTTTTATTCGCTTTTATAATTTTTTCGAGTAACAATTCAAGCTACGACCTTGTTTTCCCGGTTCTATTCTGTACTTCTTATAGTTTCATCTTGTCGACATCTTAAATCTAATGACATTGTTCTTTGTTAACGAACTGTTTATCAATTAAAAAGGAAACGTTTTGCCTCAAACAACTAACAAACACAATGGAAACTTTCCACCAAAGTTTTCACGAGGCTTTTTTATAGTTCCTGCATGATATAATCACGGTGTTCTTATACCCGAAGAAAGTGTTTCGCTTACAAGAACAACGATAGAAAACGAATGCTGCAACCCCATAATTTCATTTGGTCTCGATCTCCTGACAACGATTCAGTCTTGATTGATTAGATTAGAAACACAAAAAGTCTTTGGTCTTGAGTATCTCGAACGTCCTTATATTTGAAGGGTACCGGTAGATGTCGCAAAAAATACCACCCTGCGCTGACGCTTTAAATTCTTGGTGTGGAGGTTTTTTTTTTATGTCCTTATAATTTTAAAAATTTCTTGTCTTCTATTACCTATCTACTTTAAAAACCTACAAGGGAACAAACTTAAAACAGTCACTGTCAGTATCGGAGCGGCCTTGAACAAACTGTTTCCATAAGGCCCAGCTTGAGATGTGCAGGGCCGGAAAACAATCTTTTTCACCGTTCCACATAGGGGTTCATAATTGATGTTCTTATTCCCCAAACAGTGAGGACTTTCCCTAACTGGCCATTCCTTCTGAAATCCAGGTCTGTCTTTGGCCTCCTGCTGTCCCAGAGGGCGATAAAGCCAGGAAATTTTGTATACCCCCCTTGCTGTCCTAGCATAAGAACTTGACACATTTTTAGTATCAACACAGTAGATCGATCCCTTTGTG
>CAUDMG010001167.1:0-210000 GCA_958450375.1 Homarus gammarus
TTACCTTAATATTAAATATCCTAATACATAAGTAGCTATCCTAGCTGTGTTTGTTAGGTTCTGAATAATAAGTTCTATATACAGGAGAGAACACAAACACCTGTATAGTTTTGTAGGTTCGGTTTACTGGATAAGAGTATGTACACAAAGGAGAGCAGCGGTCTCCCTGGCTAGGCTCCTTGTCAACTGCTATAGGCGACGTATGGCAAGTGATACATTAGCAGCTTCCATACGTCGCCAGGCACATTAATTAAGCGTGTGGGATATGGTAATAACATTGCCACACGCTGCTAGCTAGGCTGAATAAATAATACATAAATGGAGCACATACATAATATACATACATGACATATAATCCAGCATACATAATATACATACACCTCCCTCCCTCCTATACGCTCATAGCAAAGTCTTGAGCGGACCTTTTCTTTTGGATCCGTTCTGAGCGTCGAGGGACTTCATCACTGGGAAGGGTATGGGACTCAACACTGGTGGCGGGGCCAGCAGACGGCATTGTTACGGGTCGGAGGAAACGGCGGTTCCTCCACCACACACGACCACTGGGTAACCGCACCTGGTAGTCCCGTGACCTGCCGAGACCCATGACTACGCCTACTTTGTCCCAACGTAGGGAGGTCGGGTCCTGAACACGGACTTGGGTGCCGACACTCAACCTGGGGAGAGAACGGGCGTGGTCATTGTAGCGGGCGACGACGTCCTGAACACGTTCGGCGGCTCGGCGATCACAATCCTCTGTCTTGGCCTGCCACTCCTTGGAGAAGGATTGAGGGTGAGCAAGGACACAAGAACGAAGGGGGCGTCCATACAAAACCTGGGCAGGGGAGCGTCCGGTGTAGTTAGGTGTGTTGCGGAGTTCAAGAAGACCCCTGTCGAAGGCCTCGCAGTCAATGTTCCCAGAAGGGGCCACCTTAAGGATGAGGTGCTTCAGGGATTTGACAGCAGCCTCAGCGTGGCCGTTGGACTGCGGGTAATGGGGCGATGACAACACATGCCGGACTCCCCATCGGTCAAGGAACACAGCAAAGTCCTGGCTTGTGAACTGAGGCCCTCCGTCGGTTCACAGGCGTACAGGAACGCCCACGTCACGGAAGTAGTGGCGGAACTTGCTGATGGTGGCGGCAGACGTCGTGTCATTACCGCACTTGATGACAACCGGCCAACCAGAGAGACGGTCGACGATAACGAGGAAGGACTTTCCTGACACACAGAAAAAGTCGGCCGACACAGACTCAAAGGGGCGGGTGGGGTTGTCGTCACTCATAAAGGATTCCTGCTGCTGGCTGGGTTGTAATACGCGGCGGGGCTTACACACCCGGACAGCATTGGAGATGTCGGGGTCGATGCCAGGCCGGAACACAGTCTGTCTTGCACGCCGTTTGGTGGCCTCGGCTCCACAGTGACTGTCGTTGAGGCGAGCCAAGGCGTGGAGACTTGAAGCAGCAGGGACAACTATCGAAGGAGAGGTGTCACTGGCCAGAGGTAGGGGCAGGGCGGCAGCAGGGTAGTTGCTGCTCCCTTCGTGCACCCTGTTGGCGTGTTTTACCTCGAGAATCGGTGTTGGGAAGTCCTGGGAGATGATGGCCAACTCTTGGCAATGTCTGTAGGACAGCAAAGGAGTCGGGACGCCATTATGCACATCAATCCAGGCTTGACACGACCTGTTGCCAAAGGTGACGTGTGCATAGAGTGAACCTAGGGCCGGGGTCATCTGTGAACCATCTGCCATAAAGCGGAGATCCTTGGGGGGCGGTCCTAGATCACTTGGAGAGAGCCCCAAGCATTGCAAATGCTGGGGACCGATGACTGTAGCATCAGCGCCGGTGTCGGGCAACATCTGAAGACGGGATGACACACTGCGGTAGGTCACAATGACACTGATGTACTGGGGGACTTTGGTCCTGGGACGCTGGGGGGAGCACACATTCCTAATGTGGCTCGAGCGTTGTCAAGAGTCGTCGTACCTCTGATTGGAAGACTGTGGGCGGCCCTCTCTGGTGGAAGGGGGCTGAAGCTTCCGCCGACACGGTCCCTTGGGTATGTTGGAAGGGCAGCACTTGTCATAGTGGCCCAGACGACCACACACATTGCACTGGACGCGTTTGGCTGGGCACCGTACTGTGAGTGACCAGTGGCCCTTACGGTCACAACTGTTGCAGGTAGACTGAGCAGCTGGACACACCTGTGTTCCGTGCTGCTTACCACAGTTGTTGCAAAATAAACCGGGCGTGGACGTGGTGGGCGAAGGCGTAGGAACAGACTTCTTGTCCTTCTTGTACCGGGACACAGCGCGTACAGCTGTAGGGGGAGCGCGGATGGCAGAGGTGGCACACCTGGCAGCCTCATAGGAGCGACATATCGTCAACACATCCTTAAGAGAAGAGGAAGAGTCGAGGGAGGTGAGGCGTTGGACAAGTTCCTCGTCCTTAACACCCATCAGGATCACCTGCCTCAACTGGGTCTCCTCGCACTGCTGGTGGTGGCCTGGACATATATCTACCTCTTCCGAGGCTCTCTTAAGACGCACGTAAAAGGCATCAAAAGACTCACCCTCCATCTGTCTACAGCTAAACAATTCCCTCCTGCGCAGAGCTTCATTCTGCTGTCCTTTGATGTGCCGTTGTAGAACGTCCAGTACCTCCTCTACAGACAGCGAAGAGGTTGGGGGTACCTGCAACGTATGTTCCAAGACACGCTGAATTTCCAAGGACAGGCACATACGCAGCTGGATGAGTTGTTTAGGCTGTGACAAACTCTGGAGATCCACCATTGTAGAATAATCAGTCCACCGTCGCCGCCATTCACGAAAAGTCTGGAAATTCACATCAGGCTTCAAGATGGGCGGTGTTTGAGCTGCTGCTTTAGGTGGGGCTGGGGGGTGTGAAGGAAGCATGGATGAGGTATCTGAACCAGTCAGTACCGAGGCAGTGTTAGAGCCAGGGGCTTGGTTAACAGTGAGGCGAGATATCAAGGCTTCAAACCGTTCACTGTCTTCCAATCTCCGTTGGTTGTCTCGTTCTGCCTCTGCTTGCCTTCTGTGCTCATCCGCCAAACGTCTGTGGGCTTCATCCTCGCGTTTCTCATCTCTCATAAACTTCAGTAAGGCAATTATCTCTGGAGACAACGCTGAATATTGAGGTGAGGGGCTGCGCGATGTGGGGGCTGGAGCGTCGTGGCCGGCCTGGTCATCCATCTCTGCGGGGCTATCACCCGCCTGGCTCATCCAGACGCTGGGTCCACGGCTACGTAAGGCGTGAGACATAACTACTTCCTCTGTGTACTATGTCTTAAATCAGTGTTGACCGGTCAGCCCGTCGTATCAACAAGATTTCAGACAAAAATTAATTAAATACACAGATAAGTAGGTTATATATATAAAATATATATAAGAAGCCGCGCGGTCAGCGAGTGTTAGTACGTGTGTGTGTGGTGTCCCGGGCGGGTAGAGAGTCTCGCCCCAGCTGTGAGGGGGGGGGGGGGGTGGAGGCGGCGCTGTGAGGGGGTGGAGGGAGAGGCGCAGCGACTCCCAGTCAGCCCAGTACCCTCAGGACGCGGTCAGAGACGGGTGCACTGAACTCTACTCCTTACAAATGCCCAGAACGTGCCGTATACCTTGGGAATCCTTTAGAACAAGGTCACACATGAATGGCACGAAACACACAATGCGCTAAACACTTCACAGAAAATCACTGTCACTGACACTGCTCAAAGTTGCTGAAATTCTTCAAGGTGACGCGCGGGAGTTGACCCAAGCGAGAGGAGGAGTCCATCCGGCTTTCCACAGTAAGATCGGATCACTGCGCCATGTTAGGTTCTGAATAATAAGTTCTATATACAGGAGAGAACACAAACACCTGTATAGTTTTGTAGGTTCGGTTTACTGGATAAGAGTATGTACACAAAGGAGAGCAGCGGTCTCCCTGGCTAGGCTCCTTGTCAACTGCTATAGGCGACGTATGGCAAGTGATACATTAGCAGCTTCCATACGTCGCCAGGCACATTAATTAAGCGTGTGGGATATGGTAATAACATTGCCACACGCTGCTAGCTAGGCTGAATAAATAATACATAAATGGAGCACATACATAATATACATACATGACATATAATCCAGCATACATAATATACATACAGTGTTGAGGTAGTTGAGCCGCAGATCTATGCAGCATTAAGTGACTGTTGCCTCATTGTCAATGTCTGCAACTTTTGTCGGCTTTGGCGCCGATGCTCTCGTTCCCCTGAGGCAGAGCAAAGCCGACCTAAGGAGAGAGCAGGACAGTCGACATCTCATCCAGGCTGTAACATAACTTCTGGGCTGCTGCTTCTGTTCAGATAACACCTCCGCGAGTGTGACGTAGAAGCATCTTTCACTTGGTCCCATCCCACCAGAGGTTGCGAACACTAGAGGAGTGAAGCTGCCTCGATCAACGTTCTGAATGCTCTCCCCGTATGCCCTTATCTTGTCGCTCTCGTTCCTCCGGTGTGCAGCATCGAAAGCAAAGTTACAGTGACATGCGGCCATGGGATAAAAAATCCTGATATTGAAGAAGGCTCGCTGTCCCGGAGTCCAGAATCCTCGAGCAGTGACGTCAACATGGGCTTCGTTGGATGTGTTTGAAGTCCTATGTTGGAAATTCTCACCGTCCAATGGAAGGAGGGTCGGTTCTACCATCACGAGAAATTTCCTTCAACATATTTGCTGTGGGATCCCTTACTTCGTCATGCCTCATACATACGAAGGCCCCTTTCTTGCACACCATGGCATGATCGACGTCATAGGATGAGCCACACACGCATTGGGAGGGCAAACCTTCTACTAGCCGACCATACCTTAGAGCAATGGTATCTGTAAATTCTTGTTTATTGAGACTGAAACCATTTGCTCTTATCGGTAACGTAGTTAACCAGCTTGAGGCCCCCACCTCCTGCGCTATAGCTACTTTTTTTCAAATTCTCTGGTACTTGCAGCATCAGATCCTGCAACTTATCACTTTGGCCGTGCTGTCGTTCTGTCGTAATGGACCTTCGAATCTTGTTTACTTCACTGGTATCCACCTCACTTGTTGCATTCTGAGCTATTATGTGGTCAGTGAGGGCTGCCGTGAGCTTAAATGAGTTTTGATGTTAGGTGGCAGCAATCTCCTCTGGATTGCTCAATCCCATTCCTCCCAGTCTCGGTGGTAGTGCAAGGAGTGATCTTTCTGCTGGGGTTAAGTGAGGGTGTTTCACTAATTTTGGAATGAAATTGACGCTGATATCTTCTTCCAGAGGGTAGAGGAGGGGTCCGATATCAGGAATATGCGCATCAGGTAGTTCCAGCGACGCTTGACTCCATGGGTAAATGCAGCAAGAGTCGCATGTGGCTCTGTGTTAGCAATATCAGACAGAGCTTGGATTACCCTGACCCACTCATTCCCCTTTCCGTTACGTATTCGGTACTGAAGTTCGTCGTGCCGATTACTGCACCTAGG
Organism: Homarus gammarus; assembly: GCA_958450375.1. Lineage (NCBI taxonomy): Eukaryota > Metazoa > Arthropoda > Malacostraca > Decapoda > Nephropidae > Homarus > Homarus gammarus. Next base: position 5,490 of record CAUDMG010001167.1, read on the forward strand.
TGTCTTTGGCCATCCTTTGTTATTTTGACTTGCTGGCGTTTGGGTGGTACCCTATTTGTGAACCTCGTGATGTTACCAGATCCCACCACTTTTTGATGTCCTCCACTTTTCCTGCTCCTGTAAGGTCGTCAGCATACGCCACTTGCTTGACCTCAGTTGTTTCAAATTTTATTGTGTGTTGGAGCACGGATGGGCCTATTGCGTACATTGCCATTGCAACAGGGTCCCCCTGGGTTGTTCCCTCAGTTGAATGTTTGGTGGTATCACCTCTTAGAGCCTTGTTGTTTACTATATAGAGGTCTGGTGGATTCCTATAGGTGTTTTCAACATGCATTGCAAAGCTTGGACACTTGATCTTGATCTTGATGTTGAAGCGTCCACCAGGAGAACGGCCTCACAATCACTCTCCTAAAATATCGTTCTCATGGCGTGAATGGCAGCTTCCCCTCCAGCCTGGTGGCCAGCACAAACTTGCAGGTTCCCTGCTGCTGCCCTGACATCATCCTTTACCACCTCCATTTTGCATTTTCCGATGATCCGCCTCAGCACTTCCCCCACCCCTGCAGGCCTACATCCAGGGGAATGAGGTGGCAAGCCGCCAGAGCATGGAGGTGTTGGCAGCACGAGGTTGCTAGCTTTCTTGCAAGGGCGTCAATTGCAGTGCAGAGATCACTTTGCTACGGGGCCAAACTTGTTAGTGCTGAGGATGACTCTCCAACCGTTTGCATCCAGACCTGAAGGGCCGGCCCCTCCCTGAGTTTTCAGTGCCTTTTTCCACACCATCCCTCCTGTTATTTTCACGAACGGGACAGCATTTGGTGGGATATAGTCAGCCTGGAACCTGATGCCTTCGTCTTCACTTGCAGGGGGATGTTTTTCCTTCAGTTGTTTTAATGTCTATCTGTTTTTTGGCAGAACCTCACCGGAGGATTCCCCTGTGAGAGATCTTACCGCCAAAGACACTTTTCCCGCACGCATTTTGTTTCCAAACTTTCTTGCAACGTCGTCGGTGTTTTGCTTTTCGTCTCCTATAAATTTTAGTCTCTCCTGCAGTGTTCTTGCTTCACATAGGATATCATCAAAGGCCCCATTCTGCCACATTGTCAATCTTCTCTTCATTGGTGCCACATTTTCTTTGTGCTTAGTCTTTGTGTGTGTCCTCTGACAAAATAGATGTGGTATTATTGCCAGTATTTGAAGAGCTAAAGGGGCAAGGAAGCAGTCCTGAGTGTACTCAGTTATGAGGCGAGTCATCTCCCGAATCATTTCTTTGGTGGCCGCACACTTGGGTGGTTCAAACAGGTTAGCGGGCGACCACCTGACAATTTCTGAGTAAGTTTCTTTAACCCTTATAACTCCGCATTTTTCCATCAACATGCCATTCCACTGTGGTGGCTGTCTCTCACTCACCTCGTGGACATCTGCTACTATTGGAGCAACGTTTATTGGTACTACATTTTCAGGTTGAGTAGACTCACTGCTATCATTTAGGATATCATCGGGCGGTTGGGTCCCGGCTATATATCCACTGTGGCCTTCCGTGTCGGCTCCCTGCCATGTGGGTTCCGACAATTGTTTCCCATACTGCAAACCACACATGGTCGGTTGTTTCTCGCACAATCACAGCTAGTGCAATTTTGGTTCTGGCTAGCACAGACGCAACAATGTCTGTTACCCGGCATAGTGTTCTGCACTTTGGGCGACAGTTAGGTCAGCCTCCAACATCTGCTTTGGTCCCATACAGAAGAAAAAACTAGTTCCTATGAGGAAAATGTGGAGAGGTGACAGGACTGCTGTGTCCGGGTAGTAGGGGCATACTTGCACGCGTGGGTGTGTTCGCCACCCTCCTGCTGACGACAATTCACACATCAGAGTGATACACTGGCACAAGAATTGTCACACCAAACACTTGTTTATATAACCTTGGCAGAAATAACCACTATTTCTATGGTCGCACTACTACTACTACTACTAATAATAATAATAATTATAATAATAATAATAGTAATAATAATGCCTATAACAGCGGCATGGACAGATAATGTCAAGAAGGCTATAATTATATATATATATATATATATATATATATATATATATATATATATATATATATATATATATATATATATATATATATACTTCATTTTTAGTCCATTTAACACGCGGACTTTGAACATATAACACCGGTCAACACAATTTTTCTGGCACAAGGTTTTTAAACGGATTTTAAGTAAATTTGGGGTGCAGAATCCAAATATGACTTTGGTTTTTGTCTATCACATCAGATTTTTGAGATATACCATATTACACTTTTGCTGGGAAATGTAAACTTTTGCATCAAAATTGACGGTTTAAATATGTATACATAAATTTTTTCAGCATTATATTTTGTATTTTTCTATAACCAAAAATTGTTAATATCAAATTGGAAAGTTAATGCACATATAATATTTAAATGTAACATTGAAGGGTGAAAAAAAACAATTAATGTACGGTAGAAATAGTGCAAGAATTAAGATCAAGTTACAGTTAAATAAACTTCCTCTTTTTGGCCGATCTCTTATGTACAGCTTCTGGAATGTCTCTCATCAAACTCCAGCAGTAGTCCGCCATCATGTTCGAGTCCCATCGACCTTGGTAACGTTCTTCCGTTACTTTAATGTCTTGATGAAAGCGCTCCCCTTGCTCCTCGCTCACTTCTCCCAGATTTTCTGGAAACTCGTCCAAGTGACTGTGTAAGTAGTGAACCTTGATACTCATTCTGCATCCAAGTGCTTGTAAACTCAAGAGCAGCTCTTCCACAATTTCTTGATAGTTGTCCGCTTTCTTGTTCCCTAAGAAGTTCCGCACCACATTAGAGAAAGCATTCCAAGTTCTTGCCTGTGCCTCAGTCATTGTTGCAAGGAAGTGTGGATCTCTGAGTAGTGTTCTTATTTGAGGACCATCAAAAATCCCTGCCTTTTTCTTCTCGTCGCTATGACTTGGAAAGGTTGAGCATATATATCTGAAACACTCTCCACTATGATCAAGAGCCTTGACAAATTGCTTCATGATACCAAGTTTTATGTGCAGAGGAGGAAGGACAATGTTTTTCCTGTCAACCAGAGGATCGTTAATGATATTCTTGTCACCAGGCGTCAAGCTATGTCTTGGTGGCCAATTCTTTTTCACCCAATGGTCTGCTGTAGCCCTGCTGTCCCAGTAGCACAGAAAACAGGGGTATTTTGTGTACCCTCCTTGCTGGCCCAATAGAAAGTTTACCATTTTCAAGTCCACACAAATTAACCATTCATGAGCATGGTATTGCAACCTCTCTAGAACAGTCTTAATGTTTTCATACTCTTCTTTAATTTGTACAGAATGTCCGATTGGAATTGAATCATACTTGTTTCCGTTATGAAGAAGAACACATTTCAAGCTCCTTTTATAACTGTCAATAAAAAGTCTCCAATCCTTACTATCATATGCTGGTAGTCCCATGGAGAGAAGACGTCCTTCTACATCATTACAAAAAACAAGCTGGTCATATGAATGAAAGTACTTCCGCAGTTGCTCTTCTCTGTTGCGATAAAAGGAGACACTCGTGCCAGGTTTTAAGAGTCGTTTCTCTTGAAGCCTGGAAGCTAACAATTCAGCAGACTGTTTTGGCAAATATAGATCTCTGACCAGATCATTCAATTCTGACTGAGTAAACAACGTTGGCTTTTCACAATCTTCACCAGATGGCTTGAAAAGATCAGTCGCTTCATCTTCATCAGTAGAAACAGGTGAATTCCGGTCTATATCCTCAATCTCTGGTAGCTCAGTAAATTCTGGCACGTTACGTGATGGAGCAAATCTGAGATCAGATTTGGATTCAGCACCTTAAAGTTAGTAAAAAAAAACAGTTAAAAGGTTTCATGCCAGAAAAAAAAAATTCTCATGGTTCTGGATCAAAACAGTCTGATTCTAGTGTAAATGTATGTGCTGTTAGGTTCTGAATAATAAGTTCTATATACAGGAGAGAACACAAACACCTGTATAGTTTTGTAGGTTCGGTTTACTGGATAAGAGTATGTACACAGAGGGAAGCAGCACTCTCCCTTGGCTAGTCTCCTTGTCAACTGCTATAGGCGACGTATGGCAAGTGATACATTAGCAGCTTCCATACGTCGCCAGGCACATTAATTAAGCGTGTGGGGTATGGTAATAACATTGCCACACGCTGCTAGCTACATAAATGGAGCACATACATAATATACATACACGATACATAATCCAGCATACATAATATACATACACCTCCCTCCCCCCTATACGCTCATAGCAAAGTCTTGAGCGGACCTTTTCTTTTGGATCCGTTCTGAGCGTCGAGGGACTTCATCACTGGGAAGGGTATGGGACTCAACACTGGTGGCGGGGCCAGCAGAGGGCATTGTTACGGGGCGGAGAAAACGGCGGTTCCTCCACCACACACGACCACTGGGTAACCGCACCTGGTAGTCCCGTGACCTGCCGAGACCCATAACTGCGCCTACTTTGTCCCAACGTAGGGAGGTCGGGTCCTGAACACGGACTTGGGTGCCGACACTCAACCTGGGGAGAGAACGGGCGTGGTCATTGTAGCGGGCGGCGACGTCCTGAACACGTTCGGCGGCTCGGCGATCACAATCCTCTGTCTTGGCCTGCCACTCCTTGGAGAAGGATTGAGGGTGAGCAGGGACACAAGAACGAAGGGGAGCGTCCGGTGTAGTTAGGTGTGTTGCGGAGTTCAAGAAGACCCCTGTCGAAGGCCTCGCAGTCAATGTTCCCAGAAGGGGCCACCTTAAGGATGAGGTGCTTCAGGGATTTGACAGCAGCCTCAGCGTGGCCGTTGGACTGCGGGTAATGGGGCGATGACAACACATGCCGGACTCCCCATCGGTCAAGGAACACAGCAAAGTCCCGGCTTGTGAACTGAGGCCCTCCGTCGGTTCGCAGGCGTACGGGAACGCCCACGTCACGGAAGTAGTGGCGGAACTTGCTGATGGTGGCGGCAGACGTCGTGTCATTACCGCACTTGATGACAACCGGCCAACCAGAGAGACGGTCGACGATAACGAGGAAGGACTTTCCTGACACACAGAAAAAGTCGGCCGACACAGACTCAAAGGGGCGGGTGGGGTTGTCGTCACTCATAAAGGGTTCCTGCTGCTGGCTGGGTTGTAATACTTGGCAGGGCTCACACGCACGGACAACATTGGAGATGTCGGAGTTGATGCCGGGCCAGAACACAGTCTGTCGTGCACGTCGTTTGGTGGCCTCAGCTCCACGGTGACTGTCGTGAAGGCGGGCCAAGGCGTGGGGACGTGATGCAGCAGGGACAACTACACGTGCTCCGTACAGAACAAGGTCTCCATCGCAGTAGAGTTCATCGCGGAGTTTCCAATACGGGAGCAGGGTGTTGTGAAGATCGTAGCGGTTGCTAGGAAATCCATTCCTCACACACTCGACGAGTCGGACATAGGAAGGGTCATCTCGGGCCGCTGTTCGAAGGTCCTCCATTGCCTTGTCGTCATCTGGTGACAGGTCCGAACGAAGGGATTGGACGGCATGGAGAGTGACCACAGTCCTGACGGAAAGAGCGAGGTCGGCGTCGAGTACATGGTCTTCTGGAGTAGGGCGGCTGACAGGAGAGCGGGATAAGGCATCAGGGATGCAGAGCTCCTTACCAGCACGCCACACTGCAGTGAAGATGTACGCCGAGAGCTTCTCTTTCAGACGCTGGAGGCGAGGGTTCTCAACAGCGTCTAGCGTGTAGTGGTTGAGGATCGGGACAAGCGGGCGATGGTCGGTCACTAGGTGAAAGTGTTGCAGGCCTATGAGGTAAAACCTGCACTTGGACATCGCCCAAACCACAGCCAACAGCTCCAACTCAATAGTGGCGTAGCGCGTCTCAGTGTCAGAGAGGAAACGCGAGCCACACTGGACGAGCCGGAACTGCCCTCCACCATGATCCTGCAGTAGGGCGTATCCCACGCCATACAAGCGTGAGGCATCTGTCTGCAGAACTGTCGGCAAGGCTGGGTCAAACGTGGCGAGGACAGGTGGACGAGACAGGGCCTGTTTCACTTGCTGGAAGGCCTTGTCGTGGTCGGGGGTCCACAGGAATGTCCTCTTGGGGCTCATCAGGGGGCGAAGTGGTTGAGCAGCTGCGGAGATGTCCGACGAAAACTCTGCTAACTGGTTGACGAGACCTATGAAGGACCTCAAGTCGGTCAGGTTAGCAGGGGTGGGAAAATCCGTAATGGCGCGGACCTTTTCCGGGTCAGCTGCGATACCATTCCCTGAGAGGGTGTACCCACAAAAGTCAACTGAAGAGCTGGCCAGAACAAACTTGTCGGCATTTAGGGTAATGCCGTGCTTCCGGCACCTGTTGAGTACCTCGTAGATACGGCAGAGGTGATCCATATAATCCTCGTCGTACACGAGTATGTCGTCGACCACTTTCACGCAGTTTGCCAGACCTTGTAGAGCCATATCACCTCGAAGACAGAAAGCGTCTCCTGTAGCGGCGAATCCCATGGGGCCACGGCAATAACTGTAACGTCCATGCGGGGTGATGAACGTTGTGAGTGGTCGGTCTTCTTCGGCAAGCTCTATCTGCCAGTATCCACACAGGGCGTCCATCGTCGTGAAGAAACGCGCCTTCGGGTACACGCTGCGTATGGCTGCAAAGGGCGTGGGAGAAGGGTGCGCAGGACGAGACACCTGGTTGTTGAGCTTGGAAAGGTCAGTGGTGATCCGAACACCACCTTTAGGTTTTGCGACGACAACCATCGGGTGACACCATGGAGACGGGTCATCGCCGGTTGGTACTATAATTTCTTGGGCGACCATGGAGTCCAGCTCGTTTTTGACCGCCTCGCGGAAGGCCAGGGGAACCAGTCGAGGGGTGTAAATAGCGAATGGCTTCGCGTCGTCCCTCAGGTGGATCCTCATGGGGGGGCCTGCCATCTTCTTGAGAGGCTTGGATTCCAGAGCGGACTTGGTCACCAGAACGTCGCTGAATTCCTTCAGGAAGTACTTCCGAGCATCCGAAGGAGAGGTGTCACTGGCAAGAGGCAGGGGTAGGGCGGCAGCAGGGTCGTTGCTGCTCCCTTTTTGCACCCTGTTGGCGTGTTTTACCTCAAGAATAGGTTTGGGGAAGTCCTGGGAGATGATGGCCAACTCCTGACAATGTCTGTAGGACAGCAAAGGAGTCTGGACACCGTTATGCACATCAATCCAGGCTTGACACGACCTGTTGCCAAAGGTGACTTGTGCTTGGAGTGAACCCAGGGCCGGGGTCATCTGTGAACCATCTGCCATAAAGCGGAGATCCTTGGGGGCGGTCCTAGATCACTTGGAGAGAGCCCCAAGCATTGCAAATGCTGGGGACCGATGACTGTAGCATCAGCGCCGGTGTCGGGCAACATCTGAAGACGGGATGAAGCACTGCGGTAGGTCACAATGACACTGATGTACTGGGGGACTTTGGTCCTGGGACGCTGGGGGGAGCACACATTCCTAATGTGGCTCGAGCGTTGTCAGGAGTCGTCGTACCTCTGATTGGAAGACTGTGGGCGGCCCTCTCTGGTGGAGGGGGGCTGAAGCTTCCGCCGACGCGGTCCCTTGGGTATGTTGGAAGGGCAACACTTGTCATAGTGGCCCAGACGACCGCACACATTGCACTGGACGCGTTTGGCTGGGCACCGTACTGTGAGTGACCAGTGGCCCTTACGGTCACAACTGTTGTAGGTAGACTGAGCAGCTGGACACACCTGTGTTCCGTGCTGCTTACCACAGTTGTTGCAAAATAAACCGGGCGTGGACGTGGTGGGCGAAGGCGTAGGAACAGACTTCTTGTCCTTCTTGTACCGGGACACAGCGCGTACAGCTGTAGGGGGAGCACGGATGGCAGAGGTGGCACACCTGGCAGCCTCATAGGAGCGACATATCGTCAACACATCCTTAAGAGAAGAGGAAGAGTCGAGGGAGGTGAGGCGTTGGACAAGTTCCTCGTCCTTAACACCCATCAGGATCACCTGCCTCAACTGGGTCTCCTCGCACTGCTGGTGGTGGCCTGGACATATATCTACCTCTTCCGAGGCTCCCTTAAGACGCACGTAAAAGGCATCAAAAGACTCACCCTCCATCTGTCTGCAGCTAAACAATTCCCTCCTGCGCAGAGCTTCATTCTGCTGTCCTTTGATGTGCCGTTGTAGAACGTCCAGTACCTCCTCTACAGACAGCGAAGAGGTTGGGGGTACCTGCAACGTATGTTCCAAGACACGCTGAATTTCCAAGGACAGGCACATACGCAGCTGGATGAGTTGTTTAGGCTGTGACAAACTCTGGAGATCCACCATTGTAGAATAATCAGTCCACCGTCGCCGCCATTCACGAAAAGTCTGGAAATTCACATCAGGCTTCAAGATGGGCGGTGTTTGAGCTGCTGCTTTAGGTGGGGCTGGGGGGTGTGAAGGAAGCATGGATGAGGTATCTGAACCAGTCGGTACCGAGGCAGTGCTAGAGCCAGGGGCTTGGTTAACAGTGAGGCGAGATATCAAGGCTTCAAACCGTTCACTGTCTTCCAATCTCCGTTGGTTGTCTCGTTCTGCCTCTGCTTGCCTTCTGTGCTCATCCGCCAAACGTCTGTGGGCTTCATCCTCGCGTTTCTCATCTCTCATAAACTTCAGTAAAGCAATTATCTCTGGAGACAACGCTGAATATTGAGGTGAGGGACTGCGCGATGTGGGGGCTGGAGCGTCGTGGCCGGCCTGGTCATCCATCTCTGCGGGGCTATCACCCGCCTGAGTCATCCAGACGCTGGGTCCACGGCTACGTAAGGCGTGAGACATAACTACTTCCTCTGTGTACTATGTCTTAAATCAGTGTTGACCGGTCAGCCCGTCGTATCAACAAGATTTCAGACAAAAAATTAATTAAATACACAGATAAGTAGGTTATATATATAAAATATATATAAGGAAGCCGCGCGGTCAGCGAGTGTTAGTACGTGTATGTGTGTGAGTGTGTCCCGGGCCGGCAAAGCGTCTCGCCCCAGCTGTGAGGGGGGGGTGGAGGCGGCGCTGTGAGGGGGAGTGGAGGGAGAGGCGCGGCGACTCCCAGTCAGTCCAGTTACCCTCAGAACGCGGTCAGAGACGGGTGCACTGAACTCTACTCCTTACAAATGCCCAGAACGTGCCGTATACCTTGGGAATCCTTTAGAACAAGGTCACACATGAATGGCACGAACACACAATGCACTAAACACTTCACAGAAAATCACTGTCACTGACACTGCTCAAAGTTGCTGAAATTCTTCAAGGTGACGCGCGGGAGTTGACCCAAGCGAGAGGAGGAGTCCATCCGGCTTTCCACAGACTTTGCGCTATCACTCGTAATTATCCAGTAAGATCGGATCACTGCGCCATGTTAGGTTCTGAATAATAAGTTCTATATACAGGAGAGAACACAAACACCTGTATAGTTTTGTAGGTTCGGTTTACTGGATAAGAGTATGTACACAGAGGGAAGCAGCACTCTCCCTTGGCTAGGCTCCCGGTCAACTGCTATAGGCGACGTATGGCAAGTGATACATTAGCAGCTTCCATACGTCGCCAGGCACATTAATTAAGCGTGTGGGGTATGGTAATAACATTGCCACACGCTGCTAGCTACATAAATGGAGCACATACATAATATACATACACGATACATAATCCAGCATACATAATATACATACATGTGCTGAACTCAATTATGACATTCGTATAGCTGTATCAGGCTCAGTTTTCCAGAACCAGCATATCTATATATTTAGTGTACCATGCTATTCATACAGTAATTTATATGCTCATTGGCTCCACTTATGCAATTATTTTGTCCTGATTTGTGCTTTTTTGTTTGTTTCAGTTTGCTGATTCATGATATTGCATATCTACCCTACATGATTTGTAATTACTCTGAAATTAACAAAACATGGAACGTCGCAAGTGTGTGAACGGTGCTGACAGTTTTTGCCACATATGTGGTGCCTTCACTCCTGGTAGCCTCAAGAAACCAATCACAAAAGCTGTTCGACTGAACTACAAAAGTTACTTCAAATGTCATTTGGGTGACCAAGACAAGAAATGGGCACCTCATGTAGCCTGTAAGTCTTGTGTTAACCACCTGAGCGAGTGGATGTGTGGTAAACGAAGTTCAGGAATGCCGTTTGCTGTACCAATGATATGGCGTGAACCTAAAGACCACAGTAGTGACTGCTACTTCTGTCTCACAAATATTAAGGGAATAAAAATCAAGACACGAGGCAAGGTACAGTACCCCAATATTGCTTCTGCAATCCGACCAGTACCGCACAGTGCTGAACTTCCCAAATCCACCGACTGAACAAGAATTGAGTGATTCCGATTCTACCTCTACCTCAATGGAAAACGACTACCAGGATGACTCTGAAAATACCAGGCCTAAAGTATTTACTCAAGAAGCGCTTCATGATCTCATCAGGGACCTAAACTTGTCAAAAGAAAAGGCTGAAGTTTTGGGATCCAGACTAAAGCAGCGTAACCTGCTAGAGATGGAGTGCATATCACTACAGCGCGTTACCGACGTAGACAGCTGTCTGCATTTTTCAAGATGGCAAACAACCTTTGTTATTGCGAGGACGCAGTATCTCTCATGCAACAACTCTGCAAGTCTGAAACATACAAGACAGAGGATTGGAGGCTGTTTATAGACTCAGGAAAAGACTCTCTGAAAGCTGTTCTTTTACACAATGGCAATCGGCTTCCATCTGTCCCAATTGCACACACAACAAAAATGACTGAGAGCTATGAAACAATGAAAATTCTGTTGGCCGCTACAGAGTATGAGAAACACCAGTGGAAGAAATGTGGCGATCTCAAAGTCATCAGTTCACTACTGGGCCTTCAAAGTGGCTACACAAAGCACATGTGCTTTTTGTGCTTGTGGAACAGCAGAGCTGATGCAGAGCACTATGTGAGAAAGGATTGGCCGACAAGACCAAGAGATGCGCCTGGAAGGTTTAACTGTGCTCACAATCCGCTTGTAGATCCAGAAAAGATATTTTTGCCTCCACTGCATCTAGAGCTCGGTTTGGCTAAAAATTTCATCAAAGCTATGGATCAATTCGGTGCTGGGACTCTATACTTATCTCAGAAACTAGGTGGTGTGGTTTCCGAAGCCAAGTTGAAAGCAGGTGTCTTGAATGGACCACAAATTCGTATACTAGTTAATGATAGCGAATTCACCAAAACATTGAACCCACTGGAGAAAAAAGCATGGGAATCATTTGTCAATGTGTCAAAGAATTTTCTTGGAAACTATCTTGCTGACAACTACAAAGAAATCGTAACAACCATGCTTCAGAATTATCATGCATTGGGAGCAAGGATGTCCTTGAAATTGCATTTTTTCCACTCTCATATTGAATTTTTCCCAGGTAACCTTGGAGACGTTAGTGATGAACACGGCGAAAGATTTAATCAAGATATCGCCATAATGGAGAGCAGATATCAGGGACAATTGAGTCCTAACATGATGGGCGACTATTGCTGGACACTGCAACGAGAAGAGAGCAAGCTGTACAAGAGAAAGAGTAAAGTTCAGAAGCACTTTTAGAACTTCATAATTTGTCATTATAAAGGATTTGAACTTATGTTTTTTGGTACAATTTTTTATGAGCTTATCTGTGATAGGTTTAAAATTGTATCTTGCATGACGCGATAATGTTACTATATTTACTATTTTTTTTATTCTGTAAGAAGGTAGGTCTGATGGTAGAATGAAACATCCAATTAATATTCATTAATATGAAATTAGTCATGAAAGCACAGTCATATGAGATAATCTCATCTTTTGCACGACACGTGATGGAATATTAAATATTTGTACCTATTGATTTTTTTATAAAACCTGGTCTGATAGAACAAAACAAATATCAGATTCGAATTCAGCAATATGAAATTAGTTGTGTGAGCATGATCTCATATGTGAACCATTTTGGCTGTTGACCAGTGATATATATATATATATATATATATATATATTATATATATATATATATATATATATATATATATATATATATATATATTGTATGAATTTGTGTTTTGAACAAAAAATTGCTTGAACCAGACGTATCGTGGTGATCCATTAGTTGAGAAGGGATTGACTGTGGCAAACAAGGTCCTCTGGTATAAAGATACAAAGTGGGAATAAATAAAGAAAAAATGAATTAGGAAGGAAAATAAGTTCTGCTTTAGATATATATAGTTGTTTTAGGTTGAGCGGGTGGCTAGATAAACTATAGGTGTTGATAGTCTGACTTGGCTTCTTATGTCATAACTTTACAAAACTCTATCACCAGTGAGACACAATAGATAATAGGGAGGATATGTGACAATAAGGTGGACCACAAACCATGGTGACAAACATACAGTGACACGTCAAGAAGTTTTTGCACACCGATTTAAGTGAGAAACACACACGCTGAAGTTACGTGGCGAAGGCAGTTAGTGACCTTGACTGAATATAACATAATTAATGACTTATGGTAAAAATTTAATTATACTGCTAAATATATAACCTCACTGAATCTAAAATAACATAACCAGAGTTGAGTCAGGCTAGATTAGACTGGTAAAGTCAGATTACTTTCATACTTTTGCCGATATTACCCTATGTTCAGGGTTAAACATTACTCGTAATGTCAGGTTAGTGATATTATGTCACTACACGTTACTACAGCTACTGGTGTTACGTTTACGGTTGACCAGTTTATGACTTTTGAGGGAAATTTCTATGACAGATATTGTCTTTATCATATACTGTAGACAGTTAATTTGTGTCATATTCAAGGTTAGTAGGTCCTATATACAATACTCTGTACAAGCGATACACAAGAGTCACATTAAAAAAATAGTTACATGTCAATGACAAGTCATGTCACTTTCATATGTGACCGGTTGATGTTATGAGCAGATAGTAACAGCATAATGGTGGATGGGAAGGAGAAGAATGAGGGAACAGTACTACTTACTCCTGACGCTGGCGAGTTTCTCGGGAGAGGGAGCGCACCCTCCTCCAGTAGTCAAGGCTAGTGACATCCCTGGTGGGGCTGGGGCTGCCTGCGCCTTTCATGACGTTAGGGGTCCCAGAGGTGCGGTGACGTGGCCTCCTCCGGGCATCCATCGTATCCCCGTCATTGCTAGGGACGCTGTCACCCAGTGTTAAGGATAATAATGCAGAGTTGTGAACGACGGGATGATATAAATGGAGCACTATCTCATCCCAAAAGGTACTTACTATTCATTCGCATGTTAGATGACATAATAAATACATTATCGAATAGAAGCAAAATATTAGACCTTGGTAAAGATAAGCAGATCATACAACTAAGAGGGTGCAGATGGGAAGAGTACAGAAGAGAAGAGAATGCACACACCAACACTGAGGCAGAGAGAGACGAGGAGAAACAAGATCATAAACAGCAATACAACTACCAGCTACTGTACAGCCTTATCTTGTGACAGAATTTCCCCTCACATAGATAAGCTAAGTAAAGGAAACTCTGGCTATGTATTCACCCGAGGCAAGGGATACAAGCACGAGACATGAGTTGACAGTGGGACACCCACACGGATAGGTGAAGATGGTTTCACTACTGTTTACCACCACCAGGTGTTTAAGTATCTCTCACTTGATTTGCTGATCGAGCTGACGTAATGACTTCTTCCAGCATTCAGCTGCACCCTTGGACACGTCGGTATGATAGAATATTGGGTTCCATTGTCTATATGTTTCATATTCATTCATATTTGATTCTACGTATTTTTAAAGCTGAAAAAATAAAACAAAATTACCATCATACAACAGAACATAATAAATTATTATGGCAAAAGCTATCGAACCTTATTGAGGTGAAGAGGTGGAACATACACTAAAAAAAAAAAATGTATACAAAGTGTTTGAAAACGGTAAACCCTTTTAAGGGTATATGAGCATCAATGGACCCTTGAAGATACAAAGGGTATATTATCATTATCTAAAACCTTACTCTACAAAAGGTATAAAAAGATCAATATGTTTAAGAACCTTAGGGTGCAAAAAGGTATATCAAGAAGTGAAACCCTGTGAAAACAACTCGGCACTAATCTTCATCACATTATCGTTTATAATAACGATAATAACAATAATAATAATAATAATAATAATACTAACAATAATAATAATAATATAATAATACTAACAATAATAATAATAATAATAATAATAATAATATAATATATAATACTAACAATAATATATAATAATAATAATAATAATAATAATAATAATAATACAACAATAATAATAATAATAATAATAATAATAATAATATATAATAATAATACAATAATAATAATAATATAATAATAATAATAATAATAATAATAATATAATAATAATAATAATAATAACTAATAATAATAATAATAATAATAATAATAATAATAATAATAATAATAATAATAATAACATAATAATAATAATATAATAATAATAATAATAATATAATAATATACTAATAATAATAATAATAATAATAATAATAATAATAATAATAATAATAATAATACTAACAATAATAATAATAATAATAATAATAATAATAATAATAATAATAATAATAATAACGACGACGACGACGAAGACGATCATCATCATCATCATAATCATCATCATCATCATCATCATCATTATTATTATTATTATTATTATTATTATTATTGTTATTATTATTATTATTATTATTATTATTATTATTATTATTATTATTATTTATTCAGTAAAGTTTACAACTGGATAGGCATGTTTATAAACTATATACAGTGCAGCATGAATATAGACAATGTAGGACGTGGCAGCATACAGTTTCTCGTGTGCCGAGACAATGGAGGTAAACAAAATGGTAAACAGTAAGTCAACTTGACCAAGGATAGCCGACAAAGCTGTCAGGTGCTTATTTCCAGGAGGGTCCTTTTTTCTTAGGCTTGCGCTTGGTCTCTAATCAGTAATATAGTATGTCACCAGGAGTATTAGTGAAAGATAATTCGATATAAACCAACAAGCATTACATTGCTCTTGAACTATCGAAGGCTGGCGGATCACTACCCTACTACCGTAGTTCTTACATTCTGTGGTTTAATAATATAGAAACTCACCTTCTTCTCCTGATGTAGCTTCATGTATTATGTATTTCTTTGTTTTAGTTTTGAATTAATACCGTAACTGGTTTTGATGTGGTCTGGTAACTTGTTCAGGTGTGTTATAGCAGTGAAGAAGAAAGTGTTTTTCACTTGACCATGGACACCGGGTACAGTTGCCTCCACATGAACGTACCGCAACCTGGGCGTGTGTGAGGGCTCAGGTAAGAGATGTGGCATTACAGCGCCGTAGTCAGGGCTGAATGAATGGGCATGAAACAGTGAAATTATCTTGTTTGTGTAGCTACACATCAATGCTGAAGAACACTTATCACATTAATGCTTTATTTGTTTATACTATGCAGCATTGTTGTGTAGCCATGACCGAATGACTATGACTGAACTGGTGACCGGATAAAACCCCAACGGACAAAACCCCAGTCTCATATATAATATATAAAATAAAACACTTTTATGTTTAGGTCTGGTTCGGTTAGTGTTGACAAATGACAACCCCATTGGGGTTTTGTCCGTTGGGGTTTTGTCATGGAACCGACTGAACTACAGGGCACAAACATGGTAATCCATGGTTTCCTGCCCATGACTACTGCACTGACTTGCCACATCTCGTACTTGTGTCCTCACACACACTTCCAGGCCGTAGTACATTCGTGTGGAGGCAACGTACCATAAAATTATGTTCAAGTCCTCTTGTGCCCTACCGTTTTATATCCCTACTCTTTGCAAAGTTTGTTGTTAGATACTCTTGGCACATTCCGTTGAAAATCCCGTAAGCGTGATTCAGCCTTAGTTGCTTCACTCTATCCGCCACACTTAACAAGTTCAGTGATTGAAGAACTTCGTGACCAACGTGATCTCTTGCTTTCATGTCAAAAAGTACCTCACCACGTCAACAAAGGCTGTGAGAAACACTCCCTACAATTCCCAATTCTGACGAATCTAGGGAGTCGACTATCTCCAGTCTGTGCAGAGAACCTGTGAAATTTCAAGTTTTTGGACTTTGACAGTAATTTGGATGAAAAATCTGGACTTTCTTCCTGGATCCTCTGGTTGGTAGTTTTCACATCTGCGCATTCGCAGTGCGAAGAGTGTAACGTAGTAGTGACGTAATTGCTTTGCTTAGCCACCAGGCCTCTACCGCCACCAAACGCCCCTTGGAGTCCAATTCAAACAGTGACAGTGACTGGGATCTCTGTTTCCTGCCTTCAAAACCCCCAAGAATACAGAGGCTTCTGCTTCTCAGCACGTGGGTCCCTCATATCAACCCTCCTGCACTGCTGCGCGGGAAGCCGCCGGACTGGGAACACACAAATCACCTGACCACGTACTGCTTCCAGCCCACGGGCATCCCATCTCTCGGGCAACTTCCTCTCTAGCCGCTTCCCAGCCCACTCCTTTACCTCCAGCTTTTGCCTTCTGAGCTGACTACATCAAATTCCTCTTCACAGGAAACCCCTCAGTTGATATAAAAATACGCAGGCTAGCCGAGGTCATCAGGACCTTTCACCCCGACCGGGATCTTGCAGAGGTCAAGATGTTTGCTGTTACCTCTCGCTTCATCTACATCTCCAGACGACGCACGGACATCATAGCTAGGGTTAAGACTGATGAGTTCCTCTCACTGCTCCTCGACGTTCAGGAATCACCCGAAATGCCCCTCAAGTTCCCGTCGTTTCCATCAGAATGAAAAACCCATCAACCGGCTTCTTGTCGTCTAGAGTCTTCCAGATCATCCCCCACCAGCTATCGCCTTCAGCTTCTTCCTCTGTCTTACATCTTGTGAGCTAAGTAAAATGAAGACCGAACAACCATGGTGCTTCAAGTGCTGGGGAATCAGTCATATATCCCGCTACTGCTCTGCTTCAGAGAAATGTGCCTGGTGCGCTGAGGCCCATGACTCCCGCAACATGCCCTCACCGGACACCTTCATCACCCACTACCTCCGATGCCTCTTCCCTGAGGTTACTTCCCTCATCTGCATCTCATACCTCTCACTGGAAATGTCCTCGCTTTCATGAACAAGGAGTCAATGTCTGGCACGATTACACCAGACGCCACCCTGCCGCTCCAACCTCGTCACCACCGCCGCCTTATGTGTCACTAGTGGGTCCTAGTGCACCAGTATCTTTGCCGCAGGACTCCATACTACCTGTCACTTCGAGTAATACTGATTCTGCCGAAGTCCTTGGCCTCTGCGATGCTGTCAACTCTCTGATGTCTCAGTATACCCCAATTGCAGCACGCCCTGATGCCATTGAAGCTCGCATTGATAGTCTGGGAAGCAGGCACTACACTCCTGAAAACACTCTTGCATTTCTTGTAGAAGACTCAACAGGTCGTCATCACGTCTGTCACCACCCTTACTGAGAAGCTAGACGCTCTCACCTCTCGCCTTGAGAGGACCATTGGTCTCCTGGCCCCCTCACGTGGCATACCCCAAAGCGACGCTCGTGCCACATCTCTTCCTCACCTGGCTCTCGTAAGGGTAAACGTCAAGTTTGATAACCGGATACCGCTTCTCATTTTCTCATGGAATGCCTGTGGAATAAAAACCGATACGAAACTTGCTTCACTTAAAGATTATATTTGTCACCATCATCCGGAATTTATATACATGTAGGAAGCCTTTGCCGCCCGATTTCTATTTCGAGGGAAGGCTCCTCTGCTTACTGGCTCCATTCCCGATTTTCATCTTGTCAGGAATGGTCTCACCAGCTACCTCCGCTTCTGCCGCTGCATTGACTTCTTCGCTGCTCTGAGGATGATAATATGACCTTCCAGCTTCTTGAGACAACAGTGGGTGACGGCAAGATCCGTCTATGCAACGTCTACTCCACTCCTGTCAGGATAAGTCTCTCTGCCCTACATACTCCTCCGATCTCTGGAATGATCTACATGGGAGATTTCATCCTCGACATCCTGAGCTTGGGGACCTCTCTCCTAATCCCAACCAAAATGGGATTCGGTTTGTTCAGTACATCCGCCGTCACCAGCTGTCTCTCTGGGATACTGGTGGTGCCACTCACTCTTGTGGAGGCATCCCGAGTAAGGTCTTCACCCATTCCTACCCTCTTCTCCGACCACGTCGCCCTCAGCCTCCATTAATCACTCCCAACTGGACCTCCCCCTATCCAGAGTCGTACCCGTATTACCATCCCTCAGAAATACTGTCTTACCTACATCTCGTACATGTCTAACCTTCTCCCCACATTCGATTTAAGTCGCTGGAGACGTCATACTCCTCCCTGGTGAACTCCACACGTAACTTCCACAGTCACTATGTCTCTCGGCCACACATCAAACATCGTTCCGAAGCCTACACCTGGACCCTTGAAGAACGTATCTTCTAGGTGGAAAAGAAGGTGGCGGAAAATGGTATCTTATTCCAAGGGGAACCGACCCTTGACCGCCTCCACCAGTACTACTCGCCCAGAGATAATCTAACTGCCCTCCAACAATGTGTTCGAACTGAATCCTGGCGTAATCTCACAGACAGCATTAACCATCAGACTAGCGTGGGAACCATGTGGCACCTCATCAACAAGGTGGTCAAGAAAAAGTCCCTTAGTGCCCTTTACCACAGCCCAGCAGAGTACGCATAAGATCTTGTCAAAACATGGTCAGAGCAACCCCAAACCCGTAATATCCCGAGCACATTCAAGAGGCCCTTTCATCCCAGTCAAATTTCCGCGCCCCCCGTCTCCTGGTGGCGTTGCTAAAGGTCGATGAATAGGATACGGTGGAAATAACCGAGGAGGAAATGCGGCGTGTCCTCATTCGGGGTAAGGCAAGAGCCTCCGATGATGACGGTGTCACCTACTCAGTTCTCTGTTTGCTCCTGAAAGTCCTCGTCAAACCTCTCCTCCTGCTTTACATTCTCTGTCTCAGAACGTGGTATGTGCCCAATGCCTGGACCTCCAGCACAATAGTACCCATTATAAAATGTGGCACTGCCAAATTCAGAACCATTTCCTTCACCTCTTCCTTCAACAAAGTGATGGAACGCAGTCTCCTTACCCGTCTCATGTTTCGGTTGGAGGACAAACTCTCACCTTATATGGCTTTCTACCACAACGGAGTACGCATCACTGTCTCTCAAACCTCTATACTCGCCTCTCCCCCACTGGACTGATCACAGTCATACATGTTTATTAACGTAAAATCAGATGATTCATATCATGCTCAATTGCCCCCCCCCCCCCCCAAGACATGTAGCTGTAATTTCTTTATTGAGTCCCCTATCTGAAACGTTCGCTTTTTCATTGCTTCAGTTCACCTGAGACCCCCGTTTTCTCTCGTGTATTTCAAAGGCTTTAAAATCTAACGTGTACTTTGTAGATTTAAAATTGCGAATGAATGTAGCACATGTTACATTAAGTTAAATATACCTGCGTAAAGCTGAAACATTCAATATCCATTGTGGGAGATATTGAAAGCTTCAACTGCATTTACTTTTAGTAAAATTGTCAAGTAAGTCCTTGTGTTTGAGTTTGCAATAGAGAATCTGAAGACTGTATTGAAATTGTTGTCAGTTTTGTATTTACGATTGCCATCAATCAATTGAAGAAACTTGTTGACTTCTTATCGGCCTAAAATATAATGGCGAAAAGAGACTGGCTCTGTGATAGAGCTTATGTCAAAATGTTGTTGTCAGTCTGCGCACTTTTTAAGTTTAATCATTGCACTGCAAGCTCAAACACGGATTACAGTAGATTGTAAACAATAGAATTTAGAAATTTATCTGAGACATGACACAGATTTTCACAGAAAAAAGTTAAACGCAGAAGAGTTAAATGAGTATGCGCGAGATGCCAGTGCGTTGTATATAACTGAGTGAATGGGACCCGATAGTCACTTCTTCTGACTCGTCCCATCGTCTCTCAGGTATGTAGCGAGTGCCTCACACCCGCCATGTTAAGTGAATTTAACTCAGCTGAACTTTATTTTTAAGAGCACCCCAACACCTCACTAAGAGTACCCCAACACCTCACTAAGAGTACTCCAACATCCCACTAGGAGTACCCCAACACCTCACTAAGAGGACCCCAACACCTCACTAAGAGTACCCCATCACACCACTAAGAGTACTCCAACACCCCACTAAGAGTACCCCAACACCTCACTAAGAGTACCCCAGCACCTCACTAAGAGTACCCCAACTCCTCACTAAGAGTAGCCCAACACCTCACTAATAAGAGTACCCCAACACATCACTAGGAGTACCCCAACACCTCACTAAGAGTACCCAACACCTCACTAAGAGCACCCCAACACCTCACTAAGAGTACCCCAACTCTTCACTAAGCGTACCCAACACCTCACTAATAAGAGTACCACAACACCTCACTAAGAGTACACCAACACCTCACTAAGAGTACCCCGACACCTCACTAAGAGTACCCAACACCTCACTAATAAGAGTACCCCAACACCTCACTAAGAGTACCCAACACCTCACTAAGAGTACCCAACACCTCATTAAGAGTACCCCAACACCTCACTAAGAGTACCCCAACACCTCACTAAGAGTACTCCAACATCCCACTAAGAGTACCCATCACCCCACTAAGAGTACCCCAACACCACACTAAGAGTACCCCAACACCTCACTAAGAGTACCCCAGCACCTCACCAAGAGTACCCAAACACCTCACTAAGAGTACCACAACACCCCACTAAGAGTACCCACACCTCACTAAGAGTACCCAAACACCTCACTAAGAGTACCACAACACCCCACTAAGAGTACCCCAACACCCCACTAAGAGTACACCAACACCTCACTAAGAGTACCCCAACACCTCACTAAGAGTACCCCAACACCTCAAGAGGAGTACCCCCAACACCTCACTAAGAGTACCCCAACACCCCACTAAGAGTACCCCAATACCTCACCACTAAGAGTACTCTAACACCCAACTAAGAGTACCCCAACACCTCATCAAGAGAACCCCAACACCCCACTTAGAGTACCCCAACACCTCACTAAGAGTACCCCAACACCTCACTAAGAGTACCCCAACACCTCACTAAGAGTACCCAACACCTCACTAAGAGTACCCCAGCACCTCACAAAGAGTACTCCAACACCCTACTAAGTGTACTCCAACATCCCACTAAGAGTACCCCAATACCTCACTAAGAGTACCCCAACACCTCACTAAGAGTACCCCAACACCTCACTAAGAGTACCCCAACACCTCACTAGGAGTACCCCAACACCTCACCAAGAGTACCCAAACACCTCACTAAAAGTACCACAACACCTCACTCAGAGTACTCCAATACCCCACTAAGAGTACCCCAATACCTCACTAAGAGTACCCCAACACCTCACTAAGAGTACCCCAACACCTCACTAAGAGTACCCCAACACCTCACTAAGAGTACTCCAACACCTCACTAAGAGTACCCCAACACCTCACTAAGAGTACTCCAACACCCCACTAAGTGTACTCCAACATCCCACTAAGAGTACCCCAATACCTCACTAAGAGTACCCCAACACCTCACTAGGAGTACCCCAACACCTCACTAAGAGTACCCCAGCACCTCACTAAGAGTACCCCAACACCTCACTAAGAGAACCCCAACACCTCACTAAGAGTGCTCCAACACCCCACTAAGTGTACTCCAACACCCCACTAGGAGTACCCCAACACCTCACTAAGAGTACCCCAACACCTCACTAAGAGTACCCCAACACCTCACTAAGAGTACTCCAACACCTCGCTAAGAGTACCCAACACCTCATTAAGAGTACCCCAACACCTCACTAAGAGTACCCCAACACCTCACTAAGAGTACACCAACACCTCACTAAGAGTACCCCAACACCTCACTAAGAGTACCCAACACCTCACTAAGAGTACCCAACACCTCACTACTAAGAGCACCCCAACACCTCACTAAGAGTACCCCAACACCTCACTAAGAGTACTCCAACATCCCACTAAGAGTACCCCTACACATCACTAAGAGTACCCCAACACATCACTAACAGTACCCCATCACCCCACTAAGAGTACGCCAACATCCCACTAAGAGTACCCCAACACCTCACAAAGAGTACCACAACACCACACTAAGAGTACCCCAACACCTCACTAAGAGTACCCCAGCACCTCACCAAGAGTACCCAAACACCTCACTAAGAGTACCCCATCACCCCACTAAGAGTACGCCAACATCCCACTAAGAGTACCCCAACGCCTCACTAAGAGTACCACAACACCCCACTAAGAGTACCCCAACACCTCACTAAGAGTACCCCAACATCTCACTAAGAGTACCCCAACACCTCACTAAGAGTACCTCATAACCCCTCTAAGAGTACTCCAACACCCCACTAAGAGTACCCCAACACCTCACTAAGAGTACCCCATCACATCACTAAGAGTACCCCAACACCTCACTAATAAGAGTACCCCAACACCCCACTAAGAGTACACCAACACCTCACTAAGAGTACCCCAACACCTCACTAAGAGTACCCAACACCTCACTAAGAGTACCCAACACCTCACTAAGAGTATCCCAACACCTCACCAAGAGTACCCCAACACCTCACTAGGAGTACTGAAACACCCCACTAAGAGTACCCCAACACCTCAAGAGGAGTACCCCAACACCTCACTAAGAGTACCCCAACACCTCACTAAGAGTACCCCAACACCTCACCAAGAGTACACCAACACTTCACTAAGAGTACCCCAACACCTCAGTAAGAGTACCCCAACACCTCACTAAGAGTAACCCAACACCTCACTAAGAGTACCCCAACACCTCACTAAGAGTACCCCAACACCTCACTAGGAGTACTCCAACATCCCACTAAGAGAACCCCAACACCCACTACTAAGAGTACCCCAACACCTCACTACTAAGAGTACCCCAACACCTCACTAACAGTACCCAAGCACCTCACTAAGAGTACCACAACACCCCACTAAGAGTACTCAAACACCCCACTAAGAGTACCCTCAACACCTCACTAAGAGTACCCCAACACCTCACAAAGAGTACTCCAACATCCCACTAAGAGTACCCCAACACCTCACTAAGAGTACCCCAACACCTCCCTAAAAGTAACCCAACACCTCACTACTAAGAGCACCCCAACACCCCAATAAGAGTACCCCAACACCTCACAAAGAGTACTCCAACATCCCACTAAGAGTACCCCAACACCTCACTAAGAGAACCCCAACACCTCACTAAGAGTACCCCAACACCCCACTAAGAGTATCCCAATACCTCACAACTAAGAGTACCTCAACACCTCACTAAGAGTACCCCAA
This sequence comes from Homarus gammarus, assembly GCA_958450375.1. NCBI lineage: Eukaryota > Metazoa > Arthropoda > Malacostraca > Decapoda > Nephropidae > Homarus > Homarus gammarus. The sequence continues at coordinate 29,023 of CAUDMG010001167.1, forward strand.
CACCTCACAAAGAGTACTCCAACATCCCACTAAGAGTACCCCAACACCTCACTAAGAGTACCCCAACACCTCACTAAGAGTACCCCAACACCCCACTAAGAGTATCCCAATACCTCACAACTAAGAGTACCTCAACACCTCACTAGGAGTATCCCAACACCCCACATAGAGTACTCCAACACCTCACTAAGAGTACCCCAACACCTCCCTAAAAGTAACCCAACACCTCACTACTAAGAGCACCCCAACACCCCAATAAGAGTACCCCAACACCTCACAAAGAGTACTCCAACATCCCACTAAGAGTACCCCAACACCTCACTAAGAGAACCCCAACACCTCACTAAGAGTACCCCAACACCCCACTAAGAGTATCCCAATACCTCACAACTAAGAGTACCTCAACACCTCACTAAGAGTACCCCAACACCTCACAAAGAGTACTCCAACATCCCACTAAGAGTACCCCAACACCTCACTAAGAGTACCCCAACACCTCACTAAGAGTACCCCAACACCCCACTAAGAGTATCCCAATACCTCACAACTAAGAGTACCTCAACACCTCACTAGGAGTATCCCAACACCCCACATAGAGTACTCCAACACCCCACTAAGAGTACCCCAACACCTCACTAAGAGTACCCCAGCTCCTACTAAGAGTACCCCAACTCCTCATTAAGAGTACCCAACACCTCACTAAGAGTACCCCAACACCCCACTAAAAGTACCCCAAAACCGCACTAAGAGTACCCCAACACCTCACTAAGAGTACCCCAACACCTCACTAAGAGTACGCCATCACCCCACTAAGAGTACTCCAACATCCCACTAAGAGTACCCCAACACCTCACTAAGAGTATCCCAACACCTCACTAAGAGTACCCCAACACCTCACTAAGAGTACCCCAACACCTCACTAAGAGTACCCCAACACCTCACTAAGAGTACTCCAACACCTCACTAAAAGTAACCCAACAATCCACTACTAAGAGTACCCCAACACTTCACTAAGAGTACCCCAACACTTCACTATGAGTACACCAACACTTCACTAAGAGTACCCCAACACCTCACTAAGAGTACCCCAACACCTCACTAAGAGTACTCCAACACCTCACTAAGAGTACACCAACACTTCACTAAGAGTACCCCAACACCTCACTAAGAGTACCCCAACACCTCGCTAAGAGTACTCCAACACCCCACTAAGAGTACTCCAACATCCTACTAAGAGTACCCCAACACCTCACTAAGAGTACCCCAACACCTCACTAAGAGTACCCCAACACCTCACTAAGAGTACCCCAACACCTCACCAAGAGCTCCCCAACACCTCACAAAGAGTACCCCAACACCTCACTAAGAGTACCCCTACACCTCCCCAAGAGTACCCCAACACCTCACTAAGAGTACCCCAACACCTCACTAAGAGTACCCCAACACCTCGCTAAGAGTACTCCAACACCCCACTAAGAGTACTCCAACATCCTACTAAGAGTACCCCAACACCTCACTAAGAGTACCCCAACACCTCACTAAGAGTACCCCAACACCTCACTAAGAGTACCCCAACACCTCACCAAGAGCTCCCCAACACCTCACAAAGAGTACCCCAACACCTCACTAAGAGTACCCCTACACCTCCCCAAGAGTACCCCAACACCTCACTAAGAGTACCCCAACACCTCACTAAGAGTACCCCATCACCCCACTAAGAGTACTCCAACACCCCACTAAGAGTACCCCAACACCTCACTAAGAGTACCCCAGCACCTCACTAAGAGTACCCCAACTCCTCACTAAGAGTACCCCAACACCTCACTAATAAGAGTACCCCAACACATCACTAAGAGTACCCCAACACCTCACTAAGAGTACCCAACACCTCACTAAGAGTACCCCAACACCTCACTAAGAGTACTGCAACACCCCACTAAGAGTACCCAACACCTCACTAAGAGTACCCTAGCACCTCACTAAGAGTACCCCAACTCCTCACTAAGAGTACCTAACACCTCACTAATATGAGTACCCCAACACCTCAGTAAGAGTACACCAACACCTCACTAAGAGTACCCCAACACCTCACTAAGAGTACCCCAGCACCTCACTAAGAGTACCCCAACTCCTCACTAAGAGTACCCAACACCTCACTAAGAGTACCCCAACACCCCACTAAGAGTACCCCAACACCTCACTAAGATTACCCCAACATCTCACCAATATTACCCCTATACCTCACCAAGACTACCCCAACACCCCACTAAGACTTCAACAATGCTCAGACCCCTGAAAAAATGTCCCAAAAATATACTAATAAATGTAGTATAATAATCTGGTAGGAGTCCCGGATTATCTGAGGACATCAAGAGGATAACGTTATCGTAAAGGAAACCATATTGATCCTACCCATTTCAGAATCCCATTTGTAACCTACTAGAGAATCCCATGTATAACTACTACCACAGAACTCAATAGAATTCCAGGTACTTATACAACGGGCGTGAGGAATTTCAGGATACCATCTATTGACCTGAATATGGTGGATACCTGCTGTCCCTAGAGGGACTCGATCTCACTCTATTGTTATTAACTGCTCGTGAGTCTGTACTCAATCCTGGAGATGCGATTTACCCTAAAGCGCTTCGGAACTGCGTGTTGTCTTCTTTCTATGTGGTTATCAGCATACATATATATATATATATATATATATATATATACTTCATTTTTAGTCCATTTAACACGCGGACTTTGAACATATTATCAACGACCTCACCAGCAAGGAATCGAACCCTCGACCTACTGGGTGTGACTAGGGAGCGCTTACCGGCTAGGCCACAAGGACACTAAAAGCAGTTCTAGACTCTGTTATATTTCACACAAAGCCTGTTCATCGAGCTGATGGCGCCGTGAACCTCATTGGGAAACTGCCCGTGCCTCGTATGTGGTGTCAGTAGCATTTTACCGAATCCAGCTGGTATGAAACGCGAGGTGCATATATATACTTCATTTTTAGTCCATTTAACACGCGGACTTTGAACATATTATCAACGACCTCACCAGCAAGGAATCGAACCCTCGACCTACTGGGTGTGGGTTCGATTCCTTGCTGGTGAGGTCGTTGATAATATGTTCAAAGTCCGCGTGTTAAATGGACTAAAAATGAAGTATATATATGCACCTCGCGTTTCATACCAGCTGGATTCGGTAAAATGCTACTGACACCACATACGAGGCACGGGCAGTTTCCCAATGAGGTTCACGGCGCCATCAGCTCGATGAACAGGCTTTGTGTGAAATATAACAGAGTCTAGAACTGCTTTTAGTGTCCTTGTGGCCTAGCCGGTAAGCGCTCCCTAGTCACACCCAGTAGGTCGAGGGTTCGATTCCTTGCTGGTGAGGTCGTTGATAATATATATATATATATATATATGCAAGTAAATCACTGTAGGTGCGCGTGATCTAGGTATATGCTGATAACCACCAGGAAAGAAGAAAACACGAAGTTCCCAAGCGCTTTCGTGTAATTCACATCTTCAGGGGTGAGTACAGTCTGTACTCACCCCTGAAGATGTGAATTACACGAAAGCGCTTGGGAACTTCGTGTTTTCTTCTTTCCTGGTGGTTATCAGCATATATATATATATATATATATATATATATATATATATATATATATATATATATATATATATATATATATATATATATTATATATATATATATATATATATATATATATATATATATATATATATATATATATATATATAATCTAGGTTAGCTAGGTTCCGTTAGGTAAGGTTCGGTTGGTTTAAAATGGGTTAAGTTTGGTTGGATTGGTTTATATTAGCTTGGGAGGCCATTTCATGAATTACCGAGGGCTAGGGGACACTTGGAATATTGTGTGTGTAAGGAATGAAAGTCTGCCGTCCACTAATACTGCAGTGGCAAATAAAGTATTAATCAACTGGTGTCTACCCGGGTGAGAGCGACCCACCTCGCCTCGCATTCCTACGTAGCCATGGTGACAGTCTACCAGGTGGTGGTAACACACAACAAAAACTGCTCTGATGCAATTCTACCTTCACTGATTGTTTAATTGTTTAATTGGTCAGGTCCTCCTATATTTTTTGTAGAAATGGCCAGCCCACTCTAGAAAACTTCCTTTCTTATGAACAACGTTTTCACTGGTGAAAGAATTTAACTTAAACTTGCCAACATCATAACGGAGTAAACCTTTCGGCTCATAATGGGCAGCACTGTTTACACCCAACCAACATCACTCATATATCTGTTCAGCCTTTATTTGAAACTTCCCAAACAGTTCGAGTTAATGATGGTGTTTGGTAACTTATTTCACTCATCCACATCTCTTATTTCCGAGACAATTTTAATCCATTTCCGTCCTAAATCTAAATTTCACTCATTTAAAACCATTGGGACTGCATGTGTTCGCTCCTGATTTGGTAGTGACAGTACTTTAGCTATATCACCTTATTTAACTTCAATTTCCAATTATTCTTCGATTATACTATAATTATTGCACTTCACTTTGCATTTCTCAAGAGAATGTAAAGCAAGTTTTCTTAATCTGTTTCTCTACTTGTGAGTACGTTTCCTCCCCACTATTATAACTTTCTTAGATCTTCCTTTTTCACACCTCAGTGACCCTGAGTTTTTACTGTTCCTTAATCAGTATCAATGTTCCTACAATGCTGATGCTAGTGTCATTCCCTTAGATGTGCTAGATCGTATGTGTTACACCATCTTTACCCATGGTGTCAACACAATACTGCCTCATTAGGGTGTGTCATGCGGAGGCGAATTTTTTTTTTTTTGAGTTTGAAAAATCGGCCCATGGTATTAATGATGTAGTTCTATGTGTAGAATCATGTGATATCTTCAGATTTGTGAAGTTTTCATTTTTTGCTAGGTAAATTTTAACTTGAAATCTTATGAAAATTCAGTATTCCCACCCTTTTACCAACACCACTAAATAGCTTATTTAAAGTAAAGTAAATGTATCAGGTTAATTTATTAGGATGAAAATGATCCAGAATAGTGAAACGAATGATCTTGACACATTTATTAAATTTAATATTCCTTTAGAAAACAAAATCATCAAATACAAAAACCGGTTTTACTACTACGACCCGGTGTTGCTGCACACCATAGAGAACATGTCTTTCTTGCTTCTGTTTCTACTCATCACCTCCCTGCTGACCACCTGAGCTCGGATGTAGCCTTCCCTCCTCTCCTGGCTGTACACGTGACTGCTGGCCTCGCTCGCTTGCTGTACACAACGCTCTATACTCTGGGTGTGTGAGGGCCAGGCAGGGACATGCATGGGGTTGTCCAGGAAAGCTCTGACTTGAACATTGGTGAGGCTGCAGGTAAGAGGGGGCTCACTGCCAGCCTGGATGTTATCCAGATCTATGAGATCAGTGAGGGTCTTGGCACCTAGATTGACTTCAGGAGTCTTCCTGACCCTGAAGGAATCGTCACCAACTGATTAGTCATGCCCAGATCCTCTCATAAGTCTCATATCCAAGATCTTTTTGACTGCCACTCTTCTCTCCTCCTCATCCTTACTGCAGAGCATTGTCTGCAGAACTGCCTCGGGATGAGCATACCAGGAAGATCTCCTCACAGTCTGCTCCACAATCTGAACAACCTTCCTTGGCTGACTCCTCAGGAGCTCAAGCTGGAAGAGAACATGCCTCGGACCTTCGGAGAACGATGACTTGACCTTGGTGTTGAACCAATTTGGCAAGTAGACACTCACGATGAATTGGACAATAAGTCTCAGGTTGTGAAGCTGGTTCCCTTTCAGTTTATGATGAGCGACCCAAATTCTGCAGAACCTGAGAGCCGTTGTGAGCCACCTAGAATGTGAGACTGGACCTAACTGCAGGTAGGCAAGTCTATCAGGCATGACCCCAGTTTTGATGGCACTGCAAATCATGTAACCATAGTACTGGTCAGTAATCAGGTCGTCAATGAATGTATGTGCAAGCTCAAAGAGTGGAGGGCCAACTGTGATTTTTTCAAAGCTCGGATTTATTTCTAACTCAGTGGCAGAGTCCAGCATCTTGCCAAGAGGACCAGACCATCTGTTGTTTGAAAGAGTCTTGCCATCCAGCTCCTGGATCAGATGTCTGAGTGGCAACTCGTTGGTGTGGAGGTCACAAACAATCCAGACCAGCTTCCTCCCAATCTTCCGCTCTATCCACTGTATCACCCCCCCTTGCCACCCTGTGTTCGTGTTGGTGCTCTCCCCTCCAATGGCCTGCAGGGTCTGGTCTACGTTCCTCTCTCTGAGCCAGTTCACAATGTTATCTGCCACTATCTCAGCTGGTTTCCTGATGTCATCTTTCTCTGGAGTGAAATGCCACAAATACTTCCCTCCTGGTTCACTGCAGCAGGAGTAGTGTTCCTCCTTCACCATGGCAGGGAACAACTTGTCAGAATCTCCAACTTTCATAGACACTTTAGTGTCATCCCTTCTCCCATCAAAGAACAAACAATTGATTCCATTTTCTCTTATCCCCTTATCAAACTCCTCTTCTAGGTTACTGACAAGTTTCTCCTGAGCTCTCCTTACTTTGTTATGATCTATCACCAGGTGAACATCATCAGGTGTTATCAAACCACCGTCAATCCAGGCAGCTGTTGCTATCTCTGCAGTTTCTCTGAGACCAGTGTGGTGTCGCATGCTGGCCAGAGCTATGCTCGGGATATCTTTCCTATTTCGAATGTTATGCCTAGAAGGTTTTGGATCATTATTTTCTGGGTTAGGGACAAAGTCACCATTCTCCTGGTCAGCACTCGGATCAGCCATGGGGAAGTCATTAAACTCTGAATCAGCTTGACTCCAATCATCGGCCTTTTTTACCTCACCCTGGGCCTTCTCAAGTCTCTTTTCCTCGGCAACTCTTCTCCTCTTCTGTCTCTCTGTGGCAGCCTCCTGTCTCTTGGACTCCGGGATATCTTGGCTAGAAATCATGAGAGCCTCTATACTGCCAGTCTTCTCTCTCTGTGCTTTGACAAATGCCAGTTCGATCACAGGAATCTTCAGTTCACGCTTGCAAATACAGGAGATGTGGGCCTCGGATTTACAGTCACGATCGCATCCAAACTCAGGACAGAGAACAATTGGGCACTTGCAAGTAATTATGTCAAATAACTGGTCCAGTTGCTTGGCAAAGCTGTCCTTAACTGCAAGTTTTCCTCTCCCAAGAGAGATATCTCTTGCCTTTTCCCAACTGGCTAGCAGTCTCTCACTAATCTTCTTCTGACTTGTTATGACTGGAGGCTTGAACTGAGCGTTAGCCAGAGTGTACTGTGCCAAGACAGCTTTGGTCATATCACTGGCAATGTCTTTGTTTGTGTAAGTTCTTTGGTTCTTTTCACTGATTTGCCTGATTAAAACACCGTATCTCAAGGCATCTCTCAATGTAGGCAACTCCGACTTCAGGAGCTCTCTCCCAGACCCAAGATAGTGACTGAGATGGCTGGATTTTTGGTTCCTCGTCCTGACACAAGCAGCCATCGCAAATATTATCAACTTATAAATGCATCAGAATCTGAAACAGAAAAAAATATTGTTAGTTGGGTTGTTAAAGAATGAAGTCAGAAAGCAATGTTCACTATTTAATTGTAATGCACTAATGCAGCTGTACGTTAGATTTTCGATAAATTTCGCGCTAAAATTTACCTAGGAAAAGGTTGCAAAATATTGAAACTGAAATTATTTTCTGTTTATATACACTAAAATCTACCAAAAAAGTGATGGGCCATTAGTTTTAGCTGATCTTCCCTCCTATGACACACCCTACTGCCTCATGTCGATCCTGTGCCTTTCTACAAAACTCACTGGGTTACACCAAACCCAACTGTAGCTATTACTTTCCTAACTCTCCCGAGTTTAGTTCTAGTCTTCTACTACCTCATTCATTCTCCTTAATTAGCCATAATATCAGCAGTATTCCCTTTCATCTAGATACCTTTTTAGATGAGTGTATAACATCTATTGCCCACAAATTTGATGTACATGGATTCTGTGAGACCACACTCACTAACGATATTGAACATTTGTATAACATTCCTAATTATAATAGACAATGCGACAACATGTCACGGCACAGTGGTGGTGTCGCCCTATATGTTGATATCAAGTATTGTATAACACTTTTGTAAGAGATGATTTAAGGTTCAGGAGGAGTTCATGGAAAGTGTTTTCACTGAATTACGTAACGACACATGAAATATCCTAGTAGGAGTAATCGACAGAAGACCCCACACTAGTGTTAGAAATTTTCTTGATAAATTTTCGGAGCTATTCTCTATCATAAGTTCAGAGAGGAAACTTTGCTACATTACAGGAGATTTCAACCTTGATCTACTAAAATCAGAAACCGACACCTCAGTATTAGACCTTCTTGTTACCTGTCATTCTAAGCTCTTCTTCAACACTATAACCAAACCCACTAGAGTAACTGCCACCTCTGCCACTGTGATAGATCATATCTGGACTAACAACACTCCTAACAATCTTGCAAGTGGAATTATTTATTACAATATCTCAGATCACTTCCCAGTTTTTGCCATGTATAAAACAGCCACAAGACCTGAAAGGTCTAGTAGAGTTTCAGTACAATACAGAGACTAATGCACTGACAACATGCTCTTTTTTAAAACAACCTAATGAATGCTAAGTGGAATCTTGTCTATGCCTCCGACAACCCTAACGTGAACAGCTGCAACTTCTCTTGCATCTTCAATGCTTGCTTTGATAAATGCTTCCCCCCCTCCAGACTAAGTCAGTGAAAACTGTATCCAGTTCCAAACCCTATATAACAAGCGAAATTAAGATAATGATAAAAGAAAAACACAAACTCCAAAGGACATTTGCAAAAAGACCCATAACCTTCGGTGATGCTTACCGAAGTATCAGAAATAGAGTAACTCAAGCAGTTAGAAATGTCAGACATAGCTATTACACAAATAAGCTCCAGTCAGCATCAGGAGACAGTAAGAAAACCTGGAATGTCATAAATTCCATTCAGAATAGGAACACTCAGCCTTCGGCACCCCACTCAGCTTTTATGATAAATCATTCAGTTGTAACGGAACCCTCCCTCATTGCCAACCACTTCAATGAACATATTATTAATGTTGGCAAAAATCTTGTAGAGAGCATCCCTGATCACAATGAGGAATTTAGAGCCCACCTGCAAAACAGACAGCAAAATGAGCTGTTCTTATCCCCTGACACAGCAGATGAATTATTGACCATCATAAAAATGTCCAAAGATGCAGCAGCAGGCGAAGACAATATACCGATGAGCATCATTAAGAAAGTAGCCCACTTATTACTACCTGTTCTCCTACACATTTGTAACTCCTCCTTCATTAATGGTGTCTTTCCGGAGAAATTGAAAATAGGTAAATTTCACCCAGCATGTAAAAAATCTGGGGACAAAGGTCTCTTCAAGAATTACCTCCCCATATCAGCCCTCCCAGTTTGGATTTAGAGCTATAAGGTCGACTGAGAGTGCTCTGCTATCCTTTACTAATGACATCTTAAATTCCTTTGATGACAGTCAGTTCAGAGTCGGTATATTTTTGGATCTCTCTAAAGCCTTCGATTCTGTCGACCATACCATCCTCCTTTCAAAGCTTGAACATTACGGCATTAGGGGCCTATCCCACAAATGGTTTACCTCATATCTGTCCAACAGTAAGCAATATGTCTGCTATAATAATCACCAATCTGACTCCTCGCCAATCTTGTATGGCGTCCCCCAAGGTTCCATTCTCGGTTCAGTACTGTTTTTTTGTACATAAACGACATAGTCCACGCCAGTACACTCATAAAATACAACTTATTTGCAGACGATAGTATTCTCTATGCCAGTAACTCAGAACTCCATTCCTTGATGAGAACTATGAACACTGAATTAACTTAAGTCGAGACCTGGGAAATATGTAATAAACTGACCTTAAACCTTGAGAAAACCCACTACATGATCTTTCACAGAAGGGAAAACTTGACCCCAGACTTGGACCACCCTGTACCTTGGCAATACAGTCCTCAAATGCAAACAAAATACTAAATTCCTCAGAGTTATTGTTGATGAGAACTTAACTGGAGAAACCACATACAAGCCATTCACAGTAAAGTCAATAAACAGTGCAGTATCATGTATCACACTCGATAGTCACTCATTCTCACAGCAATGAAAGAACTCTATCATGATCTTGATTACCAACACCTGATATGCTGTCACACTCTATGGGGGGCGTCTGGCTCTTCAAAAACACAATCTCTGGTTACTGCACAAAAGAGAGTTGTACGGACAATGACCTACTTGAAAAAACAGATCACACAAACGTAAATTTTGCGAAATTGAAAATGTTAAAATTCGAAGATATTAACACCTACTGCTGTGTCCTCTTTGTTTACAAATCTATCAATCATTTGCCTGACAATAATAATTATTTCCAGTTCCAGAATAATCAGAGATACAACTTAAGGCACCCAGAGCTACTAAGACCACCCCCAGTCCCAGACCTCCATAAAATATCGCGGTGTGAAGGTGTGGAACAGCTTACCCCCACCCAGCCGAGCAAAGTCAATGCTCCCTTCCTTTAAATCATCTTTTAAAAAATATCCTTTGCCTAAGTATTAATATTTCTTGTAGTACCCACGATATATACAGTTCCTGCCTTTATTGTACCATCAAAACCGTTTTATCGGAAATTATCATGTAAATAGATAAGAAATTACCATTGCAATAAATATATTTGCCAACTAGACATAATCCTGACAGCTCTGTTTTCTTGTTCAACCTTAATTTGGTCATAACATAAATTTTTCGTATTTCTCGTTTATTAGCATCAGTATCTAGATATCTGTCCAAACGGCCAAGCTGTTTGTTATTCCCGAACATACAGACAGTGGTATAATGAAAAAATATCGAGGATTTACACATATTTGTACGAAAATTGTGAATGTAAAAACGTATTTTTCTCAAAACCAACGATGGGAGGCGAATCGACACCTTCATACCAGAGGCTTTTCTCGATAGGTTTGCCAGAATGAAAATGTCTACTTTCCAGACATTTCAGTGACCATCATACAGTACTCTTCTGACAAGTCTCGTTTAATGACAAAGACGGAATGCAATACTATGTGGAAGTATTACTCTAAGGTAGACGAAGTACTGTATCAGTTCCCTTCACTAGTGATTTTACAGGGCTCGTCATATAAACATTCCACAAATCACTATCTTTGAGATATTTGTTTTAATATTGTTTTATTTTGATTTCATACTATGTTTACTATTGAAATTTTCCTTCTGCCGAATGTAAACAAATATAGCTCTGCCACACTGCACAAAACCTGGCGACCCCTGTAAATGCACTAGTGAAGGGTACTGAGCATTTGTATTAATCGTGTCCTTAGGCCACAATACTTGAGCTTGGGAATGCAAGGATTTGACTGTTGAGTTACGAAATTCGTGGCCCTGTGAAGCGGAGGGCTTATAGGCAACAGACCATTAGGTTCCGTTATAAATAACTGTGATTTAATTCGTATTTAAAACATCCTAGGAGAAGTTCAGTGTACTGTACTCTGGGTAAGGTTCATCTCACACACGTTTGTAAATAAAGATACACAAGGGAATGTGGCTGTGGCCTTCACCCCGAGGGAGTATTAATTAACTTGTGTGGCACAGTGTTGGTGTTACTAGAATGGTGGTAGTGCCAGGGCCCAGCACTTCTCCTCTCGTGCCGTAGTGTGATCAGGTACTATTGATTGCCTCGCTGACCTAAGGCATCACATGAACGATCCAGCAGCGCTTTAGCTTGAATAATTAAGGGTATCGTAGGATCACGTCTTCCTGTAGGCCTTGTGTTGAGGGTGTATAAAGGTTGTAGGTCTGGTTATGACCATAGAGGATGTGTAAGTCCTAGTACTACATGATGTTGACTGTTTATAGGCCTAGTCTACTACTAATGACAGTTGACAAGGCTGTGCGCGGTAGACGAGTGATACAGCTCTTGCCACCTTCTCCTCCGGGTCGCTGGTTTGTGTCCGGGGTGCCCCCTTGTCCACTTACAGTATAATTATGTGGATGGGGAAGTGAAAACGGTCGAGTACAGTGCTGACCACGATACCTACTTGTATTCAGTATGCTATATCCACACTGCCCTTAAGTGACTCTCAAGCGTATTGGTTAGTTAAGGTGGGATAGTTTTTTAGCCCATCGTGTTCTAGTAGATAAGGTGCCTGACTACCAAACGTGGTGGTCCGAGTTCGAAACCCGGCACCCAGTGGTGAAATTTGTTCTGCTTAAAGTAAATACTTTTAGTGGTCACAGTAACTGTTGGAAGTGAATATAATTTCAATTACATTTTTTTGTAAAGATAATAAAGTTTTTAATAATGTACAGTAGGTATAACAAAGAACAACTATTTTGTTATGGTGCACAGGGACCTATCGATCACTGTATAACAGAGACGTGTAATGTTGCTTTACCGTATTTAGGAACCTCAGCAGCCGATGCCTTTAAAGCTCTGTTTAACACATCTTAGTTTCTTCACTAAACAATTTAGCAAGTTAGAGAAGAAGGCAATTTGTCGTTTTCTGTGAGGATGATTAATTGTACTGCGGACATTTTTTCGTACCGGTTGCAATTTTCATATTGCATTTTTTTTGTCATCCACGTGCTCATTTTAAGAAGAACTGATTTTTCCCTCTCAAAAATGTTGACGATTTTAGTCTTTTAATATTATTACAACTGTAACTTCTTTGTAACCATCATTATTAGTGAATGAACTAATCTAAAACTAAAAAAATCTTACAATATTTGTTATCGTAATAAGACTAGAGCTTTGCATATATATTTAGTGATGAGGTCAAACGAATGTGTCTGACGATACTATCAGCTGTACAACTCTAACACCAATCGTGTACAAGGTCATGTTTTAAGGTTACAGGGTCACCTTCAGATTTACAGATCTTCAAAATTTTATTCGTCCAGTTGTCGTGTAAGTTTGGCAATGGGTTAGTGACTTTTAGTATGGGCGGAATCAGGGAGTGTTAGGGGTATCAAGGGGTGTGTCCGGCGGTGGCAGGCAGTGTCAGTAGTGTCTTGGGGTATTAGCAGGGCCGGTGCAAGATGATTTGGCGCCCTAGGCAAGCCTTTAAACGTGCGCCCCCTTGAAAGTTTTGATAAGCTAATGTAGGTACAGTAACCCATGACTACATTGTTTTCATCTTGTGGCTTTATTACTTCACCCATGCAAATAACCAATTATTATTATTACATTAAGTCAATAAATCCTTGACGTAAACTTCAGAGGTCAGGTAACCTTGCCTCATCCCGACAAAGACAGGGAAGGGGCGGTTCAGCCGCCCTAGCAGTAAGTGGCAGTAAGGGAGGGGAGGGGATGGTGGGGCTGGGAGAAGGGTTCCTCAGATGTCAGCCTTCAGGTCACTGCTCGACAGTTCTCTGGGCCGCCAAAGATAAGGACCCGGGTTAGTCTCTCCGGGGGGTTAACGAATAATATTAAAAAAGAAAACACAGTCGGCTACCGTCTACCTACCCTCGCCTCCCTCCGACCCCCCCTTCTAATATTCTGCTCCGACCCTCCACGGCTCCACCACAGTGTCCACCACAGTTTTCCCTTCATTTTTAATTTTATCCAAGTTTGCCCTGAATTTGTGGCGCCCCCAGATGTTGGCGCCCTAGGCGATCGCCTAGTTCGCCTAGTGGGTAGCGCCGGCCCTGGGTATTAGAGGACTCCAGGGGGTGTCAAAGGGTGCCAGGGAGTCTTAGAGGGAGTAAGGAGGTGTCAAGGTGTATCGGGCGGTAGTGTAGGGTATTAAGGGGATTGTTAGGTGATATCAGGAATTATCGCGTCTCTGTCTTCATGGCGACACAGTTCTCAGTGAGCTCCCATTGATGATATAAGTTCTTCTTCCTACTGTGATATTCCTGGTAACATGGGTCTTTGCGTTAGGGAGAGCGAGAGATAAAGTCTTCAGTGTCAGTTTTTTTTTTTTATAAGCTAATCGTTTTCCTTGCTCCGTGTATCTTGTGGTATGTCTGTTTATATCGTGTTAGTCGCATTCCACCTGCATACCAGCGATTCGCTGCAAAGATGCAGTAAGTACCGTACTTGCATGGTGGTCTGTCAATGGTTAGTTGACTAACAATCATTTACACGAACAAACAACAAGAATGTAAAAAACAGAGAGAGAGAGAGTAGGAAGAGTTTTACAATAACACTAACTACAGAAAGTACAGTAGGTCAATGTATTGTTATTATTATCCACTCTGAATCTGTATTTTTCTGGCTAAATAAACTGTTACAATTCAATTCAATACAGTAGGTCAATGTCGCCCTTAAAAGCATTGATAAAAATAACCAATCAACATTGGTTCCTGAAACACGAGGGAGAAAGAAGGTCAGTTGCTGGAAGAACACAGCTCCGGTGTTCATGAAGCTGATTATTGGTACTACTGCATCACATGATATACGTAAAGTGCCTCTCATTAAACTCTTGGGGGAGGCTAACAGGACTGTATACAGGATTTTTTCTTATCTATGAGTGTCGTTTCCATAGATAACTGGACCTCGAGGTAGACACAGGTGGTGCAGGTGGCCTGGAATTTGTTGCTATTCCTGGAGGTATTGATGACTTTAGGCCTTGACCTTTAAGTGCTGACATGACGTTGCTCTCACTATGAGTGTGTCCTAGCCCCTGTCCCAATTACTGTGAGTTATAGCCCCTGTCCTGAGTACAGTGTGTCCTAGCCCGTCCCGAGTACAGTGAGTTATAGCCCCTGTCCAGAGTACTGTGAGTTATAGTCCCTGTCCTGAGTACAGTGTGTCCTAGCCTCTGTCTCAAATTTGCATATAAAAAATAAATAGATAAATAAATAAATAATTTGCGACGAGAACTGAGTGAGTGAAGGTGTGAAATCAGGGCAACAGCCGTCATCTGGCGTCAGGAAAGAGAATAAGGAAAGCTATACCTAGATCTGTCTTTTGAAGTCAGGGACAGGGATAAGAAGAGCAATTCCTGGTTCTGAACAAGCGGTCACGGCCAAAGTTTCAACAAGTAACAATCAACGTGTTCGCCAGGCACAGAAAATTTGACATTTACCTCACGCAAAGATTTACTCCATTATTAAATGAACACTAACCTTAACTAACGTATGAGATGGTAACTTTTATTTTATTTCGCTTATAACCCAAGCTGTGATACTTCGTGGCTAATTAAGCTGAGGCTCTGTAGGGCGTCACATATTTTATCAATCCATTACCGCCCCTGCTACACTCTCACTTCGACACGGACCCCACACCCTCCCTCCCGCATGAAGGAAAAGATAGTAATCACCACCAGATTCCACGGATGAGACGATAAGAGCAGGCGGCTTAGGTTAGCTGAAGTTTTATTGTGATGTATTATGTTATGTTATATAAGAAGTGGTTATTATGCTGTCTCATTATGCTGACTCGATGATGTGGATATTCATGTTCTTGGCTCTAGTTGCCATTATATACAAACTCCAAATTCTTTTACTCTGTATCCCAGGCTTTACCTTCATCCCATCCTCTAATCACCACATTTCTTGTTTGTCTGTCTCACTAAAGTTCTATTTACTGCTCGCCGGGTGAGACAGGAACAATGAGGCTCAGTGCGAGTGTGTGTGTCTGCCTCAGTCAATACTCCAATACTTTGTGTACCAGAATACCGCTGTGGCACTCACGTACGCTGACACTCACACATGCCACAGGCACCCCCACACGTACACAGACACTTACACATGCTACAGGGACCCCCACACGTACACAGACACTTACACATGCTACAGGCGCCCACAGACGTACACAGACACTTACACATGCTACAGGCACCCCCACACATACACAGACACTTACACATGCTACAGGCACCCCCACACGTACACAGACACTCATACATGCTACAGGCACCTACACACGTACACAGATACTCATACATGCTACAGGCACCCCCACACGTACACAGACACTTACACATGCTACAGGCACCCCCACACGTACACAGACACTCGTACATGCTACAGGCACCCCCACACGTACACAGACACTCATACATGCTACAGGCACCCCCAAACGTATACAGACACTCATATATGCTACAGGCACCCCCACACGTACACAGACACTCATACATGCTGCAGGCACCCCCAGACGTACACAGACACTCACACATGCCACATGCACCCACATACGTAAACAGATAATCAGACATGCCACAAGCACTAACCACTGTCAAAAACACTCACAACTGTCTCAAACACTCACAACTGTCACAAGCACTCACAACTGTCTCAAGCACACACAACTGTCATAAGCACTCACAACTACCACAGGTACTCACAACTGTCACAAGCACTCACAACTACCACAAGCACTCACAACTGTCACAAGCACAGCTACAAATACTCACAACTGCTACAAATACTCACAACGGCCATAAAACTCACAACTGCCACAAGCACATACAACTGTCACAAGCACTCACAACAGTCTCAAGCACACACAACTGTAACAGGCACTTAAAACTGTCACAAGCACTCATAACTGTCTCAAGCACTCACAGCTGTCACAAGCACTCACAACTGCCACAAGCACTCACAACTTCCACAAGCACTCACAAATACCACAAGCACTCACAACTGCCACAAACAAACACAACTGACAGAAAACTCACAACTGCCACAAACACTGCCAACAAGCAATCACAACTGTCACAAGCATTCACAACTGTCACAGCACTCACAACTGTCACAAGCACTCACTAGTGAAACAAGCACTCACAACTGTCACAAGCACTTACAACTGGCACAAACACTAACAACTGCCACAAATACTCTGCCACAAGCACCCAAAACTGTCACAAGCACTCACAACGGCCACAAGCACTCTGTAGCAAGCATTCACAACTGCCACAAGCACTCACAACTGCCACAAACACTCACAACTGCCAGAAAACTCACAACTGTCACAAGCACTCACAACTGTCACAAGCACTCACAACTGTCACAAGCATTCACAACTGCCACAAGCACTCTCAACTGTCACAAGCACTCACAACTACCACAAGCACTCACAACTGTCACAAGCACTCACAACTGCCACAAGCACTCACAACTGTCACAAGCGCTCACTACTATAACAAGCAGACACAACTACCACAAGCACTCATAAGTGTTACAAGCCCTAACAACTATCATAAGCACTCACAACTGCCACAAGCACTTATAACTACCACAATAACTCACAACTGCCACAAACACACTGCCACAAGCACTCGCAACTTCCACAAGCATTCACATCTGCCACAAACACTATTAACTGACACAAAACACATAGCTGCCACAAACACTCTGCCCCAAGCACTCACAATTGCCATAAACACTCATAACTGACAAAAGCTCACAACTGCCACAAACACTCTGCCACAAGCACTTACAACTGCCACAAGCACTCACAACTGTCACAAGCACACACAACTGCCACAAAGTTCACAAGTGCCACAAACACTCTGCCACAAACACTCACAACTGTCACAAACACTCACAAGTGCCACAAAGCTCATAACTGCCACAAACACTCTGCCACAAGCACTCACAACTTCAACAAGAACTCACAACTGCCACAAACACTCACAACTGCCACAAAGCTCACAGCTGCCACAAACACTCTGCCTCAACCACTCACAACTGCCACAAGCATTAACAACTGTCACAATCACTCACAACTGCCTTAAGCATTCACAATTGTCACAAACACTCACAAGTGTCAGAAGCATTCAACAACTGCCACAAGCATTCACAACTGTCACAAACACTCACAACTGTCACAAACAATTTGCCACACTAACTCACAACAGCCACAAACACTGGCAACTGTCACAAGCGCTCATAACTGCCACAAAGTTCACAAGCACTCACAACTGTCACAAGCACTCACAATTGGCACAAGCACTCACAACTGTGACAAGCATTCACAACTGTCACAAGCACTCACAAATGTCACAAGCACTCACAAATGTCACAAGCACTCACAACTGCCACAAACACTCACAAATGTTACAAACACTCACAATTGCCACAAACACTAATATCTGCTACAAACACTCACACCTACCACATGCACTCACAACTGTCACAAGCACTCACAACTGGCACAGGCATTCACAACTGCCAGAAACACTCACAACTGCCACAAAACTCACAACTACCATAAGCACTCACAACTGCCACAAGCGCTCACAACTGTCACAAGCACTCACAAATGTTGCAAGCACTCACAAATGCCACAAACACTCACAAGCACTCACAATTGACACAAACACTAACATATGCCACAAACACTCACACCTACCACAAGTACTCACAACTGTCAAAAGCACTCACAACTGTCACAAGCACTCACAAATGCCACAAGCATTCACAAATGTCACAAGCACTCACAAATGTCACAAGCACTCACAACTGCCACAAACTCTCACGACTGTCACAAGCATTCACAACTGCCACAAACTCTCCCAACTGTCAAAGCATTCACAACTGTCACAAGTACTCACAACTTCCACAAACACTCACAAATGTTACAAACACTCACAATTGCCACAAACACTAATATCTGC
This sequence comes from Homarus gammarus, assembly GCA_958450375.1. Classification (NCBI taxonomy): domain Eukaryota; kingdom Metazoa; phylum Arthropoda; class Malacostraca; order Decapoda; family Nephropidae; genus Homarus; species Homarus gammarus. The sequence continues at coordinate 47,747 of CAUDMG010001167.1, forward strand.
TACAAACACTCACACCTACCACATGCACTCACAACTGTCAAAAGCACTCACAACTGTCACAAGCACTCATAAATGCCACAAGCACTCACAACTGTCACAATCATTCACAAATGTCACAAGCACTCACAAATGTCACAAGCACTCACAACTGCCACAAACTCTCACGACTGTCACAAGCATTCACAACTGCCACAAACTCTCCCAACTGTCAAAGCATTCACAACTGTCACAAGTACTCACAACTTCCACAAACACTCACAAATGTTACAAACACTCACAATTGCCACAAACACTAATATCTGCTACAAACACTCACACCTACCACATGCACTCACAACTGTCACAAGCACTCACAACTGTCACAAGCACTCACAACTGCCACAAACACTCACAACTGCCACAAACACTCACAACTGCCACAAACACTCACAACTGCCACAAAAACTCTGCCATAAGCACTCACAACTGCCATGAGCACTCACAACTGCCACAAGCGCTCACAACTGTCACAAGCAATCACAACTGTCACAAGCACTCACAAATGTTGCAAGCACTCACAACTGCCACAAACAATCACAGCTGTCACAAGCACTCACAATTGCCACAAACACTAATATATGCCACAAACACTCACACCTACCACAAGCACTCACAACTGTCACAAGCACTCACAAATGCCACAAAACTCTGCCACAAGCACTCACAATTGTCACAAGCACTCACAACTGCCACAAGCACTCACAACTGCCACAAAAAGTCTGCCACAAACACTGTGCCGCAAGCACTCACAACTGCCACAAGCGCTCACAACTGTCACAAGCACTCACAACTGCCACAAGCATTCACAACTGCTACAAGCGCTCACGACTATAACAAGCATACACAACTACCACAAGCACTCATAAGAATCACAAGCACTCACAACTGTAGTAAGCACTCACAACTGCCACAAGCACTTAGAACTACCACAAGCACTCACAACTGCCCTAAACACTCTGCCATAAGCACTCGCAACTTCCACAAGCATTCACATCTGCCACAAACACTAATAACTGCCACAAAACACATAGCTGCCACAAACACTCTGCCCCAAGCACTCACAATTGCCTTAACCTCTCATAACTGCCACAAAGCTCACAACTGCCACAAACACTCTGCCACAAGCACTTACAACTGCCACAAGCGCTCACAACTGTCACAAACACTCACAACTGCCACAAACACTGCCTCAAGCACTCACAACTGCCATAAGCATTCACAACTGTCACAAACACTCACATCTGTCACAAGCATTCACAACTGCCACAAGCACTCACAACTGTCACAAGCGCTCATGACTATAACAAACAGACACAACTACCACAAGCACTCATAAGTGTCAAGAGCACTCACAACTATCATAAGCACTCACAACTGCCACAAGCACTTATATCTACCACAATAACTTACAACTGCCACAAACACTCTGACACAAGCACTCGCAACTTCCACAAGCATTCACATCTGCCACAAACACTATTAACTGACACAAAACACATAGGTGCCACAAACAATCTGCCCCATGCACTCACAAATGCCATAAACACTCATAACTGCCACGAAGGTCACAACTGCCACAAACACTCTGCCACAAGCACTTACAACTGCCAAAAGCACTCACAACTGTCACAAGTACTCACAACTGCCACAAAGTTCACAAGTGCCACAAACAATCTGTCACAACCACTACACAACTCCCACAAGCATTCACAACTGCCACAAATACTCAAAACTGTCACAAATACTCACAACTGCCACAAAGCCCATAACTGCCACAAACACTCTGCCACAAGCACTCACAACTTCCACAAGGACTCACAACTGTCACAAACACTCACAACTGCCACAAAGCTCACAGCTGCCACAAACACTCTGTCACAATCACTCACAACTGCCATAAGCATTCACAACTGTCACAAACACTCACATGTGTCAGAAGCACTCACAACTGCCACAAGCATTCACAACTCTCACAAACACTCACAACTGCCAAAAACATTTTGCCACAATAACTAACAATAGCCACAAACACTCGCAACTGTCACAAGCGCTCATAACTGCCACAAAGTTTACAAGGACTCACAACTGTCACAAGCACTCACAACTGGCACAAGCGCTCACAACTGTCAAAAGCATTCACAACTGTCACAAGCACTCACAAATGTTGCAAGTACTCACAACTGCCACAAACACTCACAACTGTCACAAGCACTCACAATTGCCACAAAAACTAATATATGCCACAAACACTCACACCTACCACAAGCACTCACAACTGTCACAAGCACTCACAACTGTCACAAGCACTCACAAATGCCACAAAACTCTGTCACAAGCACTCACAACTGCCATAAGCTCTCACAACTGCCACAAAAACTCTGCCACAAACACATACAACTGCCACAAACACTGTGCCGCAAGCACTCACAACTGCCACAAGCGCTCACAACTGTCACAAGCACTCACAACTGCCACAAGCACTCACAACTGCCACAAGCGCTCACGACTATAACAAGCAGACACAACTACCACAAGCACTCATAAGACTCACAAGCACTCACAACTGTCATAAGCACTCACAACTGCCACAAGCACTTAGAACTACCACAAGCACTCACAACAGCCACAAACACTCTGCCATAAGCACTCGCAACTTCCACAAGCATTCACATCTGCCACAAACACTATTAACTGCCACAAAACACATTGCTGCCACAAACACTCTGCCCCAAGCACTCACATTTGCCTTAAATTCTCATAACTGCCACAAAGCTCACAACTGCCAAAAACACTCTGCCACAAGCACTTATAACTGCCAAAAGCACCCACAACTGTCACAAGCACTCATAACTGCCACAAAGTTCACAAGTCCCACAAACACTCTGCCACAAGCACTCACAACTGCCACAAGCATTCACAACTGCCACAAACACTCGCAACAGTCACAAATACTCACAACTGCCACAAAGCTCATAACTGCCACAAACACGCTGCCACAACCACTCACAACTTCCACAAGCACTCACAACTGTCACAAACACTCACAACTGCCACAAAGCTCACAGCTGCCACAAACACTCTGCCACAAGCACTCACAACTGCCACAAGCATTAACAACTGTCACAATCACTCACAACTGCCATAAGCATTCACAACTGTCACAAACACTCACATGTGTCAAAAGCACTCACAACTGCCACAAGCATTCACAACTGTCACAAACATTCACAACTGCCACAAACACTTTGCCACAATAACTCACAATAGCCACAAGCACTCGCAACTGTCACAAGCGCTCATAACTGCCACAAATTTCACAAGCACTCACAACTGTCACAAGCACTCACAACTGGCACAAGCACTCGCAACTGTCACAAGCATTCACAACTGTCACTAGCACTCACAAATGAAACAAGCACTCATAAATGTCACAAGCACTCACAACTGCCACAAACACCCACAAATATGACAAACAATTACAAACACTCACACCTACCACATGCACTAGCAACTGTCAAAAGCACTCACAACTGTCACAAGCACTCACAAATGCCACAAACACTCACAACTGCCACAAAACTCACAACTGCCATAAGCACTCACAACTGCCACAAGCGCCAACAACTGTCACAAGCATTCACAACTGTCACAAGCACTCACAAATGTTGCAGGCACTCACAACTGCCACAAACACTCACAACTGTCACAAGCACCCACAATTGCCAAAAACACTAATATATGCCACAAACACTCACACCTACCACAAGCACTCACAACTGTCACAAGCACTCACAACTGTCACAAGCACTCACAAATGCCACAAAACTCTGCCACAAGCACTCACAACTGTCACAAGCACTCACAACTTTCAAAAGCACTCACAACTGTTACAAGCATTCACAACTATCACAAGCACTCACAACTGTCACAAGTGCTCACGACTAAAACAAGCAGACACAACTACCACAAGCACTAATAAGACTCACAAGCACTCACAACTGTCATAAGCACTCACAACTGCCACAAGCACTTAGAACTGTCACAAGCACTCAGAAGTGTCACAAGCACTCACAAGTGAAACAAGCACTCACAACTGTCACAAGCATTCACAAGTGTCACAAGCACTCACATATGTTGCAAGCACTCTCAACTGCCACAAACACTCACAACTGTCACAAGCACACACAATTGCCACAAACACTAATATATGCCACAAACACTCACACCGTACTACAAGCACTCACAACTGTCACAAGCACTCACAAATGCCACAAAACTCTGCCACAAGCACTCACAACTGTCACAAGCACTCACAACTGTCAAAAGCACTCACAACTGTCGCAATCATTCACAACTAACACAAGCACTCACAAATGTCACAAGCACTCACAACTGCCACAAACTCTCACAACTGTCACAAGCATTCACAACTTTCACAAGCACTCACAACTGTCATAAGCATTCACAACTGTCACAAGCACTCACAAATGTCACAAGCACTCACAACTTCCACAAACACTCACAAATTTAACAAACACTCACAATTGCCACAAACACTAATATCTGCTACAAACACTCACACCTACCACATGCACTCACAACTGTCACAAGCACTCACAACTGTCACAAGCACTCATGACTGTCTCAAGCACTCACAACTGTCACAAACACTCACAACTGCCACAAGCACTCACAACTGTCACAAGCACTTACAACTGTCACAAGCACTCACAAGTGAAACAAGCACTCACAACTGTCACAAGCACTTAAAACTGGCACAAACACTAACAACTGCCACAAATACTCTGCCACAAGCACTCAAAACTGTCACAAGCACACACAACTGCACAAGCACTCTGTAGCAACCCTTCACAACTGCCACAAGCACTCACACCTGCCACAAGCACTCACAACTGCCAGAAAACTCACAACTGTCACAAGCACTCACAAATGTCACAAGCACTCACAACTGTCACAAGCATTCACAACTGTCATTAGCACTCACAAATGTCACAAGCACTCACAACTGCCACAAACACTCACAACTGTCACAAGCATTAACAACTGTCACAAGCACTCACAAATGTCACAAGCACTCACAACTGCCACAAACACTCACAACTGTTAAAAACACTCACAATTGCCACAAACACTAATATCTGCTACAAATACTCACACCTACCACATGCACTCACAACTGTCACAGGCACTCACAACTGTCACAAAGACTCACAACTGCCACGAACACTCACAACTGCCATAAAACTCACAACTGCCATAAGCTCTCACAACTGCCACAAGCGCTCACAACTGTCACAAGCACTCACAAATGTCACAAGCACTCACAACTGCCACAAACACTCACAAATATGACAAACACTCACAATTGCCACAAACACTAATATCTGCTACAAACACTCACACCTACCACATGCACTCACAACTGTCACAAGCACTCACAACTGTCACAAGCATTCACAACTGCCACAAACCTTGACAACTGCCTCAAAACTCACAACTGCCATAAGCACTCACAACTGCCACAAGCGCTCACAACTGTCACAAGCACTCACAAATGTCACAAGCATTCACAACTGTCACAAGCACTCACAAATGTCACAAGCACTCACAACTTCCACAAACACTCACAAATGTTACAAACACTCGCAATTGCCACAAACACTAATATCTGCTACAAACACTCACACCTACCACATGCGCTCACAACTGTCATAAGCACTGACAACTGTCACAAGCACTCACAACTGCCACAAACACTCACAACTGCCACAAAAACTCTGCCATAAGCACTCACAGCTGCCACAAAACTCACAACTGCCATAAGCACTCACAACTGCCACAAGCGCTCACAACTGTCACAAGCATTCACAACTGTCGCAAGCACTCACATATGTTGCAAGCACTCTCAACTGCCACAAGCACTCACATCTGTCACAAGCACTCACAATTGCCACAAGCACTAATATATGCCACAAACACTCACACCGTACCACAAGCACTCACAACTGTCACAAGCACTCACAAATGCCACAAAACTCTGCCACAAGCACTCACAACTGTCACAAGCACTCACACCTGTCAAAAGCACTCACAACTGTCACAAGCATTCACAACCAACACAAGCGCTCACAAATGTCACAAGCACTCACAACTGACACAAACTCTCACAACTGTCACAAGCATTCATAACTGTCACAAGCACTCACAACTGTCATAAGCATTCACAACTGTCACAAGCACTCACAAACGTCACAAGCACTCACAACTTCCACAAACACTCACAAATGTTACAAACACTCACAATTGCCACAAACACTAATATCTGCTACAAACACTTACACCTACCACATGCACTCACAACTGTCACAAGCACTCACAACTGTCACAAGCACTCATAACTGTCTCAATCACTCACAACTGTCACAAGCATTCACAACTGTCACAAGCACTCACAAATGTCACAAGCACTCACAACTGCCACAAACACTCACAACTGTCACAAGCATTAACAACTGTCACAAGCACTCACAACTGTCATAAGCATTTACAACTGTCACAAGCACTCGCAAATGTCACAAGCACTCACAACTGCCACATACACTCACATCTGTTAAAAACACTCACAATTGCCACAAACACTAATATCTGCTACAAACACTCACACCTACCACATGCACTCACAACTGTCACAGACACTCACAACTGTCACAAGGACTCACAATTGCCACAAACACTCACAACTGCCACAAAACTCACAACTGCCACAAACACTCACAAATGTTACAAACACTCACAAATGCCACAAACACTAATATCTGCTACAAACACTCACACCTACCACATGCACTCACAACTGTCATAAGCACTGACAACTGTCACAAGCACTCACAACTGCCACAAATACTCACAACTGCCACAAAAACTCTGCCATAAGCACTCACAGCTGCCACAAAACTCACAACTGCCATAAGCACTCACAACTGCCACAAGCACTCACAACTGGCACAAGCACTCACACTTTCAAAAGCACTCCCAACTGTTACAAGCATTCACAACTGTCACAAGCACTCATAAATTTCACAAGCACTCAACACTGCCACAAACTCTCACAACTGTAACAAGCATTCACAACTGTCACAAACACTCGCAACTGTCATAAGCATTCACATCTGTCACAAGCACTCACAACTGTCACAAGCACTCACAAAAGTCACAAGCACTCACAACTGCCACAAACACTCACAACTGTCACAAAACTAGCAACTGCCAAAAACACTCACAACTGCCACAAGCACTCACAACTGCCACAAACACTCACAAATATGACAAACACTCACAATTGCCACAAACACTAATATCTGCTACAAACACTCACACCTACCACATGCACTCACAACTGTCACAAGCATTCACAAATGCCACAAACACTCACAACTGCCACAAAACTCACAACTGCTATAAGCACTCACAACTGCCACAAGCGCTCAAAACTGTCACAAGCACTCACAAATGTCACAAGCACTCACATCTGCCACAAACTCTCACAACTGTCACAAGCATTCACAACTGACACAAGCACTCACAACTGTCAAAAGCATTCACAACTGTCACAAGCACTCACAAATGTCACAAGCACTCACAACTTCCACAAACACTCACAAATGTTACAAACACTCAAAATTGCCACAAACACTAATATCTGCTACAATCACTCACACCTACCACATGCACTCACAACTGTCATAAGCACTGACAACTGTCACAAGCATTCACAACTGCCACAAACACTCACAACTGCCACAAAAACTCTACCATAAGCACTCACAGCTGCCACAAAACTCACAACTGCCATATGCACTCACAACTGCCACAAGCGCTCACAACTGTCACAAGCATTCACAACTGTCATAAGCACTCACATATGTTGCAAGCACTCTCAACTGCCACAAACACTCACAATTGTCACAAGCACTCACAATTGCCACAAACACTAATATATGCCACAAACACTCACACCGTACCACAAGCACTCACAACTGTCACAAGCACTCACAAATGCCACAAAACTCTGCCACAAGCACTCACAACTGTCACAAGCACTCACAACTGTCAAAAGCACTCATAAATGTCTCAAGCACTCACAACTGTCACAAACACTCACAACTTCCACAAGCACCTACAACTGTCACAAGCACTTACAACTGTCACAAACACTCACCATTGTCAAAGCACTCACAACTGCCACAAACACACACAACTGTCAGAAAACTCACAACTGCCACAAACACCGCCCACAAGCAATCACAACTGTCACAAGCATTCACAACTGTCACAGCACTCACAACTGCCACAAGCACTCACAAATGACACACGCACTCACAACTGTCACAAGCACTCACAAGTGAAACAAGCACTCACAACTGTCACAAGCACTTACATCTGGCACAAACACTAACAACTGCCACAAATAATCTGCCACAAGCACTCAAAACTATCACAAGCAATCACAACTGCCACAGGCACTCTGTATCAAGCATTCACAACTGCCACAAGCACTCACAACTGCCACAAACACTCACAACTGCCAGAAAACTCACAACTGTCACAAGCACTCACAACTCTCACAAGCACTCACAAATGTCACAAGCACTCACAACTGCCACAAACACTCACAACTTTCACAAGCATTAACAACTGTCACAAGCACTCACAACTTCCACAAACACTCACAAATGTTACAAACACTCACAATTGCCACAAACACTCACAAATGTTACAAACACTCACAATTGCCACACACACTAATATCTGCTACAAACACTCACACCTACCACATGCACTCACAACTGTCACAAGCACTCACAACTGCCACAAGCAGTCACAACTGCCACAAAAACTCTGCCACAAGCACTCACAACTGCGACAAAAACTCACAACTGCCATAAGCACTCACAACTGCCAGAAGCGCTCACAACTGTCACAAGCACTCACAAATGACGCAAGCCCTCACAGCGGCCACAAACACTCACAATAGTCACAAGCACTCACAATTGCCACAAACACTAATATCTCCCACAAACACTCACACCTACCACAAGCTCTCACAACTGTCACAAGCACTGACAACTGTCACAAGCACCCAGAACTGTCACAAGCACTCACAAGTGAAACAAGCACTCACAACTGTCACAAGCACTTACAACTGGCAGAAACACTAACAACTGCCACAAATACTCTGCCACAAGCACTCAAAACTGTCACAAGCACACACAACTGCACAAGCACTCTGTAGCAAGCATTCACAACTGCCACAAGCACTCAACAAGCACTCATAACTGCCAGAAAACTCACAACTGTCACAAGCACTCATAAATGTCACAAGCACTCACAACTGTCACAAGCATTCACAACTGTCACAAGCACTCACAAATGTCACAGGCACTCACAACTGCCACAAACACTCACAACTGTCACAAGCATTAACAACTGTCACAAGCACTCACAACTGTCATGAGCATTCACAACTGCCACAAACACTCACAACTGTTAAAAACACTCACAATTGCCACAAACACTAATATCTGCTACAAACTCTCACACTTACCACATGCACTCACAACTGTCACAGGCACTCACAACTGTCACAAGTACTCACAACTGCCACAAACACTCACAACTGCCACAAAAACTCTGCCACAAGCACTCACAACTGCGACAAAAACCCACAACTGCCATAAGTACTCACAACTGCCAGAAGTGCTCACAACTGTCACAAGCGTTCACAACTGTCACAAGCACTCACAAATGTCGCAAGCACCCACAGCGGCCACAAACACTCACAATAGTCACAAACACTCACACCTACCACAAGCACTCACAACTGTCACAAGCACTGACAACTGTCACAAGCACTCAGAACTGTCACAAGCACTCACAGATGCCACAAAAACTCTGCCACAAGCACTCACAACTGCCACAAAAACTCTGCCACAACCACTAACATCTACCACAAACACTGTGCCGCAAGCACTCACAACTGCCACAAGCGCTCACAACTGTCACAAGCACTCCTAACTGCCACAAGCGCTCACAACTTTCACAAGCGCTCACGACTATAACAAGCAGACACAACTACCACAAGCACTCATAAGTGTCACAAGCACTCATAACTATTATAAGCACCCACAACTACCACAAGCACTTATAACTACCACAATAACTCATAACTGCCACAAACACTCTGCCACAAGCACTCGCAACTTCCACAAGCATTCACATCTGCCACAAACACTATTAACTGCCACAAAACACATAGCTGCCACAAACACTCTGCCCCAAGCACTCACAATTGCCATAACACTCATAACTGCCACAAAGCTCACAACTGCCACATAAACTCTGCCACAAGCGCTTACAACTGCTACAAGCACTCACAACAGTCACAAGCATTCACAACTACCACAAGCACTCACAACTGCCACAAACACTCTGCCACAAGCAATCACAACTGCCACAAGCACTCACAACTGCCACAAACACTCACAATGTTACAAACACTTACAATTGCCTCAAACACTAATATCTGCTACAAACACTCACACCTACCGCATGCAGTCACAACTGTCACAAGCACTAACAACTGTCCTAAGCATTCACAACTGCCACAAACACTCACAACTGCCACAAGCACTCATAACTGTCTCAAGCACTCGCAAATGTCACAAGCACTGACAACTGCCACAAGCACTCACAACTGTCAGAAGCAATCACAACTGTCACAAGCACTCACCACTGTCAAAAGTACTCACAACTGCCACAAACAATAATAATCGCCACAAACGCTCTGCCACTAGCACTCACAACTGTCACAAGCACTCACAAATGTTACAAACACTCACAATTGCCACAAACACTAATATCTGCCACAAGCACTCACAACTGCCACAAGCATTAACAACTGTCACAATCACTCACAACTGCCATAAGCATTCACAACTGTCACAAACACTCACATGTGTCAGAAGCACTCACAACTGCCACAAGCATTCACAACTGTCACAAACACTCACAACTGCCACAAACACTTTGCCACAATAACTCACAATAGCCACAAACACTCGCAACTGTCACAAGCGCTCATAACTGCCACAAAGTTCACAAGCACTCACAACTGTCACAAGCACTCACAACTGGCACAAGCACTCACAACTGTCACAAGCACTCACAAATGTCACAAGCACTCACAACTGCCACAAACACTCACAAATATGACAAACATTCACAATTGCCACAAACACTAATATCTGCTACAAACACTCACACCTAACACATGCACTTACAACTGCCACAAGCACTCACAACTGTCACAAGCATTCACAACTGCCACAAACACTCACAACTGCCACAAAACTCACAACTGTCACAAGCATTCACAACTGTCACAAGCACTCACAAATGTTGCAAGCACTCACAACTGCCACAAACACTCACAACTGTCACAAGCACTCACAATTGACACAAACACTAATATATGCCACAAACACTCACACGTACCACAAGCACTCACAACCGTCAAAAGCACTCACAACTGTCACAAGCAGTCACAAATGCCACAAAACTCTGCCACAAGCACTCACAACTGTCACAAGCACTCACAACTGTCAAAAGCACTCACAACTGTTGCAAGCATTCACAACTATCACAGGCACTCACAAATGTCACAAGCACTCACAACTGGCACAAACTCTTACAACTGTCACAAGCATTCACAACTGTCACAAGCACTCACAACTGTCATAAGCATTCACAACTGTCACAAGCACTCACAAATGTCACAAGCACTCACAAGTTCCACAAACACTCACAAATGTTACAAACACTCACCACTGTCAAAAGCACTCACAACTTCCACAAACAATAATAATCGCCACGAACACTCTGCCACTAGTACTCACAACTTCCACAAGCACTCACAAATACCACAAGCACTCACAACTGCCACAAACACTCACAACTCTCAGAAAACTCACAACTGCCACAAACACTGGCAACAAGCAATCACAACTGCCACAAGCATTCAAAATTGTCATAGCACTCACAAGTGCCACAAGCCCTCACAAATGACACGCGCACTCACAGCTGTCACAAACACTCACAAGTGAAACAAGCACTCACAACTGTCACAAGCACTTACAACTGGCACAAACACTAACAACTGCCACAAATACTCTGCCACATGCACTCAAAACTGTCACAAGCACTCACAACTGCCACAAGCACTCTGTCACAAGCATTCACAACTGCCACAAGCACTCACAACTGCCACAAACACTCACAACTGACAGAAAACTCACAACTGTCACAAGCACTCACAACTGTCACAAGCACTCACAAATGACACACCCACTCACAACTGTCACAAGCACTCACAAGTGAAACAAGCACTCACAACTGTCACAAGCACTGACAACTGGCACAAACACCAACAACTGCCACAAATACTCTCCCACAAGCACTCAAAACTGTCACAACCACTCACAACTGCCACAAGCACTCTGTCACAAGCATTCACATCTGCCACAAGCACTCACAACTGCCACAAACACTCAAACTGCCAGAAAACTCACAACTGTCACAAGCACTCACAACTGTCACAAGCACTCACAACTGTCACAAGCATTCACAACTGTCACAAGCACTCACAAATGTCACAAGCACTCACAACTGCCACAAACACTCACAACTGTCACAAGCATTAACAACTGTTACAAGCACTCACAACTGTCATAAGCACTCACAACTGTCACAAGCATTCACAACTGCCACAAACACTCACAACTGCCACAAAACTCACAACTGTCACAAGCATTCACAACTGTCACAAGCACTCACAAATGTTGCAAGCACTCACAACTGCCACAAACACTCACAACTGTCACAAGCACTCACAATTGACACAAACACTAATATATGCCACAAACACTCACACGTACCACAAGCACTCACAACCGTCACAAGCACTCACAACTGTCACAAGCACTCACAAATGTCACAAGCACTCACAACTGCCACAAACACTCACAACTGTCACAAGCATTAACAACTGTCACAAGCACTCACAACTGTCATAAGCACTCACAACTGTCACAAGCATTCACAACTGCCACAAGCACTCACAACTGCCACAAGCACTCACAACTGCCACAAGCGCTCCCGACTATAACAAGCAGACACAACTACCACAAGCACTCATAAGACTCCCAAGCACTCACATCTGTCATAAGCACTCACAACTGCCACAAGCACTTAGAACTACCACAAGCAATCACAACTGCCACAAACACTCTGCCACAAGCACTTACAACTGCCACAAGCACTCACAACTGCCACAAAGTTCACAAGTGCCACAAACACTCTGCCACACGCACTCACAACTGCCACAAGCATTAACAACTGTCACAATCACTCACAGCTCTCACAAGCGCTCACAACTGTCACAAACACTCACAACTGCCACAAGCACTCACAACTGCCATAAGCATTCACAACTGTCACAAGCACTCACATCTGTCAGAAGCACTCACAACTGCCACAAGAATTCACAACTGTCACAAACACCCACAACTGCCACACACACTTTGTCACAATAACTCACAACTGCCACAAACACTCGCATCTGTCACACGCGCTCATAACTGCCACAAAGTTCACAAGTGCCACAAACACTGCCACAAGCACTCGCAATTGTCACAAGCATTAACAACTGTCACAATCACTCACAACTGTCACAAGCGCTCACAAATGTCACAAACACTCACAACTGCCACAAACACTGCCACAAGCACTCACAACTGTCACAAGCACTCACTAATGTCAGAAGCACTCACAACTGCCACAAACACTCACAACTGTCACAAGCACTCACAATTGCCACAAACACTAATAACTCCCACAAACATTCATACGTGCCACAAGCCCTCACAACTGTCACAAGCACTCACAACTGTCACAAGCACTCACAACTGTCACAAGCACTCACAACTGCCACAAGAACTAACAACTGTCACAAAAACTCTGCCACAAGCACTAACAACTGCCACAAACATTCTGCCACAAGCAGTCACAACTGTCACAAGCACTCACAACTGCCACAAGCACTTTTAACTGTCAAAAGCACTCACGACCTCACGACTAAAATAAGCATTCACAACCACCACAAGCACTCACAACTGCCACAAGCACTCACAACTGTCAAAAGCACTCACAACTGCCAAACGCACTTACAACTACCACAAGCACTCACAACTGCCACAAACACCCTGCCACAAGCATTTGCAATTTCCACAAGCATTCACATCTGCCATAAACACTATTAACTGCCACAAAACTCACAGCTGCCAAAAACACTCTGCCCCAAGCACTCACAATTGCCACAAACACTCACAACTGCCACAAAGCTCACAACTGCCACAAACACTCTGCCACAAGCACTTAGAACTGCCACAAGCACTCACAACTGCCAGAAACACTCACATCTGTCACAAACATTCACAACTGCCACAAAGCTCACAATTGCCACAAACACTCTGCCACAAGCACTGACAACTGCCACAAGCACTCACAACTGTCACAAGCGCTCACAACTGCCACAAAGTTCACAAGTGCCACAAACACTCTGCCACAATCACTCGCAACTGCCACAAGCATTTACAACTGTCACAGACACTCACAACTGTCACAAGCGCTCACAACTGCCACAGGCATTCACAACTGTCACAAACACTCTGCCACAAGCACTCACATCAGCCACAAACACTATTAACTGCCACAAAACTCACAACTGCCACAAAACTCACAACTGAAACACACACTCTGCCACAACACTCAAAACTGTCACAAGCACTCACAACTGTCACAAGCACTCACAACTGACACAAACACCCGCAAGTACCACAAACATTCTGCCACAAGCACTCACAACTGCCATAAACACTCTGCCACAAGCACTCACATCAGCCACAAACACTATTAACTGCCACAAAACTCACAAGTGCCTAACACTCTGCCACAAGCACTCACAACTGTCACAAGCAGTCACAACTGCCACAAATTCTCTGCCACAAGCACTCACAACTGTCACAAGCACTCACAACTGCCTCAAACACTCACAACTGCAACAAAACTCACAACTGCCACAAACACTCTGCCACAAGCACTCACAACTGCCACAAACACTCACAACTGCCACAAACTCTCTGCCACAAGCACTCACAACTGCCAAAAAACACTCACAACTGCTACAAGCGCTCACAACTGCCTCAAACACTCACAACTGCCACAAAACTCACAACTGCCATAAACACTCTGCCACAGGCACCCACAACTGTCACAAACACTCACAACTGTCACAAGCACTCACAACTGCCACAAACACTAATAACTGAAACAAGCACTCACAACTGTCACAAACACTCTCAACTGCCACAAGCACTCACAACTGTTGCAAACACTCACAATTGCCACAAGACTCACAACTGCCACAAACACTCTGCCACAAGCACTCACAACTGCCACAAGCACTCACAACTGTCAGTAGCAATCACAACTGTAACAAGCACTCACAACTGCCACATGCAGTCACAACTGCCACAAGCACTCACAATTGCCACAAACACTAATATCTGCTACAAAACTCACAACTACTACAAGCACTTACAACTGCCACAAGCACTCACAACTGTCACAAGCACTCACAACTGCCACATGCACTCACAACTGCCACAAGCACTCACAACTGCCACAAACACTAATAACTGCCACAAAACTCACAACTGGCTTAAACACTCACAACTGCCTCACACACTTCACTTTACATGAAGTGTACATTTATTATTTTTCTGGGTATGAAGAAAAAGGAAACCTGCTCTTCATTTTGAGCTGGGGAACAGGAAACGCCTAGAGAACTGTGTAGTCGGTCACCTGGATGACTGAAGAACATAACCATGGACTGAATATCTTATGACCTTTGCGGGACGAAAAGGCTGAGATAGACACGGAAACAATAAGTGCTTAGGGTTCATATATATTCTACCAACCTTGACAACATCACAGCGTGTGAAGTGAGACACAGCAACAAAACCACACCGTAATACAGTACTCAACTATGGGTTAAAAATAATATAAAAGACTATTCGTGCTCTTAGCAAGTTGATCGAATGTGACTTTAAAAACAAAATCTACTAATGTAATTGATGCATACAAATTGTAACTTATACTATACATGTACATATTGTTCAAACGGATGACAGCGAGATCACATATCCAAAACCACACCACTTAACTTGGGCGTAGTCTTAGCACACGTCACTTCCGATCATACACATGATTACCTAAGTGACGGATTGAGCGACGGGTGAAGATTAGTACTGACCTCCTGCTTGTAGCCCTATATAACATATTCACAGAAGAAGTCCTATTTTTATTCACCAAGTGTTTGAATTCCTTTTCACACTCCATCAAAAAACACAGAGAATAAAGGAGGAACAGACAAGGCAAGATAAGAGAACATCTTCAGAACTGCACCTCGGCGAGGTACTACGTGAACCTGACGATGAGGCTGACCTGTGACCAGGCGAAGGTCGTAAGACTGTTTCCTGTCACATGCCCTTCACCCAAGCAACTAAAACTCCTTATCCTAAGGAGTTTTTTGACTCCTTAGGAACCAGGGGGTGACAAGGGTCGTCCGCAGACGAGTGAGTGGTGGCTTTATGGTCACCTTCGCGGAATAGGGACAGGCCCAGCAAATAGCAAACATTACATAAATTAACGGGATCAAGATACAAGTGGAAGCACACACAGAGGATAACTTGGTGTTGGGAGTCATCTTCCACTTCGAGATAGAACACCTTGAAAAAGAAGAACTGGCCGAGCTGATCTGAGACCAGCTCTCAATACTACGGAAGCTGACCAGTGTAACTGCCCTGGTTGGTTACCCAAAGAATCTACCAAGCACCGTATTGCTGAGATGGGAGAACATCCCAGCAAGACCGTATGAAAGAAGACCCACAAGGTGCTACAAATGCCAGAGATATGGTCATCTGGCAGGGAAGTGTCGAGCTCGGGAGGTCTGTTGCAGTTGCGGGACACCCGGGCACCAACACACCAACTGCTCGGCGGCCTCCAAAAAATGCGCAGCATGTGGTGGCCCTCACTCTTCCTCCGAACGGAAGTGTCCCAAGTAGAGGGAGGAGTGTAGGGTGGCTAAGCTGCGAAGCAAGAAAAAATTGAGCTACAAGGAGGCTCTCCTTGTAGTGAAGACCGAAGAAAAGAAGAACCATAACCACAGAAAAAAAGAATCAAGACCCCCAATAAGACCACAGAAAAGAAGAATAAAGACCCCAACAAGACCACAGAAAAGAAGCCAGAATTAAACAAGACCGAAGAAAAGACGAACAAGCCAAAAAAGCCAGATACTGTAACAGTAACATTTTCAGCGTTTTTCGACTTTTACGAGTATGTACCAGAACAATACCAAGAAGAAGAATGGAAATTGAAAAGCACAAGGAACAAAAGAAAGAGCTCCTAGGAAAACGACTAAGGAAAAAAAACAGTTTCGGCCGAAATATCCGAAGGGCGAAGTGGCCAGTAATCTCCAAACAACCCAAACCAGAATCTACCGGATCACTTGGGGCAACCAGACAGTTTACACCTCTACATTATACAGCCAGTCATTTTACTATTTCGCCGTGTCCCAACAGTCCACTAATTTGACATTTTTAGTGGGAAGATGAGGATGTGATGGATTAATGATTTTTTATCTGATAATAACCATCGGCTGTGTTTTAGGGGCACTAAGTCTCTTGCCTCTCAAGGAATACAAACCACAGCAAAAACTTAAAAGTCACCGTTCAGGCGCCACAACTCAACTGCTCGTGTGGCTAAGGAACACTAACAAGAAGGGTGACGTTAACGATACAGGATTTAAACTCATTTTCAAGCTTATGCCACGAGTCATAACAACAACAACAATAGAACGCAAAAGATGGCCGATAAAGCTACCCTGTGAAACACCGGGGGGAGACGACGATGGTAGCACTACTGAGTTACCCATCCATGACAACACACTCTGTCCTGATTGTTGAGAGTTCAATTACGATGGATATAGCTGATCCACTACTTCCTAAGGACCTTACTTTAGCATATAATCCTGGGTAGCTTACACGATCAAATGAAGTACTTAAAAAGTTTGGCTGACCAATATGATATTCCATCCATTGATCGACGACAAACTGAAGTTTATGTTCCTGATATATAGAAATATAGCGTATATATCAAGGAGCCTTTGGTGTGTAAACAGCTTCTTCAGAGAAATAAGGATTATCTCCCCCCCCCCCCCCTCCCACCCACTGAGTGCTTAAGACAACCAGCTAAGGGGAATGACCCAAAAATCTGAGAGAGGATTGTTGTCTTAGAACTGTGTTGATGAACAGTAAGAATACATGCAGGAGATCTGCCTTAATGAATAGTGTTATAAGCTCAACAGGACTTCTACATACAATCAACACCTCAACCCGCCAGGATTCGTAACCACGGCTCACGAGCCCTTGACTGTGACCGGGGAACGCTAACCGCTGGACCACCAGGATACTAAAAGCAGTTCTAGACTTTGTTATATTTCACACAAAGCCTGTTCAACGAGCTTATGGCGCCGTGAACCTCTAATGGGGACTACCCGTATCACGTAGGTGGTCAGAGTAACGTTTTACCAAATCCGGCTTCGAAACACGAGGATCCATATATATTTCATTAGCCCAATAAGGACTGTTTTTAGTATCCTGGTGGTCCAGCGGTTAGCGTTCCCCGGTCACAGTCATGGGCTCGTGGGCCGTGTGTTCGAATCCTGTGTGTGTGTGTATATAGGTATATGTATATGTATGTATAAATAAATAATAAAAAAAAATAAATAAAAAAAATAAATAAATAAAAAAAGAAAATAAATAATAAAATAAATAAATATTGAAGTGATAACCGTGGTAACATTATGAGATGTACTTATTACCACCATGCTATTGTACTATTCCAGATGATACTAAATGTTACATAATACTTCCTTGAGATAAATGTATAGTATATATCAGGTGCCTCAAAGAGAGCTCAGGTTCTCAACTGG
Source organism: Homarus gammarus (assembly GCA_958450375.1). Classification (NCBI taxonomy): domain Eukaryota; kingdom Metazoa; phylum Arthropoda; class Malacostraca; order Decapoda; family Nephropidae; genus Homarus; species Homarus gammarus. The sequence goes on from CAUDMG010001167.1 coordinate 66,975, forward strand.
CTCAGCCATGTTAATATTGTTATTATTATCCACTCTGTATCTGTATTTTTCTGGCTAAATAAACTGTTACAATTCAATTCAATACAATTCAATTCAGTATCAGCATGTGTCAGAGTATATGGACTGTTGTTAGTTTGTGTTAGGGTATAAGAGCGCGTTCATTATAGACAGCAGGCGTCATTATAACTACACGTTCACCACTGTTAGTTTGTGTTAAGGTATAAGGGAGCGTTTTTTTTGTAAGCAGGTGTCGGTATAAGGACGCATCCACTACTGTCAGGAGGTGTCAGGGTATAAGGACGCGTTCACTACTGTTAGTTTGTGTCAGGGCATAAGGACGCGTTCACTACTGTTAGTTTGTGTCAGGGCATAAGGACGCGTTCACTATTGTTAGTTTGTGTCAGGGCATAAGGACACGTTCATTACTATCAGGGGAAATACAGTAATAGATCTTCAGATTATTCAATTATCTTTTTTTTTCATTCTATTGTTATTGTGTCCATGTAAAGAGAACCTCAGAAGCTCATACTGGAAGGTGGAGGAGGGTGAGGATGAGGATGAGGATGAGGGGGAGGGGGGAGGGTGAGGATAAGGGGAGGAGGAGTGTGAGGGCGAAAATGAGGGGGGGGAAGGGTGAGAGGAAGAGTCAGGATGAGGATGAGGTGGATAATGCAGATGAGGATGAGGGGGTGAGGATGAGTATGAGGGGGAGGGGGGAGGGGAGGGTAAGGATGAGGATGAGGGGAAGGGTGAAAATGAGGATGAGGGGGAGGGTCAGGATGGGGGTGGGGGGGAAGGGTGAGGATGAGGATGAGGGGATGACGATGAGAATGAGGGGAGGGTGAGGGTGAGGAGGAGGGGAGGGTGAAGATGAGGGGGGTGAGGGTGAGGATGAGGATGAGGGGAGGATGAGGGTGAGGATGAGGGGGAGGGTGAGGATGAAGGGAAGGGTGAGGGTGAGGATGAGGGGAAGGGTCAATATGAGGGTGAGGGAGGGGTGAGGATGGGGATGAGGGGATGAGGATGAGGATTAGGGGGAGGGTGAGGGTGAAGATGGGGGGGTGGGTGAGGGTGAGGATGAGGGTGAGGGGGAGCGGGAGGGCAAGGATGAGGATGAGGGAAAGGGTGAGGATAAGGGGGATGGTGTGGATGAGGATGAGGGGGAGGGTGAGGATGAAGGGAAGGGTGAGGATGAGGGTGAGGGGGGAGGATGAGGATGAGGGGATGAGGATGAGGGGATGAGGATGAGGATGCGAGGATGAGGATGAGGATGAGGGGGCGAGTGAGGGTGAGGGGGTGGGTGAGGGGGAGGGGGGGAGGGGGAAGGGAAGGGCAAGGATCGGGATGAGGGGAAGTGTGATTATTACGGGAGGGTGAGGATGAGGGGGAGGTAGAGAATGAGGATGAGGGGAGGAGGGAGAAGGTGAGGATGAGGGGGGAGGGTGAAGATGAGGATGAGGGGGAGGGTGAGTATGAGGTGGAGGGTGAGAATGTGGGGAAGGGTGAGGATAAGGATAAGGGGCAGGGTGAGGATGAGGGGGAGGTGAGAGGGGTATGAGGGGGAGGGGGAGTGCAATGATTGTTTATCAGACCACAGCTTACAGCCCAGATAAACACATAATTATAACAGTAAACAGATGCACACGTGGTAACCCACAAAGGTTGACACACCCTACAGTGAGCAAGACCTGACCCAGGAGAGGTCACAAACAAGGTACCTGAGTTAACCCGGCGTTATGACCGTGTTACTCAAGAAACTACACCTGAACAAGCTGTCCAGACCTTACCCAGGTCAGTCTCATTGACCCAGAGTTCTCACCGCCACGCGCTTACGTTAACCCGGCGTCCTGACCGTGTATCTCAAGAAGCTACCCTCCAGCGAGTACACCTGTCACCTGCCAGACACACCCAGATTTGTGACGACACCTTTCGGCTGGAGATCTTCAATACATAGGCCCTGCAGCTCCCTCCAAGAACAGTCGCATTCGGATACTATTCTAGGAAGGAAGGACCCGACAGCTCCTCCCCAGAGAGAGACTTCCCTTCCCAGCACCGCATCTCCAGCTAGCAGAATCTCCCACAGGAGACATAGTCCAGCACTTCCTTCAACAGCACCTGCTGTGACTCCTTCAGGTCATACGTGAGTCTTTGTCAGGGTGATCCAAGGGTGATTTACTTTGGTTGGGAAGTGTATCCATTTCAGGATTGTGTCCGAGATTCAGTGTTTAGTAACTTCGATATATTGATCTATTAAAGTGTCCATGCCATTCAGTTAATTAATAAATAGTTGTATGGAAAGTGGTGTTTAGAATGATTTCCCCTTCGAATATAATATACAGTTAAATAACTAACCGGCCACGCTACCAAACTTCCTCACTTTATATTCCTACAACGAATAACTTCATACTAATATTTTTACTATAAGATCCCCCCCCCTCATTACAGGAGGATGAGAGGAAGGGTGAGGATGAGGGGGAGGGTGAGGATGAGGACGAGGATAAGGGGAGGGTGAGGATGATGGGGAGGGTGAGGATGAAGACGAGGGTGAGGATGAGGGGGGTGAGATGGAGTATGAAGGGAGTGAGGATGAGAGATAGTATGAGGGGGAAGGGGGTTGAGGATGAGGGGAAGGGTGAAGATGAGGGGGAGGATGAGGATGAGGGGAAAGGTGAGGGTGAGGATGAGAGGAAGGTGAGAGGGAGGATGGGGGGGATGTGAGAGGGAGGATTAGGGGGGTGAGAGGGAGGGTGAGGATAAGGGGAAGGGTAAGGATGAAAATGAGGGGGTGGGGGTAAGTGCAAAGAGGAGAGCAGGGTGAGGGGGAAGATAAGAAGGAAGATACGGAATAGGAATGAGGATGAGGAAGGTGGAGAGGAAGAGGGTAATGCGGAGGAAGAAGAGGGTGAGGAGGAGGAGGAGGAGGAGGAGGAGGGTACTGAAAAGGAGGATAATGGAGAGGAGGAGGGTGAGGAGGGTGAAGGGGAAGAAGGAGATTGTGAGGAGGATGACGAAGATAAGAAAGTGGGTAAATGGTAGAGTGAAGAAGAGAGTGAAAAGAAGAGTGAAGAGGAGGAGAAGAGTGAAGAGGAGGAGAAGAGTGTAGAGGAGGGTGAGAGGCAGAGGTGGCAGGAGAGGAGAGGAGTGTGAAAAGAAGGATGCAGAGGAGAGTGAAGAGGAGGCTAAGGAGAATACAGAAGAGGATGAGGGGGAGAGTGAAGAGGAGCTGGGTGAAGGGTCAGTGTTGAGGACTCGCGTGCGGGGTGTAATAGCGGCGACACTTGAGGTTTCCAGAAAATAATCCCAGCTTAAACTGGGGTAAATAATGCCCTCATGACTGACGGGTGGAGTTTATCGCGGATTATGAGCATAATTTCAAGAATCCGACACTGGTTGTTTATTACATAATCCTTAAGTCAATCTACATTATGTATTTGAACAGCTGAAACCACTGTAATAATAACTTTATGCGGCTGTTTAAGCAAGAATACCAAAAAGGCGTGTATAAATGTGTCCAGCTTGTGCCATAAGAGTCTATTTAAGTTTAGCCTTTATTCCATTATTGTGTATTTTGGCTCATTATAAAATCTAATTCGAGATATTGATCTATTTCGCCTTAAATGTATCAGATTGTCATGTCTCTCCTGACTACCCTCGGACAGACACTGGGATATGACCCAAGGCCAAGTACAGTGCAGAGAGAGGTGTGTGTGGGCAGGGGGGGGGGGGGGGGGGGGGTTGAGGCTGGGTACCACAATTAAGATATACGTATTAAGAAGAGTAATAAAGACACCATATATCCTAAGGGTTGTCCTGGATACCCCCAGTCCACCCAGTTGTAAATGGGTACCTTACGTCACAGGCGGGGAAACGAAAGCTATCAAGTAAATACCGACGAAACTGTCTATTAGGTACAGAAAGCTTAATATACTGTATACACATTTTGTTCCCACTGTCCCTATCGGACCGTCAGGATTATGGAATCCACTTTCAATAAAGTTAAGTGGTACATACGAGTACACGAGGTAACTATGTATAGTAGGCTCCCGGTCACTTGGCCGACAAACGTTTGGCCGACGGACATTTCACCAACGGACATTTCACTGACGGACATTAGGCCGAAAGGAAAAATGACCGAACCTAACCTAACCTAACCTAACCTAGCCTATACAAATGTGCAAAAAATCTTTTTCGATCATGCAAATGTATCACATTGCAATTACGTTATCTTTGTATCCTGTGTTTTATAAAGCATATACATTACAAAGAAAAAAGAAAAAAATGAAAAAGGCCATATGTCCATTCGCCCAAATGTCCGTTTTGCTAATTGTCCTTCGGTTTATTTTCCGTTCGGCCAAATGTCTGTCGGCTCAATGTCCGTTCAGCCAAATGTCCGTCCGTGAAAAGTCCGTCGGCCAAATGTCCTTCGGCCATCTGTCCGGCCAGGGTATAGTCACTCTAAAAACTATTTATACAAAAGTGTATAGATCGAGACAGCAGGAGTCGCAGTATTCATTCTGAATTTCATCGACGCCCCCAAAGTACAGATAGTTTTTTGAGTAACTGTACAGTACCTTTGAAATAAAAGTGACAATAGAGAGCAAGAGTCCTGTCGTCACCTTTCGGCAGAGAGAAGAAAATACGTCTACATTAACACCCTGACGAATATTTGGCGCAGTATACCACGATAGCCGGTCAAGTGACACAACTTGTAACTAGAGTATGATTTATTACTTGAATAATTCTCCTCATAAAGATTTGCTCACTCAGGAATGCCATACAACGAACAATCTCTGGTCTGGGAGAATATTATGATTTATGGTTAAAAGTAAATAACTACTACATGTGCCGGAGAATAGCTTCAGGATGATTAACTTAAAATGAACATGGAAAGTGAGCCGCGAGGAGACGAGGAAACAGTGGCTTCTCACTTGTGGAGAAACACAGTTAATACAATGATACATATACTTTATTTATGAACCTCTACCTCTCTCACCTGAACAACCAAGACACATGCTCTAGTGAGGGTAACACCATCTTGGTTCCTGTCTCATTTGAAAACCTAAACCCTGAGAGCCTGAGACACACCCTCTAGTACACGCAACACCAAAGTGGCTCTTGGCCCAGGTGAGAAAGTCTTGACAACTAAGATTAGGGACACTGTCCCGGCCCCTTGTGGCAGGAGACGCAGGGGATTGATATAGTAAAGTGGTGACTATGGTAAGTATAGTAAGATAGTGGCTATAGTAAGATGGGGACTATAGTAAGATGGTGGCGAAATTATGATGGTGGCTATAGTAAGATGGTGGCTATATTAAATGATGGCTATAGTAAGATGGTGGCTATATTAAGATGGTGGCTAAAGAAAGATGGTGGCTATATTAAGATGATGGCTAAAGTAAGATGGTGGCTATAGAAAGATGGTGGCTATATTAAGATGATGGCTATGGTAGGAGGAATGTGGCCATGCTCAGCATAGCCACCACTTTATTATAACCACTACATTAAAGTGATGGCAATAGTAAAGTAATGGCTAGAATAAAGTGGTGGCTATAGTAAAGTGGTGGCTATAATAAAGTGGTGATTATAGTTAAGTGGAGGCTATAGTAAAGTGGTGGCTAGAGTAAAGTGGTGGATATAGTAAAGTGGTGGTTATAGTAAATTGGTGACTATAGTAAAGTAGAGGTATAGTAACGTGGTGGCTGGAGTAAATCGGTGGCTGCAGTAAAGTGATGGCTATAGTAAAGTGGTGGCTATTGTAAAGTGGTGGCTATGGTAAAGTGGTGGTATAGTAAAGTGGTGGCTATAGTAAAGTGCTGACTATAGTAAAGTAGTGGTATAATAAAGTGGTGGCTCTAGTAAAGTAGAGGTATAGTAAATTAGTGATATAGTAAAGTGGTGGCTATAGTAAAGTGGCGGCTATAGTTATGTAATGGTATAGTTAAGTGGTGGCTATAGTAAAGTGGTGGCTATAGTAAAGTGGTGGCTAGAGTAAAGTGGTGGCTAGAGTAAAGTTGTGGCTGGAGTAAAGTGGTGGCCAGAGCAAAGTGGTGGCTAGAGTAAAGTGGTGTCTAGAGTAAAGTGGTAGCAATAGTAAAGTGCAGGCTAGAGTAAAGTGGTGGCTACAGTAAAGTAGTGGTATAGTAAAGTAGTGGTATAGTAAAGTAGTGGTATAGTAAAGTGATGGCTATAGTAAAGTGGTGGCAATAGTAAAGTGGTGGCTACAGTAAAGTGGAGGCAATAGTAAAGTGGTGGATATAGTAAAGTAGCAGTATAGAAAAGGGATGGCTATAGTAAAGTGGGGGATATAGTAAAGTGGTGGCTATAGTTAAATGGTGGCTATAGTAAAGTGGTAGCTATAGTAAAGTGGTGGATATAGTAAAGTGGTGGCTATAGCAAAGTAGTGGATATAGTAAAGTGGTATCTATAGTAAAGTGGTGACTATGGTAAAGTGGTGGCTTGAGTAAAGTGGTGGCTAGAAAAAAAGGGTGGCTATAGTAAAGTGGTGGCTATAGTAAAGTGGTGGCAATAGTAAAGTGGTGGCTATAGTAAAGATGGGGCTATAGAAACGTGAAAAATAGAAAAAAGTGGTTGCTATAGAAAAGTGGTGGCTATAGTAAAGTGGTGGCTAGAGTAAAGTGGTGGCTATAGTAAGGCGGTAACTGGAGTAAAGTGGTAGCTGGAGTAATGTGGTGTCTAGAGTAAAGTGGTGGCTATAGTAAAGTGGAGGCAAGAGTAAAGTGGTGGCTATAGTAAAGAAGTGGTATAGTAAAGTAGTGGTATAGTAAATTGGTGGTATACGAAAGTGGTGGCTATAGTAAAGTGGTAGTTATTGTAAAGTGGTGGCTATAGGAAAGTGGTGGCTATAGTAAAGTAGTGGTATAGTAAAGAGGCGGCTTTAGTAAAGTTGTGGATATAGTAAAGTGGTGGATACAGTAAAGTGGTGGCTATAGTAAAGTGGTGGCTATAATAAAGTGGTGGCTATAATAAAGTTGTGGATATAGTAAAGTGGTATTTATAGTAAAGAGGTGGTTATGGTTAAGTGGTGGCAGGAGTAAAGTGGTGGCTATAGTAAAATGGTGTCTATAGTAAAGTCGTGGCTGGAGTAAAGTGGTGATAGAGTAAAGTGGTGGCTGGAGAAAAGTGGTGGCTATAGTAAAGTGGTCGTGATAGTAAAGAACTTGTATAGTAAACTGGTGCCTATAATAAAGTAGTGGTATAGTAAAATAGTGGTATAGTAAAGTAGTGGTTATAGTAGAGTGGTGGATATTGTAAAGTAGTGGTAGAGTAAAGAGGTGGCTATAGTAGAGTGGTGGCTGTAGTAAAGTGGTGGTATAGTAAAGTGGTAGCTAAAGTAAAGTGGTGGCTATAGTTGAGTGGTGGATATAGTATATTAGTGGTAAGGTAAAGTGGTGGCTAGAGTAAAGTGGTGACTATAGTAATATGGTGACTATTGTAAAGTAGTAGTATAGTTAAGTAGTGGTATATTAAAGTGGTGGATATAGTAATGTAGTGGTATAGTAAAGTGGTGGCTATAGTAAAGTGGTGGCTATAGTAAAGTGGTGGCTATAGTAAAGTGGTGGCTATAGTAAAGTAGTGGTTTACAGTAAAGTGTTGGCTATAGTATAGTGGTGGCTATTGTAAAGCGGTGGCTGGAGTAAAGTGGTGGCAAGAGTAAAGTGGTGGCGATAGTAAAATGGGGTCTGGAGTAAAGTGGTGGCTTGAGTAAAGTGGTGGCGATAGTAAATTGGTGGCTATAGTAAAGTGGTTGCTAGAGTAAAGTGGTGGCTATTGTAAATTGGTGGCTATAGTTGAGTGGTGGCTATAGTAACGTAGTGGTACAGTAAAGTGGTGGCTATAGTAAAGTAGTGGCTATAGTAAGGTGGTGGCTATTGTAAGGTGATGGCTATAGAAAGTAGTGGTATAGTAATTTGGTGGTTCTAGTAAATTGGTGACTATAGTAAAGTAGTGGAATAGTAAAGTAGTGGTATAGTAAAGTGGTGGCTATAGTAAAGTAGTGGTATAGTATAGTGGTGGCTACAGTAAAGTGGTGGCTATAGTAAAGTGGTTGCTACAGTAAAGTGGTGGCTATTGTAAAGTAGTGGTATAGTAAAGAGGTGGCTATAGTAAAGTTGTGGCTATAGTAAAATGGTGGCTATCGTAGATTGGTGGTTATAGTAAAGTAGTAGTATAGGAAAGCAGTGGTATAGTAAGTGGTGGCTTTAGGAAAGTAGTGGTATAGTAAAGTGGAGGCTATAGTAAAGTGGTGGCTATAGTAAAGTGGTAGCTATGGTAAAGTGGTGGCTATAGTAGAGTGGTGGCTATAGTAAAGTAGTAGCATAGTAAAGTGGTGGTATAGTAAAGTGGTGGTTATAATAAGAAATAGTGGTATGTAAAGTGGTGGCTATAGGAAAGAGGTGGCTATAGTAAAGTGGTGACTATTGTAAAGTAGTAGTATACTAAAGTAGTGGTATATTAAAGTGGTGGCTATAGTAAGGTTGTGGTATAGTAAAGTGGTGGCTATAGTAAAGTAGTGGTTTACAGTAAAGTGTTGTCTATAGTAAAGAGGTGGCTATAGTAAAGTGGTGGTTATAGTAAAGTGGTGGCTATAGTATAGTGGCGGGTATAGTAGAGCTGTGGCTGGAGTAAAGTGGTGGCTAGAGTAAAATGGTGGCTATAGTAAAGTGGGGCCTGGAGAAAAGTGGTGGCTTCAGTAAAGTGGTGGCTATAGTAATGTGGTGGCTATCGTAAAGCGGTGGCTTTAGTAAAGTGGTGGATATAGTAAAGTGGTGGATATAGTCAAGAGATGGCCATAGTAAAGTGGTGGCTAGTGTAAAGTGGTGGCTATAGTAGAGTGGTGGCTATAGTAAAGTGGTGGCTATAATAAAGTGGTGGCTATAGTAAAATGGTGGCTAGAGTAAAGAGGTGGCTATAGTAAAGTGGGGGCTATAGTAAAGTGGTGACTATAATAAAGTGGTGGCTAAAGTAGAGTGGTTGTTTTAGTAAAGTAGTAGTATAGTAAAGTAGTGGTATATTAAAGTGGTGGCTATAGTAAAGTTGTGGTATAGTATAGTGGTGGCTATAGTAAAACGGTGGCTGGAGTAAAGTGGTGGCTAGAGTAAGGTGGTGGCTATAGTAAAGTGGGGTCTGGAGTAAAGTGGTGGCTTAAGGAAAGTTATGGCTCTAGTAAAGTGGTGGCCATAGTAAAGCAGTGGCTTTAGTAAAGTGGTGGATATAGTAAAGTGGTGGATATAGTAAAGTGGTGGCTTTAGTCAAGTGGTGGCCATAGTAAAGTGGTGGCTAGTGTAAAGTGGTGGCTATAGTAGAGTGGTGGTTATAGTAAAGTAGTGGTATAGTAAAGTGGTGGCTATAGTAAAGTGGTGACTATGATAAGTAGTGGCATTGTATAGTAGTGATTTAGGAAAGTGGTGGCTATAGTAAAGTGGTGGTAGAGTAAAGTGGTGGCTATAATAAAGTAGTGGTATAGTAAAGCGGTGGCTATAGTCAGGTGGTGGCTATAGTAAAGTGGTGGCTATCGTAGAGTGGTGGTTATAGTAAATGGCGGCTATAGTAAATTGATGGCTATAGTAAAGTGGTTGCTAGATAAAGAGGTGCCTACAGTAAAGTAGTGATATAGTAAAGTGGTGGTTATAGTAATGTGGTGGCAATAGTAAAGTGGTGGCTATAGTAAAATGGTGGCTAGAGTAAAGAGGTGGCTATAGTAAAGTGGGGGCTATAGTAAAGTGGTGGCTATAATAAAGTGCTGGCTAAAGTAGAGTGGGGGCTATAGTAAAGTAGTAGTATAGTAAAGTAGTGGTATAGTAAAGTGGTGGATATAGTAAATTTGTGGTATAGTATAGTGGTGGCTAGAGTAAAGTGGTGGCTATAGTGTAGTGACTATAGTAAAGTAGTAGTATAGTAAAGTAGTGGTATAGTAAAGTGTAGCTATAGTAAAGTAGTAGTATAGTAAAGTGGTGGATATAGTAAAGTAGTAGTATAGTAAAGTGGTGGTATAGTAAAGTGGTGGCTTTAGTAAAGTAGTGGTATAGTAAAGTGGTGGCTATAGTAAAGTGGTGGCTATAGTAAAGTAGTTGTATAGTAAAGAGGTGGGTATAGTAAAGTGGTGACTATAGTAAAGTAGTGGCATAGTAAAGAAGTGATACAGTAAAGTGGTGGCTATAGTAAAGTAGTGGTTATAGTAAAGTGGTGTCTAGAGTAAAGTGGTGGTTAGAGTAAAGTGGTGGCTAAAGTAAAGTGGTTGATATCGTAAAGCGGTGGCTGGAGTAAAGTGATGGCTAGAGTTAAGTGGTGATTATAGTAAAGTGGTGGCTATAGTAAAGTGGTGGCTAGAGTATGATGGTGGCAATAGTAAAGTGGTGGCTATAGTAAATGGTGGCTATAGTAAAGTAGTGGTATAGTAAAGTGGTGGTAATAGTAAAGTGGTGGTTATAGTAAATGATGGCTATAGTAAAGTGGTGGCTATAGTAAGGTGGTGGCTAGATAAAGTGGTGCCTACAGTACAGCAGTGATATAGTAAAGTGGTGGCTATAGTAAAGTAGTGGTATAGTAAAGTGGTGGCTTTAGTAAAGTAGTGGTATAGTAAAGTGGTGGCTATAGTAAATTGGTGGCTATAGTAAAGTGGTGGCTATAAAAAGTGGTTGGTATAGTAGCGTGGTGGCTACAGTAAAGTAGTAGCATAGTAAAGTAGTGGTATAGTAAAGTGGTGGTTATAGTTAAATAGTGGTATGTAAAGTGGTGGTTATAGCAAAGTGGTGGCTATAGTAAAGTGGTGACTATAGTAAAGAAGTAGTATAGTAAAGAAGTAGTATAGTAAATTGGTGGCTATAGTAAGGTAGTGGTATAGTAAAGTGGTGGCTTTAGTAAAATGGTGGCTATAGTAAAGTGGTGGCTATAGTAAAGTGGTGGCTATAGTAAAGTGGGGCTACAGTAAAGTGGTGGCTAAAATAAAGTGGTGGCTAAAGTAGAGTGGTGGCTAGAGTAAAGAGGTGGCTATAGTAAAGTGTGGCTATAGTAAAGTGGTGGCTAAAATAAAGTGGTGGCTAAAGTAGAGTGGTGGTTATAGTAAAGTAGTAGTATAGTAAAGTAGTGGTATAGTAAAGTGGTGGCTATAGTAAAGTGGTGGCTATAGTAAAGTGGTGGTATAGTAAAGTAGTGGTTTACAGTAAAGTGTTGTCTATAGTAAAGTGGTGTCTATAGTAAAGTGGTGGTTACAGTAAAGTGGTGGCTATAGTATAGTGGTGGCTATAGTAAAGCGGTGGCTGTAGTAAAGTGGTGGCTAGAGTAAAGTGGTGGCTATAGTAAAGCGGTTGCTTGAGTATAGTGGTGGATATAGTAAAGTGGTGGATATAGTAAAGTGGTGGCTTTAGTCAATTGGTGGCCATAGTAAAGTGGTGGCTAGTGTAAAGTGGTGGCTATAGTAGAGTGTTGGCTATAGTAAAGTAGTTGTATAGTAAAGTGGTGGCTATAGTAAAGTGGTGGCTATAGTAAAGTGTGGTTATAGTAAAGTGGTGTCTAGAGTAAAGTGGTGGTTACAGGAAAGTGGTGGCTAAAGTAAAGTGGTTGATATAGTAAAGCGGTGGCTGGAGTAAAGTGATGGCTAGAGTTAAGTGGTAGTTATAGTAAAGTGGTGGCTATAGTAAAGTGGTGGCTAGAGTATGATGGTGGCAATAGTAAAGTGGTGGCTATAGTAAATGGTGGCTATAGTAAAGTAGTGGTATAGTAAAGTGGTGGTAATAGTAAAGTGGTGGTTATAGTAAATGGTGGCTATAGTAAAGTGGTGGCTATAGTTAGGTGGTGGCTAGATAAAGTGTTGCCTACAGTACAGCAGTGATATAGTAAAGTGGTGGCTATAGTAAAGTAGTGGTATAGTAAAGTGGTGGCTTTAGTAAAGTAGTGGTATAGTAAAGTGGTGGCTATAGTAAAGTGGTGGCTATAGTAAAGTGGTGGCTATATAAAGTGGTGGCTATAGTGGCGTGGTGGCTCCAGTAAATTAGTAGCATAGTAAAGTAGTGGTATAGTAAAGTGGTGGTTATAGTTAAATTGTGGTATGTAAAGTGGTGGCTTTAGTAAAATGGTGGCTATAATAAAGTGGTGGCTAAAGTAAAGTGGTGGCTATAGTAAAGTGGGGCTATAGTAAAGTGGTGGCTAAAATAAAGTGGTGGCTAAAGTAGTGAGGCTAGAGTAAAGAGGTGGCTATAGTAAAGTGTGGCTATAGTAAAGTGGTGGCTAAAATAAAGTGGTGGCTAAAGTAGAGTGGTGGCTATAGTAAAGTAGTAGTATAGTTAGGTAGTGGTATAGTAAAGTGGTGGCTATAGTAAAATGGTGGCTAGAGTAAAGAGGTGGCTATAGTAAAGTGGGGCTATAGTTAAGTGGTGGCTAAAATAAAGTGGTGGCTAAAGTAGAGTGGTGGCTATAGTAAAGTAGTAGTATAGTAAAGTAGTGGTATAGTAAAGTAGTGGCTATAGTAAAGTTGTGCTATAGTTTAGTGGTGGCTAGCGTAAAGTGGTGGCTATAGTGAAGTTGTGACTATAGTCAAGTAGTAGTATAGTAAAGTAGTAGTATAGTAAAGTGGTAGCTATAGTAAAGTAGTGGTATAGTAAAGTGGTGGCTTTAGTAAAGTAGTGGTACATTAAAGTGGTGGCTATAGTAAAGTGGTGGCTATAGTAAAGTGGTGGCTATAGTAAAGTGGTGGCTATAGTAGAGTGGTGGCTACAGTAAAGTAGTAGCATAGTAAAGTAGTGGTATAGTAAAGTGGTGGTTATAGTAAAATAGTGGTATGTAAAGTGGTGGCTATATCAAAGTGGTGGCTATAGTAAAGTGGTGACTATAGTAAAGAAGTAGTATAGTAAAGTAGTGGTATAGTAAATTGGTGGCTATAGTATTTTAATGGTAGAGTAAAGGGGTGGCTTTAGTAAAGTCGTGGTTATAGTAAAGTGGTGGCTATAGTATGGTGGTTGCTATAGTAAAGTAGTGGTATAGTGAAGAGGTGGCTATAGAAAAGTTGTGGTATAGTATAGTGGTGGCTAGAGTAAAGTGGTGGCTATAGTGAAGTAGTGACTATAGTAAAGTAGCAGTATAGTAAAGTAGTGGTATAGTAAAGTGGTAGCTATAGTAAAGTAGTAGTATAGTAAAGTGGTGGCTATAGTAAAATGGTGGCAAGAGTAAAGAAGTGGCTATTGTAAAGTGGGGGCTAAAGTAAAGTGGTGGTTAAAATAAAGTGGTGGCTAAATTAGAGTGGTGGCTATAGTAAAGTATTAGTATAGTAAAGTAGTGGTATAGTAAATTGGTGGCTGGAGTAAGGTAGTGGTACAGTAAAGTGGTGGCTTTTGTAAAGTGGTGGCTATAGTAAAGTGGTGGCTATAGTAAAGTGGTGGCTATAGTAAAGTAGTGGTATAGTAAAGTGGTGGCTATAGTAAAGTAGTGGTATAGTAAAGTGGTGGCTTTAGTAAAGTAGTGGTATAGAAAGTGGTGGCTATAGTAAGGTAGATGTATAGTAAAGTGGTGGCTTTAGTAAAGTGGTGGCTATAGTAAAGTGGTGGCTATAGTAAAGTGGTGGCCATAGTAAAGTGGTGGCTAAAGTAGGGTGGTGGCTATAGTAAAGTAGTAGGATAGTAAAGTGGTGGTATAGTAAAGTGGAGGTTATAGTAAAATAGTGGTATGTAAAGTGGTGGCTATAGCAATGTGTTGGCTATAGTAAAGTGGTGACTATAGTAAAGTAGTAGTATAGTAAAGTCGTGGTAGAGTAAAGTGGTGGCTATAGTAAGGTAGATGTATAGTAAAGTGATGGCTTTAGTAAAGTGGTGGCTATAATAAAGTGGTGGCTATAGTAAAGTGGTGGCTATAGTAAAGTAGTGGTTTGTAGCAAAGTGTTGTCTATAGTAAAGTGGTGGCTATAGTAAAGTGGTGTTTATAGTAAAGTTGTGGCTATAGTATAGTGGTGGCTATAGTAAAGCGTTGGCTGGTGTTAAGTGGTGGCTATAGTAAAGTGGGGTCTGGAGTAAAGTGGTGGCTTCAGTAAAGTGGTGGCTATAGTAAAGTGGTGGCTACAGTAAAGCGGTTGCTTTAGTAAAGTGGTGGATATAGTAAAGTGGTGGCAAGTGTAAAGTGGTGGCTATAGTAGAGTGGTGGCTATAGTAAAGTAGTGGTATAGTAAAGTGGTGGCTATAGTAAAGTGGTGACTAAAGTAAAGTAGTGGCATAGTAAAGTAGTGATACAGTAAAGTGGTGGCTATAGAAAAGTAGTGGTTAGAGTAAAGTGGTGTTTAGAGTAAAGTGGTGGGTAGAGTAAAGTGGTAGTTATAGTAAAGTGGTGGCTATAGTAAAGCGGTGGTTGGAGTAAAGTGATGGCTGGAGTTAAGTGGTGGTTATAGTAAAGTGGTGACTATAGTGAAGTGGTGGCTAGAGTATGGTGGTGGCTATAGTAAAGTGGTGGCTATAGTAAAGTGGTGGCTATAGTACAGCGGTGGCTATAGTAAAGAACTGGTATAGCAAAGTGGTGGTTATAGTAAAATAGTGGTATGTAAAGTGGTGGCTATAGCAATGTGGTGGCTATAGTAAAGTGGTGACTATAGTAAAGTAGTAATATAGTGAAGTAGTGGTATAGTAAAGTGGTGGCTATAGTAAGGTAGTGGTTTACAGTAAAGTGTTGGCTATAGTAAAGTGGTGGCTATAATAAAGTGGTGGTTATAGTAAAGTGGTGGCTATAGTATAGTGGTGGCTATAATAAAGCGGTGGCTGGAGTAAAGTGGTGGGTTGAGTAAAGTGGTGGCTATAGTAAAGTGGGGTTTGGAGTAAAGTGGTGGCTTGAGTAAAGTGGTGGCTATAGTAAAGTGGTGGCTATAGTAAAGCGGTGGCTTTAGTAAAGTGGTGGATAAAGTAAAGTGGTGGATATTATAAAGTGGTGGCTTTAGTCAAGTGGTGGCCATAGTAAAGTGGTGGCTAGTGTATAGTGGTGGCTATAGTAGAGTGGTGGCTATAGTAAAGTAGTGGTACAGTAAAGTGGTGGTTATAATAAAGTGGTGACTATAGTAAAGTAGTGGCACAGTTAAGTAGTGATATAGTGAAGTGGTGCCTATAGTAAAGTTGTGGTTATCGTAAAATGGTGTCTAGTGTAAAGTAGTGGCTAGAGTAAAGTGGTGGTTATAGTAAAGTGGTGGCTAAAGTAAAGCTGTGGCTGGAGTAAAGTGATGGGTAGAGTTAAGTGGTGGTTATAGTAAAGTGGTGGCTATAGTAATATGGTGGCTATAGTAAAGTGGTGGATAGATAAAGTGAAGGCTATAGTAAAGTGGTGGATTTGGTAAAGTGGTGGATTTAGTAAAGTGGTGGATTTAGTAAAGTGGTGGTTATGGTAAAGTGGTGGCAATAGTAAAGTGGTGGTTATATTAAAATGGTGGCGATTGTAAAGTGGTGGCTATAGTAAAGTGGTGCATTGAGTAGAGTGTTGGCCATAGTAAAGTGGTGGCTATAGTAAAGTGGTGGCTATGGTAAAGTGGTGGCTATAGTAAAGTAGTAAAGTAGTGGTATAATAAAGTAGTGGTATATTAAATTGGTGGCTATAGTAAAGTGGTGGCTATAGTAAAGTAGTGGCTAGATAAAGGAGAGGCTATAGTAAAGTTTTGGCCAAAAGTATAGTGGTGGCTTTAGTAAAGTGGTGGCTTTAGTAAAGTTGTGGCTTTAGTAAATTGGTTGATATAGTAAAGTGGTGGCTTTAGTCAAGTGGTCGCTTGAGAAGAGTGGTGGCTATAGTAAAGTGGTGGCTATAGTAAAGTGGTGGCGATATTAAAGTAGTAAAGTAGTGGTGTAATAAAGTAAAGCGATAATAAAGTGTTGGCTATAGTAAAGTTGTGGCTATAGTAAAGTACTGGCAAGATAAAGTTGTGGCTAAAGTAAAGTGGTGGCTATAGTAAAGTGGTGGCTAGAGCAAAGTGGTGGCTATAGTAAAGTGGTGGCTAGTGTAAAGTGGTGGCTTTAGTAAAGTGTTGCCTATAGTAGAGTGTTGGCTTTAGTAAATTGGTTGATATAGTAAAATAATGGCTATAGTAAAGTTGTGGCTATAGTAAAGTACTGGCAAGATAAAGTTGTGGCTAAAGTAAAGTGGTGGCTATAGTAAAGTGGTGGCTATAGTAAAGTGGTGACTAGAGCAAAGTGGTGGCTATAGTAAAGTGGTGGCTAGTGTAAAGTAGTGGCTATAGTAAAGTGGTGGCTATAGTAAAGTGGTGGCTATAGTAAAGTGGTGGCAATAGTAAAGTGGTTGCTAGATGAAGTGGTGGCTATAGTAAAGTGGAGGTTAGAGAAAAGTGGTGGATATAGTAAATTGGTGGCTTTAGTCAAGTGGTGGCTAGTGTAAAGTGGTGGCTATAGTAAAGTGGTGGCTGTAGTAAAGTGGTTGCTATGGTAAATTGGTGGCTATAGTAAAGTGGTGGTTTGAGTAGAGTGGTGGCTATACTACAGTGGTGGCAATAGTAAAGTGGTGGCTAGAGTAAAGTAGTGGTAAAATAAAGTGGGGGCTGTAGTAAAGTAGTGGCTAGATAAATTGGTGGCTATAGAAAAGTGGTGGCTATAGTAAAGTGGAGACTAGAGTAAAGTGGTGGCTATAGTAGAGTGGTGGCTAGTGTAAAGTTGTGGCTAGTGTAAAGTGGTAGCATTAGTAAAGTGGTGGTTATAGTAAAGTGGTGCCTTAATAAAGTGGTGGCAATAGTAAAGTGGTGGCTAGTGTAAAGTGGTGACTATAGTAAAGTTGTGGCTTGAGTAAAGTGGTGGCTATAGCAAAGTGGTGGCTATAGTAAAGTGGTGGATATAGTAAAATGGTGGCTATAGTAAAGTGGTGCATATAGTAAATTGGTGGCTATAGTAAAGTGGTGGCTATAGTAAAGTAGTGGTATAATAAAGTGGTGGCTATAGTAAAGTAGTGGCTAGATAAATTTGGTGGCTATAGAAAAGTGGTGGCTATAGTAAAGTGGAGACTAGAGTAAAGTGGTGGCTATAGTAAAGTGGTGGCTAGGGTAAAGTTGTGGCTCGTGTAAAGTGGTAGCTTTAGTAAAGTGGTGGTTATAGTAAAGTGGTGCCTTAGTAAAGTGGTGGCAATAGTAAAGTGTTGGCTACAGTAAAGTGGTGACTATAGTAAAGTTGTGGCTTTAGTAAATTGGTGGCTATAGTAAAGTGGTGGCTATAATAAAGTAGTGGTATAATAAAGTGGTGGCTATAGTAAATTAGTGGCTAGATAAATTGGTGGCTAGAGTATAGTGGTGGCTATGTTAAAGTGGTGGCTAGAGTAAAGTGGTGGCTAGATAAAGTGGTGTCTACAGTAGAGTAGTGATATAGTAATGTGGTGGTTATAGTAATTTGGTGGCTTTAGTAAAGTGGTGGCTATAGTAAAGTTGTGGCTATAGTAAAATGGTGGCTAGAGTAAAGTGAAGGCTATAGTTAAGTGGTGGCTACTCTAAAGTTGTGGCTAGTGTAAAGTGGTAGCTTTAGTAAAGTGGTGGTTATAGTAAAGTGTTGGCTTTAGTAAATTGGTGAATATAGTAAAATAGTGGTATAGTAAAGTGGTGGCCATGGTAAAGTGGTGGCTAATGTAAAGTGGTGGCTTGATAAAGTGATGCCTAGAGTAAAGTAGTGATATAGTAAAGTGGTGGTTAGAGTAATGTGGTAGCTATAGTAAAGTGGTATCTATAGTAAAGTGGTGGCTATAGTAAAATGGTGGCTAGAGTAAAGTGAAGGCTATAGTAAAGTGGTGCCGTTAATAAAGTGGTATATATAGTAAAGTGGTGGATATAGTAAAGTGGTGGCTTTAGTCAAGTGGTGGCTATATTGAAGTGGTGGCTAGTGTAAAGTGGTGGCTAGAGTAAAGTGGTGGCTTTAGTAAAGTAGTGGATATATTAAAATGGTGGCGAGAGTAAAGTGGTGGCTATAGTAAAGTGATGGCTATAGTAAAGTGGTGGCTTGAGTAGAGCGGTGGCTATAGTAAAGTGGTGGCTATAGTAAAATGGTTGCTATAGTAAAGTGGTGGCTATAGTAAAGTAGTAAAGTAGTGGTATAATAAAGTAGTGGTGTAATAAAGTGGCGGCTATAGTAAAGTGGTGGCTATAGTAAAGTAGTGGCTAGATAAAGTGGTGGCTATAGTAAAGTGGTGGCTTTAGTAAATTGGTTTATATAGTAAAATAGTGGCTATAGTAAAGTGGTGGCTACTAGTAAAGTGGTGGCTATAGTGAAGTGGTGGCTATTGTAAAGTAGTGGCTATAGTAAAGTAGTGGCTTTAGTCAAGTGGTGGCTATAGTAAAGTGGTGGCTAGTGTAAAGTGGTGGCTATACTAAAGTGGTGACTATAGTAAAGTGGTGGATATAGTAAAATGGTGGCGATAGTAAAATGGTGGCTATTTTAAAGTGGTGGCTATAGTAAAGTGGTTGCTTGACTAGAGTGGTAGCTATAGTAAAGTGTTGGCTATAGTAAAGTGTTGGCTATAGTAAAGTAGTAAAGTAGTGGTGTAATAAAGTAGTGGTATAATAAAGTGGTGGCTATAGTAAAGTGGTGGCTATAGTAATGTAGTGGCTGGATAAAGTGGTGCCTATAGTAAAGTGGTGGCTATAGTAAAGTGGTGGCTATAGTAACATGGTGGCTATAGTAAAGTAGTGGTTTACAGTAAAGTGTTGGCTAGAGTAAAGTGGTGGCTATGGTAAATTGGTGGTTATAGTAAAGTGGTGGCTATAGTATAGTGGTGGCTATAGTAAAGCGGTGGCTGGAGTAAAGTGGTGGCTAGAGTAAAGTGGTGGCTATAGTAAAGTGGGGTCTGGAGTAAAGTGGTGGCTTGAGTAAAATGGTGGCTATAGTATAGAGGTGGCTATGGTAAAGCGGTGGCTTTAGTAAAGAGGTGGAGAAGTAAAGTGGTATATATAGTAAAGTGGTGGCTTTACTCACGTGGTGGCCATAGTAAAGTGGTGGCTATAGTAGAGTGGTGGCTATAGTAAAGTAGTGGTATAGCAAAGAAGTGATACAGTAAAGTGGTGGCTATAGTAATGTAGTGGTTATAGTAAAGTGGTGTCTAGAGTAAAGTAGTGGCTAGAGTAAAGTGTTGGTTATAGTAAAGTGGTGGCTATAGTACAGCGATGGCTGGAGTAAAGTGATGGCTAGAGTTAAGTGGTGGTTATAGTAAAGTGTTGGCTATAGTAAAGTAGTAAAGTAGTGGTGTAATAAAGTAGTGGTATACTAAAGTGGTGGCTATAGTAAAGTGGTGGCTATAGTAAAGTGGTGGCTATAGTAATATAGTGGCTGGATAAAGTGGTGCCTATAGTAAAGTGGTGGCTATAGTAAAGTGGTGGCTATAGCAACATGGTGGCTATAGTAAAGTAGTGGTTTACAGTAAAGTGTTGGCTATAGTAAAGTGTTGGCTATGGTAAAGTGGTGGTTATAGTAAAGTGGTGGCTATAGTATAGTGGTGGCTATAGTAAAGCGTTGGCTGGAGTAAAGTGGTGGCTAGAGTAAAGAGGTGGCTATAGTAAAGTGGGGTCTGGAGTAAAGTGGTGGCTTGAGTAAAATGGTGGCTATAGTAAACTGGTGGCTATGGTAAAGCGGTGGCTTTAGTGAAGTGGTGGAAAAGTAAAGTGGTGGCCATAGTAAAGTGGTGGCTAGTGTAAAGTGGTGGCTATAGTAGAGTGGTGGCTATAGTAAAGTAGTGGTATAGTAAAGAAGTGATACAGTAAAGTGGTGGCTATAGTAGAGTGGTGGCTATAGTAAAGTAGCGGTATAGTAAAGAAGTGATACAGTAAAGTGGTGGCTATAGTAAAGTAGTGGTTATAGTAAAGTGGTGTCTAGAGTAAAGTAGTGGCTAGAGTAAAGTGTTGGTTATAGTAAAGTGGTGGCTATAGTAAAGCGGTGGCTGGAGTAAAGTGATGGCTAGAGTTAAGTGGTGGTTATAGTAAAATGGTGAGTATAGTAAAGTGGTGTCTAGAGTATGGCGGTGGCTATAGTAAAGTAGTGGCTATAGTAAAGTGGTGGCTAGAGTAAAGTGGTGGATATCGTAAAGTGGTGGCTTTAGTCAAGTGGTGGCTAGTGTAAAGTGGTGGCTATGGTAAAGTGGTGGCTTTAGTAAAGTGGTGGCTATAGTGCAGTGGTGGCTATAGTAAAGTGGTGGATATAGTAAAATGGTGGCTATAGTAAATTGGTCGCAATAGTAAAGTGAAGGCTTGAGTTGAGTGGTGGCTATATTAAAGTGGTGGCTATAGTAGGGTGGTGGCTATTGTAAAGTAGTGGTATAATAAAGTGGTGGCTATAGTAAAGTAGTGGCTAGATAAATTGGAGGCTATAGTAAAGTGGTGGCTATAGTAAAGTGGAGGCTAGAGTAAAGTGGTGGCTATAGTAATGTGGTGGCTAGTGTAAAGTTGTGGCTTGTGTAAAGTGGTAGCTTTAGTAAAGTGGTGGTTATAGTAAAGTGGTGGCTTTATTCAAGTGGTGGCTATAGTAAAGTGGTGGCTAGTGGAAGTGGTGACTATAGTAAAGTTGTGGCTTTAGTAAAGTGGGGGCTATAGCAAAGTGGTGGCTATAGTAAAGTGGTGGATATAGTAAAATGGTGGCTATAGTAAAGTGGTGGCTATAGTAAAGTGGTGGCTATAGTAAAGTAGTCGTATAATAGAGTGGTGGCTATAGTAAAGTTTTGGCTAGATAAATTAGTGGCTATAGTTTAGTGGTGGCTATAGTAAAGTGGTGGCTATAGTAAGGTGGTAGCTATAGTAAAGTGGTGGCTAGTGTAAAGTTGTGGCTAGTGTAAAGTGGTAGCTTTAGTAAAGTGGTGGTTATAGTAAAGGGGTGGCTTTAGTAAATTGGTGGATATAGCAAAATAGTGGTATAGTAAAGTGATGGCTATAGTAAAGTGGTGGCTATAGTAAGGTGGTGGCTTAAGTAAAGTGGTGGCTATAGTAAAGTGGTGGCTGTTGTAAAGTGCTCGATATAGTCAAATGGTGGCTATCGTAAAGTGGTGGCTATAGTAAATTGGTGGCTTTAGTAAAGTGGTGGCTTGAGTTGAGTGGTGGCTATATTAAATTGGTGGATATAGTAAAGTGGTGGCTATAGAAAAGTAGTGGCATAATAAAGTGGTGGCTATAGTAAAGTAGTGGCTAGATATATTTGTGGCTATAGTAAAGTGGTGGCTAAATTAAAGTGGAAGCTAGAGTAAAGTGGTGGCTATAGTAAAGTGGTGGCTAGTGTAAAGTTGTGGCTAGTGTAAAGTGGTAGCTTTAGTAAAGTGGTGGTTATAGTAAAGTGGTGGCTTTAGTAAAGTGGTGTATATAGTATAGTGGTGGATATAGTAAACTGGTGGCTTTAGTCAAGTGGTGGCTATAGTAAAGTGGTGGTTAGTGTAAAGTGGTGGCTATAGTAAAGTGGTGGCTTTAGTAAAGTGGTGCCTATAGTAAAGTGGTGGCTATAATAAAGTGGTTGACATAGTAAAATGGTGGCTATAGTAAAGTGGTGGCTATAGTAAATTGGTGGATGTAGTAAAGTCGTGGCTTGAGTAGAGTGGTGGCTATATTAAAGTGGTGGCTATAGTAAAGTGGTGGCTACAGTACAGTAAAATTAAAATAAAGTGGTAGCTATAGTAAAGTAGTGGCTAGATAAATTGGTGGCTAGGATAAAGTGGTGGCTATAGTAAAGTGGTGGCTAGAGTACAGTGGTGGCTATAGTAAATTAGTGGCTAGTGTAAAGTTGTGGCTAGTGTAAAGTGGTAGCTTTAGTAAAGTGGTGGTTATAGTAAAGTGGTGGCTTAAGTAAAGTGGTGACTAGATAAAGTGGTGGCTACAGTAAAGTGGCGGCTAGAGTAAAGTGGTGGATATAGTAAAGTGGTGGCTATAGTATGGTGGTGGCTATAGTAAAGTGGTGGCTAGAGTAAAGTGGTGGCTATAGTATAGTGATTGATATAGCAAAGTGATGGCTATAGTAAAGTAGTGGCTATAGTAAAGTGGTGACTACAGTAATGTGGTGGCTATAGTAAAGTGGTGGCTATTGTAAAGTGGTGGCTAGAGTAAAGTGGTGATTTTAGTAAAGTGGTGGCTTTAGTATAGTGGTAGCGAGAGTATAGTGGTGGTTAAAGTAAAGTGGTGGCTTCAGTAAAGTGGTGGCTATAGTAAAGTGGTGGTTGTAGTAAAGTGGTGGCTAGAGTAAAGTGGTGACTATATTAAAGTGGTGGCTTGAGTAAAGTGGTGGTTTCAGTAAAGTGTTGACTTTAGTAAAGTGGTGGCTATAGTAAGGCGGTGGTTCCAGTAAAGTGGTGGCTATGGTAAAGTGGTTGATATAGTAAAGTGGTGGCTAGAATAAAGTGGTGGCTCTAGTAAAGTGGTGGTTATAGTAGAGTGTTGGATTTAGCAAAATGGTAACTGGAGTAAAGTGGTGGTTTATTAAGTGGTCGGTTTAGTAAAGTGGTGGCTATATTTAAGTGGTGGTTATAGTAAAGTTGCGGCTATAGTAAAGTGGTGGTTTTTAGTTAAAGTGGTGATTATAGTAAAGTGGTAGCTTTATTAAAGTGGTGGCTTTAGTAAAGTGGTAGCTGGAGTAAAGTGGTGGTTATAATAAAGTGGTGGTTATAGTAAAGTGGTGACTATAGTAAAGTGGCGGCTTTATTAAAGTGGTGGTTATAGTACAGTGGTGGGTAGTAAAGTTGTGGTTATAGTAAAGTGGTAGCTATTGTAAAGTGGTGGCTATAGTAAAGTGGTGGCTATAGTAAGCTGGTGGTTAAAGTAAAGTGGTGGCTATAGTAAAGTGGTGGCGAGAGTAAAGTGGTGGCTGGAGTAAAGTGTTGGCTATAGTAAAGTAGTGGCTAGAGTAAAGTTGTGGCTATAGTAAAGTGGTGGCTAGAGTAAAGTGGTGGCTAGAGGGAGGTTGAGGGTATAATAAATTATTATAAACTTTTCGTTTAGTTCACCTAATGACTGTGGCATCTAGACTACAAGGAATATTCCGGGGACCTTTGGACTTGAACTTGACTGATTTTTCCCCAGATTAACTTGTCTCTTGCAGCTGTCAAAGGCGAACAGCTGTTAAAATGTCATGAAGATTGGATCGTAATTTGAAGATCAATTCTGATATGTGATGTAAGCTCTTCCGGTGACCTTTGACCTTGACGTTTACTTTATGTTGCTCCCAGAAGTACATTGTGTAGCCTGGGTCAATACACTTGACAAATTTTCATATATCTCTAGGAGTAAAACTCTTTTGGCGCCGAGCCTGAGTGTCTGTTAACTTATGTGCTACCCTGTGTGTCATCAAACTTAATTATAAATTTAATATACTCACGCTGTTAGCCCAACCTTACACTTTACAAAGTACTCAGAAAGAAATTACTCTCAGTGCCCTAGTGAAGTTTCGGCAACATTTGCACAATAACTTATACTTCTCAGAGTTTACCTAAGAAATTTTAAGTAATCAAAGAGTCCTTAAGTGAGATTATATCCTAATGAATGTATGCAGTCGGGAATGTAATAAGACGGAGGTAGAAAATTATTGTACAGTAATCTTTGAATGGGTCAACAACAAAAACTGTTTAATGACGTCTTCCTCGTTGTTGTGGCTGTAATCCTCCGTAATCACTCGCTGCTGACCCACAAAAAAGAGGAAAATTTCTCCTGTTATCTCAGATTTATGGTAGTTCACTGGGCACAGGCACAAGGGTTTTATTTACTGTGCAGATAAAATGGGGGAAAACATTTATAATATTGGTAAAGGCATGAGGATAAATAATTTAGCAAAGAATACAGGAATTTTATCCAAACTAAACACTATAGTGAATACTCCGTTCATCTCCTATCTGAAAGGTCGCTGGATTGTCGCTGGGGGGTGGGGGGGGAGGGGCCCTAGTCCATTCAGCTATTACTGTTTACCTAACTTTACAGGCAGCAAAGTGAAGACGGTCGAGTACAGTGTCTGCCAAATTGTTCTCTTGTTTTTAAAGTACCTAATAATCACTGTTTTTCATCTACATTGTCCCTTAAGAATCGTCAACTAGACCTCATTTGAGAAAGATACCAACTCCTGTCGGGTGGTGACTTTTTTAATTGGTTGTGGCCTTTACCTTTGACCTTTGGATCCCTAAGCCATTGTGTGTTTAGAGATTGTGGAGGTGATTTTATATACCAAGTGTGAGCTATATTGCAGACACACACAGCTACACCATCCAAATGTGGTAATGCAGCCTTAAGCCGAACACGATATTTTCTGGGACTTCATACTGACCAAGTGATCTTTGAAGCGAGCTCAAACTAACAAAAGTTGTACAGTGAGATAGCCCTCAAGATTTAAGATTGAAATTTGAATGTACAATGAGTAAGCTTGTGCTAAATAAGGTGTAATCCTCTACCATGTATATGACCAAGATACTGTAGCAAAGAATGTGTAGTATGTAGCCTTAATTCTTCATCCCGATTCTCTATGTGTTCAGTAGCTGGAGCTCTAACCCATAATACACAACCAAACACAAAAGCAAGCAAACAGGCCTGAACGAAGGACCAAAGATAAAAAGAAACAAAATCATGAGAAAACTGACAATTTATGAAATTACTGCTGTTATTTATATTAGTTTCTATCTTAATACCTTATACGTCAATTTATATTTATATCTGCATTTGATCACGCAAGAAGTATCCAACTGGTCTCCAAAACTAGACAATTATACAAGATTTTTTTCCGTGGCCGCGACATAGATACTTTCTTACTTAATTAATTCTATGTATACCTCAAATCTTTTTGTATATGTACAGTATAATTATGAGATGGGTGTTACATCCACATCCACGGATCATCAGTAAAATCTTCACATCCGCATCCACATATTGAAGATGTGTATGTTGCGGATTTGTAGAGCTTGGGATTTTTATTCATTTATATAACATAAATATTTATATAATATATATCAATATTTTATCGCACACACACACACACACACACAGTGATTGACTGGCTAATCGGGAGCCAGTGGGCCGATCGGGCTTAGATACCCTAAGTAAACAAAAACTGGACACCTTCCAACATATTGGTGTGTCAGCTACCAAACAGAGGGGGATACTATCGCCTGGGAAGATATTGGAAGCATAATGTATTGTCTAATGGTAGACCCTGCTGACATATGGCATCACGAAATTGTGATCAAGTCCCTGTTGCTGATCTGACTTTCTGCCTCATTTACACACAATTGCAGGATCTCAATTGTTTCTCTTACCATTGACAACACAACAAATAAATATTGTCCCACTCTTGATCTTTTTTTTTCTTTATGGTTCATTATTATTATTATTATTATTATTATTATTATTATTATTATTATTATTTTATTAATTGATACTAGCAGAATCGCAGCCCTCCGGGCGGCTGATCCCTAGGCAACGGTAGGATGCCATCCTCCGGGAGGCGCCACATTGTCTCACTGTTCAGTCCCCAAAATTTCTTCTTCCATCAATAGTTCATTAACGGTGTATGTAAGTTCCACCATGTTTTTCACTACAACGGTACAGCAAAGTATATTTTTTTAGCATTAAACTGTTATTATTTTATTGTCTAATCATCACTACATATATCACCACCCATCATCACTACATATAACATCATCCATCATCACCACATATAACACCATCCATCATTACTATATATAGATAGATTATTATTTTTATTATTATTATTATTATTATTATTATTATTATATTTTCGCCCCCCAGTCTCCGATGTGGGTCAGTGACCTGTGCCCGGGTGGGCTAAGCCTCTGACTACCTACTGCTGCGGTGCTTTTTGAAGATTAGTAGGGTCATTCCCTAATACCTGATCATTGTGGACTTGATCTCACCCTCCTCTGTATATATATATACCTTGTTTTGTACTTCTCCTTAGTCTGTACTCGCCCCTCAAGATGTGAATTACACGAAAGAGCTTGGGAACTTCGTGTTTTCTTCTTTCCTTGTGGTTATCAGCATGCATATATATATATATATATATATATATATATATATATATATATATATATATATATAATCAACAACCTCACCAGCCAGGACTCGAATCCTCGACCTATTGCGTGAGACCAGGGAACGATACCGACTATACCACAAGGACACTAAAAGCAGTTCTAGACTATGATATATTTCACACAAAGCCTGTTCATCGAGCTGATGGCGCCGTGAACCTCCCACTGGGAACTGCCCATGCCGCTTATGTGGATGTCAGTAGCATTTTACCGAATCCAGTTGGTATGAAACACGAGGTACCATATATATGGACTAAAAATAAAGTATATATATATATATATATATATATATATATATATATATATATATATATATATATATATATATATATATATATATATGGTTATCAGCATATACCTAGATCACGTGCACCTACAGTGATTTACTTGCATATATATATATATATATATATATATATATATATATAACCTGGTGCACCGGGCGATTTTTACAGCAGTTTCTAGTGTCGGGTGGGTCACTAGGGAAAAATTAATTTTTAAATGTCAAACTGCATCGAAATCTAGAAAAAATTTACCTGAAAAATGAGTATCAAGATTATGATATACATTCACCACTGGGAAAGAATGTTGCTGATCACTCGCTTGTCATCGGGGGCCCTTAAGGTACTTTCATATTTTAAGTATGTTACTACACAAATTTCATAGATTTTTTTTTCTGTAGAGATGGAAGTGTAGTAAAAAATAAAACAAACAACCAACATACAATCTTATCTCTTATACTCCATACTGTAGGTTATGTATCTAAGCTACTGTGCCGACTAGCAACCTTGTATATAAGCTACTGTGCCGACTAGCAACCTTGTATATAAACTACTGTGCCGAGTAGCATCTCCTATCCGTTAATAAATGGACTTCAGTGTTACCCGGTGTTTCCCTACCCATCACTGCCTTCTTCAGGGAACACTTGGAACCTTCATGGCGCAGTGAGTAGGATCTGTGGACTTACAAGTGTGTGAACAATGGACAGTTAGCCGGCGATGTGCGACTGCCGGCGATGTGCACGTCGACTCTTAGTGTGTTGTGTTGTGTTGCGTTGTGTTTCGCCGCAACGTGCAGTGTTGCCCTGTCACAGTGCGTTTTAGTGTCAGTGTATTAGTGTGTCTAGAGCTGAGAGTTAAGCATTGGCCTGTCTTTTGTGGTACCCACGGAGCACACAGGCGTACACCCTTCTCGTGTGACATCCAGGGAGACACTGACGTTCTTGCCTCAGCGGCGGCCACCACGATCTGCTTTCTGAGACACACACACACACACACACACACACACACGCACGCATGCACGCACGCACGCACGCACTCACGGACAGAACAGTGGACTCCATGCATTATTTCTGCGCTGTTTATGTCATATATATGTGGTTCGAGCTGATGAGGCGCCACTTTATATACTAAACAGTGCAGTTCAAGCATACTAAGATGGGCGGTAAGAAGGGACAACGTCAAGATGGGAGACACGACTCCCCACCACCTTCTTCTCTACCAGGCACAGATGGAGCTATAGCGACGAACATTGCCACAATTCTGAGGTGGATGGACGACAGGGACGAGAGACGCAGAGAGATGGAACTTCAGAGGGAGGAGACACGAAGAGAGGAGGAAAAGGCGTGCTTTGATGCAATATTGGCGACCCTTGCGTTAACCCACCCTCCCTCACTCGCAGGTATCGCGCATCAAGGCGCCAATACCCTCCCTCCTCCACCACACCAGCGTCCTCCAGGCACTCTTGCTACTCCAACAGCTCCCAAGGCATCTGTTCAACCCCCCACCCTCCCTCTCACCAGACGTCACGTTTCAGCTTTTTAGTGAGTGGAGGCGGTGGTGGACAGATTACTCCACGATGGTGGACCTTGACAGCATGCCTCCAAACAAACAGCTCATCCAACTGCGGATGTGTTTGTCGCTGGAGACCAAGAGAGTTTTGGAGCACACGTTGCAAGTGCCTCCCGATTCTACCTCTTCAGTGATGGATGTGCTCGACCTTTTGCAGGAGCACGTTAAGGGTCGGAATAACGAGGCTTTGTGTCACCGCGCCTTCACCAGCTGCAAGCAGGCGAAGAATGAATCCTTTGAAGACTTTTTTGTCCGTTTGAAAAGTTTGTCAGAGGAGATCGACGTCTGCAAGGCGCACAGCCGGGAATGTGAGGAAGCCTGGATCAAGCACGGGATCTTGACAGGTGTCAGGCAAGAAGAGTTGGTGCAGCGACTCATCCCCCTGGACGCTTCCTCCACACTCCAGGTGGTAGTGACTGAATGTCGGTCATACGAGGCCACCAAGTCCGCCAACTCTGCCTTACGGGCCCCACCTGCTGTGAGAGCTATTTCACAATACAAGAAGGGTAAGAAGGCGGCCAACAACGTGAAAGCTGCCGCACTTTCTTCCACGCCCCTGCCTAGTGCTTCCTGTGGCAGCTGTGGAAAGCAGCATGGCCCCAAGACATGCCCGGCCGCCGATGCACTGTGTCGTGGATGTGACCTTAAGGGCCACTGGTCTAACACAGACAGGTGCCCTGCACGAGGCCACAAGTGTCAGGCCTGCGGTTGCTATGGACACTACGACAAGTGCTGCTGCCAACCCAAGCCCAAAAGCCTGAGACGAGGAGGAAAGCAGCGCACTTCCCTTGGGGTGGTTTGCACGCAGCCCCCTTCAGATGGTCCACGCAGTCCCCTTCAGATGGTCCACGCAGCCCCAAGCAGCAGCTGAGTCACATCAGGAGGGTGGAATCGACCACACGCCCCAGGGCTACCCCTTCCCCTACCATCCGCGTCGCCGTCACACACGGTGATGTGTCGGGTCACATCGAAGTGATACCGGACACCGGCGCTGATACTACGGTGATAGGCCTGAAGCACCTCCAGAAACTGGGCCTCACCAAACGCGACCTGGGACCACCGCCGCAGCTGCTGTACTACAGTGCGGATGGTTCCCAGACGCCAGACGCTGTGGGCTCCTTTCAAGCGGAGATCACCTACGACGACAGGTCGTGTCATTGATGGATGGACGTGCAGCCTACTCTCGCTACACCCTTGTTCTCGTGGGAGCACTGCAAGGAGTTAGGCGTGGTGCCCAGAAACTTTCCCGAGCAGATCCCAGCCGCTCGGTACACCGCCAGCAGGGTGCGTGAGTCAAAGAGTGACGCACCTGGCGCTGCTGCACAGAGCTGCCCAGAACCCGCGTCCACTCCCGCCCAGCCTCCACCCAAGTCACGGCTGCTTCGACGAACCCAACAGGCCCTTCGAGTCCGTGTCGGCTGATTTCTTCTGCACAACTGGGAAATATTTCCTAGTTGTCGCCGACTGACTCTCTGGCTGGCCTGTGGTGGTAATCTGTGGCTCGGACACGACGTCCGCGGCCACCATTCGCCACTTCCATAATGATAATAATAATAATAATTAAAGGTTTATTGAAAGAGCTTGGCAGCCAGAAGGCACCTCTTTCGTGACCTGGGCGTCCCCGTACGTCTGCGGACGGACGGTGGGCCACAGTTCACCAGCCAGGACTTCACAGGATTCCTGGAGCGTTGGGTAGTCCGCCATATTGCGTCAACACCCCACTACCCACAGTCAAACGGCCATGCTGAGGCTGCGGTCAAGACAGTCAAGCACCTCATCCTCAAGGTGGCCCCTTCAGGCAACATAGACTGTGAGGCGTTTGACAAAGGACTCCTGGAGTTCCGTAATACTCCCACCCACACAGGACGCTCCCCTGCCCAGATCCTGTATGGTCACCCTCTCTGCTCTTGCGTTCCTGCACACGCCAAGGCCTTTGCGAAGGAGTGGCAGACCAGACCCGAGAGCTGCTACTGCCGCGCCGCTACACGTGCCCAGGACGCCAAGGCTCGGTATGACGACCGTACCCGCCCTCTTCAGCCACTGGAGATTGGTGCCCTTGTCCGCGTCCAGGACCCGACGACGATACGTTGGGACAAGGTGGGCATAGTGATGGGCGTCGGCCGGTCGCGGGACTACAAGGTCAGGATGCCGAGCGGCCACGTCTGGTGGAGGAACCGCCGCTTCCTCCGGCCAGTTCCACCCCCTGCTGCTGGCCCCCTGACCGAGGACGAGTTCCCTACACCTCACGAGGATACGTCCCACAGTGCACCTCGACGCTCGGAGCGACTTAGGACTAAGAAGTCCGCCCAAGACAAAGACTACGAGCGTGAGGGGGGGGGGGGGGGAGGGAGATGTAGGTTATGTATCTAAGCTACTGTGCCGACTAGCAACCTTGTATATAAGCTACTGTGCCGAGTAGCATCTATGTATATAATTACGTGGCAACACTGCACGTATTATGTGGCAACATTGCCCGGATGCTGCCATATGGCCAGGCAGTCTCAGTCTGACTCTGTGGGCCGTGCATGGCACACGCTTGTCACTACTTGTATTTCTCCTATCCGTTAATAAATGGACTTCAGTGATACCCGGTGTTTCCCTAACCATCACTGCTTTCTTCAGGGAACACTTGGAACCTTCACATACAGCTTACAATAACCGTTTATTTATCTGAATGCTGAATGTGCAGACATACATGAATAGAATACTGCATAATGAAAAATATAATGTACTCGACAACTTAGACAATCAACATGATAACATTATACTATCTAAGTAAAACCTTAGGGTTTTCTGACATGTAAACACATGTATAGTATTTGATAAGTCCAAACCACGCAATATATCATATTCCATACTGCAACCAACAAGACTGGTGAAACATTTTTGTCCCATGGTGGGTCGATTCATTTTCGAAACTAAACCACGGAAAAACCCTTCACGCGTCTCTCAACACAAGACCACCTAGAGACACTGATGCCAGGGTATATACAGTATAATATAAATTATATACATGAAAAACATATATACTGCACATGTGTGTGTGTGTGTGTGTGTGTGTGTGCACAGGGTGGTGTAATGCTTTTAGTGTGGCAGCATTTTTGTTAGTGTTAAGATGCAAGCACTGCTTGCTCCCTCTCGCTTTCAGCTGCCGCCGCTGGCTAGCCCTCGTAGAGAACAGGGAAGCAACTTGCACAAATCTACGCCTGCCAGTACACAGCCTCTTTACCATGAAGACTCCTGCTGTGCCTCCTCGTGGAAACACACGGTAACTTGGTGCCTCGTGGAACCCAGACTAGACCAGCGGGGGATCTCGGAGCATCAGTAGGTCCCAGAGGGACGGCGCATAGGCCCACAGGCATTTGAACACGTCCTAGCACTTACCAACCACTGCCCTGCTGCCTTGTGGATTAAAATTGGTAGGTATAAGGCTACGGGAGTAAACCCCGAACTAAAAATCTGCGGTGGAGCCCTGCATCAGGCAAACATGCTTACACAGCTCCAACAAGACCACTTGCACCACTTGATCAGGAAAAGGGAGAACCAGGATGTGTCGTCGCAGCCTGTGCTCCTGCCTCACCACATAAATCAACTCATGCACAGCCATCATACACTTCGAATACTTTTCATCATCATCAAAACCCCTATACCCCCAAAAGTCCTATGGCGATGGACGAGTGGAGACGGGGACAGGCAGAGATGACTGCCGGGAGTCTCTAGTCACACCTCTGCACATGGGCGGCATAGATAAGATGCTCACCCCACACGGGGAAGAGGGCAAAAAAGGGGGCCCTAAACATAGACTGCCTAAAGCACCAAACCTGACTGGGTAACCGCATCCAGTAAGGTCATCCTTATGCAGTCGAAAACAATCTTGATCACAGATTCAAACAAAAACAAACTATACAACCCTTATGGTCGCTGCATGGAATGCCAGGACCCTTCTGGATACTGGTATAAATGAGCATCCCGAAAGAAGAACTTCCCTTGTGGCAAAAGAGCTGGCTAGGTAAAACATCTACATAGCAGCCATTAGTGAGTCCTGGCTCCCAGACAAGGGTCGACTCACAGAAAGGGCTCCGGCTATACCGTCTTCTGGAAGGGTAAGTCTGCTGTGGAGAGAAACCACATTTATGGAGTTAGCTTTGCCATCAGCCAATGCGTCCTACATAGGCTAACTGAAATGCTTGCTCGGATCATCTGGCGCCTCATGACGCTTCCAGTCCCACTAAATCACTCACACCTGTTACGTGCAACGTAGGATAGAACTACCCTTGACAACCAATTACTAAATGAGCTGTATGCCCCTGCCAGACGTACTGTAAATGAGTATGTATTCTTGATATATATATTATATAATCTTATATTTTTCCAGACTGTAATTACATTGTTTTGTTTCTGTGTGTCAATAGTTATAATATTAAAGTCAGTAACACTGTAATAACATTAACAATGAGACGTTATGTCAAGTACGATGTTTGGGTCAATCAGCAACCTTGAAAAGCCGAGGGTTTCAAAAGCCGGCTTGGAGTTCGGACATAAGATAGGGTAATCTCTATACCTTTATACTGGCCTGTATTGTCAGTTGACTTTTGTCTTCCATTGATCGGGTGAGGTACTTTTGGTATTCATTGTTGAGGCTGGCTGGCTGTATTTAGTGTTTTATGTATTCAGTATTTAATGTATTTTTGTTCATGAATCGTGTATTGATTTAGTTGTCAGTGATATTGGCAACCTGAAAGTAATCTAGTATGTTCACGTGATTAGCTTTAAGTCTTTGTTATTAGTGGTAAGCATTTGTAAATATAGTTATACTTTTTATTTAAGTTTCTTTACTCCAATCATCAAGTATTCATTCATTAAAAGTGACTGCATTCAATCCATACATTATACCGTAGTTGGAGTTGTTCTTGATACAAATTTAAGAACCATATATTGTAATTCTCTTTAAATACCTTCACTTTTTGTTTGTTACAAGCCTTACCCCTTTGACATGTAACACATCAGTGCATACTCCTTAGCACTGGATGCAGAGGATAACATCAACGAGGCCTTTTGCGCTGACCTTGCTAACCTCTATGCCCATAGTAGATAAGGTTGTGTTCCAAGGTGACTTCAATGCCAGTGCTGGCAGAGATGCTCACATTTGGCAGTGAACCATAGGGAGAAATGGACTAAGCAAGTGTAATCCCAATGGCCTGCTCCTCCTCAGCAAGTATGCTGCACACAAACTCACTATCACCAATATACTGTTTAGGCAAGCCGACAAATTTAAGGGTTAGTGGCAACACCCACTATCAAAACACTAGAATCTCATTGACTACATTATATTCAGAGAAAGAGATCGCCGAGATGTCCTCATCACCCGAGCCATACGTGGCTCAGACTACTGCAACACTGATCATTGGCTCGTCAGGTCAAGGTCTCAATTCACGTCGGCCCCAAACAGTGAAAGCAACAAGACTCCAGAAGAGGTTTTAACACTAAGCATCTGGAGAATCCAGAGGTAGCACATGCTTTCAGAGGGCAGCTCGAACATAGGCTCATAAACAACCCAACAACAAACAATCCAAATCACAGTGCCGAATGGGGTATTCTCGACATTGTCATGACAAAAATCTGCAGAGAGACCCTAAGCTAGATCGAAAGAATACACCGGGACTGATTTGATGAAAATGACCCGGAAATCAATGTACTCGTCGATGAT
This sequence comes from Homarus gammarus, assembly GCA_958450375.1. Lineage (NCBI taxonomy): Eukaryota > Metazoa > Arthropoda > Malacostraca > Decapoda > Nephropidae > Homarus > Homarus gammarus. Next base: position 100,536 of record CAUDMG010001167.1, read on the forward strand.
GAACGTGCTGCTTTAGCTGACTGGCAGGACAACCCTCAATCTCGAACGAAAGCTGATACCTTCCGCAAGAAGAGAGCGGTGGCCCAGCGCAAACTTCGCAATCTAAAGAATGACTGGTTTAAAAATAAAGCATGTGAAATGCAAAAACTTCCAGATCAACACAAGATGCACGAAATTTTCATTTCCACTAAAATATTTTATGGACCAATCACACATAGCGCAGCCACCTCTACTAATCCGATGGTAACTCCCTAATTAAAGACGAAGAAGGCATCCTTCAGCATTGGAAAGACCACTACCATTCACTGCTCAATGGAAACACCGATGTGGATATCCTGATTACCCAACAGGATTCTCAGCATCCAGAGCCTACCCACCTCAGCTATCCTGCATCCTTGGATGAGGTAGCTACTGCCATCAAACAGATGAAAAATAACAAAGGCCTCAGGACTTGATGTAATCCCAGCCGAAGTGTATAAAGTAGGAGCATCTCTGCTTACCAGCCGTCTACACTCTTTCCTGGAGAATATTTATATGAATAAGGGAGACCAGTCAGAGTGTGGCAACTATCGTGGGGTCTCGCTGCTATCCATAGCTGGCAAGATTATCGCCCAAGCCCTCCTAGGCGGAAAACTTCCTCCCAGATTCAAGAATAGTGCAGAGAATAACGTCGTTACCTGTACATGACTTCATCGACCTAGCCAAGGCCTTCGACTTGGTCAACAGGGAAGCCCTCTGGCGGACCCTAAGCCGTTTTGGCTGTCCAGAAAAATTCATTGCCATTGTGAGTCAACTCCACGATGGCATGAACGGCAGTGACCTACACAATGGCACCCAGTCTGAGTTCTTTCCCATTCAAACACGTGTAAAACAAGAATATGTACTGGTACCCACTCTGTTTTCCCTTTTCTTGGTTACCTTCCTTTCTTGTGCCAGTGCCAATTTAGGGGGCGGGTGGACATCCAGTATTGGGGGGTCTTTTCTTCATAAGAGGATGTAGGCTTACGTGCTATTATGTTTTCTAGCACTCAGGATGGATCGATGGAAACTCTAGGTGGTGGTTTTCTTATATAAAATATATTATATACAAGACAGTCTGGTGCTGGAGATGCTGTGTGGCGAGAAGCTTGCTCAGAAGACACGTTCAGTGAGTAGCGTGCTTGAGAAGGTAGATGTGCAGGAGCTTCACTAGAGGAGATGTTGCATGTTGCTGGCCTCCAGGTTGAATGAGAGCTGGACAGCGAGGAGCTTGATGGGAGGAGGTGTTGCGTGTACAGGAACGTAGGGTAGAATGAATCTCAATGGAGAGACAGAGCGTATTTACACAGCAGCAGGAAGTAAACACGTGGGAACTCGCCGGTTTCTTGACTCCGTTGCTAGGGTAGACGTAGCAGGTGGCTGGTTGCTAGGATACTGTGGCATTGGAATGCGGATACGCAGTTGTAGGGAAGAGGTCCACTACAAGGACTCAAGGCAGGAGGAAAAGTGTCTGCAGCTTCCATTACTGAACTTCAATATGCAGCCGACCTCATCTTTGTTGCTCACACTGAACGCAACCTACAGGAGATCCTGAACACTTATGCAGATGCTTATGCACACTTCAGTCTTCAGGTGAATGTACGTAAGACTCGGATTTTTTCTGCCTGCCCCTGGTTCAGCCATACCTCCACCATCCATCCAGCTTAACAGCTCCCACCTGTCCACACCGCGGACAACGATGAAGAGATTCAACATCGGATCAGATGTGCATCTCGAGCCTTTGGCAGACTCTGTACCCATGTCTTCAGCTGTAGGGTGCTGAAATTATGTATAAAGTTGCACGTATATCTCGCAGTGGTCCTCCCCACCCTGCTATATGGCAGCGAGACATGGATCATATACAGGAGACACCTAAAGGCACTTGAAAATTTTCACCAACGTAGTCTACGTTCCATCCTCTGAGTTCGCTGGGAAGACAAGCTACAATGCCAATATTCTCGCTGACACTAACTGCAGGATCATCGAGGCTACCATTATCCTGAACAACTATGTTGGACTGGCCATGTTACCTGCATGGACGACAGTAGTCTGCTAAAGCAGCTACTTCACAGTCATCTAAAGAATAGTAAGCGTAAAGCTGGAGGGCAACTAAAAAGGTATAAGGATAGTCTCAAGACAAACCTGAAAGAGTGCCAAATCGATCCCCTCACCTGGGAGACGATTACTCCACAGCGTAACGTTTGGAAGAGCACCACACAAGAAGGTGTCAATACTTTCGAGTTAGCCCGACTGCATACCGAGGCAGACAAGCGCTAACGCCAGAAAGACGCTACCGCTTCCCCCTCCCTCACTAGACGTAGCCCCCCACACATGCAACATCTATGGACGACATTGCCGGTCCCGTATCGGCCTCTCTAGTTACCTCAGAGCTCACCAACGAAGGTGTCATTGCCTCATAGCTGTATGATCGTCATACTCGATTCCGAGTGACAGCAAAGTAGTAGTAGTAGTAGTAGTGGTGGTGGGCCAGCGCAGCATGGGTGTGGTGAAGTGTCCTCCCTGATCTAAAGCGTTATTGGTGGGGATATACACTGTGTGCGGGAGCGGGAATTTCACAGTGTGTCGGTAAATATTGGTTGTCACCCTAAGCATCGTCACCGAAGGTTCTTCTCATCCCTTAATGCATTAATCGAAAATATTCCGTGTGTTCACCGGCGATCTCCAAGCGAGTCTGTGAGTATTTGGATGTTGGAGGCGGACGTAACTGTCGCCCAAGGTGCCAGTGCCAGTGTCGATAGGCCTTCTTTGGCAGGGGTAGCATCAAGACTCTCTCCCTTAGGGGGCCAAGTGCTCTACGCTTGCGGTCACCCCACCCCCAAGTAACGGTCACTTCATGGGATGTCAGCCGACTAAGGGGGTGGCCTACACATCCACGCACGCACGTATGCCCCTACTACCCTGACACAGCAGTCCAGCCTGTCACCTCTCTGCCCTTTACCCATAAGAACTAGTTTCTTCTTCTGAATGGGACCAAAGCAGATGTCGGAGGCAGACGTAACTGTCGCCCAAGGTGCTGAACACTATGCTGGGTAATAGACATTGCTGCATCTGTGCTAGCCAGTACCAAAACTGTACTCGCTGTGAATGCGCGAGAAACAATCGACCATGTGTAGATTGCAGAAAGGGATACAATTGTCGGAACCCACATGGCAGGGAGCCGACACAGGAGGCCACAGTGGATATTGCCGGGACCCAACCGCCCGTTGATATCCTAAATGATAACACTGAGTCTACTCAACATGAAAATGTAGTACTAATAAACGCTCCAGTAGTAGTAGATGTCCACGAGGTGAATGAGAGACAGCCACCACAGTGGAATGGCATGTCGATGGAAAATGCAGACATATGGGTTAATGAAACTTACTCAGAAATTGTCAGGTGGTCGCCAGCTAACCTGTTTGAACCACCCAAGTGTGCGGCCACCAAAGAAATGATTCGGGAGATGATTCGCCTCATAACTGATTACACTCAGGACTGCTTCCTCGCCCCTATAGCTCTTCAAATACTGGCAATAATACCACATCTATTTTGTCAGAGGACACACACAAAGACTAAGCACAAAGAAAATGCGTCAGCAAGAACACTGCAGGAGAGACAAATTTACAGGTGACGGAAAGCAAAACACCGATGACGTTGCAAGAAAGTTTGGAAACAAAATGCGTGTGGGAAAAGTGTCTTCGGCGGTAAGATCTCTCACAGAGGAATCCTCCGGTGGGGTTCTGCCAATAAAAAGAGAGACATTAAGACAACTGAAGGAAAAATATCCCCCTGCAAGTGAAGACGAAGGCATCAGGTTCCAGGGTGACTATATCTCACCAAATGCTGTCCTGTTCGAGAAAATAACAGGAGGGATGGTGTGGAAAAAGGCACTGAAGACTCGAGGAGGAGCCGGCCCTTCAGGTCTGGACGCAAATGGTTGGAAAGTCATCCTCAGCACTAACAAGTTTGGCCCTGTAGCAAATAATCTCTGCACTGCCGTTGCCGTCCTTGCAAGAAAGCTGGCATCCTCGTGCTGCCATCACCTCTATGCTCTGACGGCCTGCCGCTTCGTTCCCCTGGATAAGAATCCAGGATTTAGGCCTATCGGGGTGGGGGAAGTGATGAGGCGGATCATCGGAAAATGCATAATGGAGGTGGTAAAGGGTGATGTCAGAGCAGCAGCAGGGAACCTGCAAGTTTGTGCTGGCCACCAGGCTGGAGGGGACGCTGCCATTCACGCCATGAGAACGATATTTGAGCAGCGTGATTGTGAGGCCGTTCTCCTGGTTGACGCTTCAAACGCATTCAACATACTTAACCGCAAGGCTGCACTGCACAACATCAAGATCAAGTGTCCAAGCTTTGCAATGTATGTTGAAAATTCCTATAGGAATCCATCAAAACTCTATATAGAAAACAACAAGGCTCTAAGAGGTGATACCATCATACAGTCGACCGAGGGAACAACGCAGGGGGACCTTGTTGCAATGGCAATGTACGCAATAGGCCTATCCGTGTCCAACACAATAAAATTTGAAACAACTGAGGTCAAGCAAGTGGCGTACGCTCATGACCCTACAGGAGCAGGAAAAGTGGAGGACATCAAAAAGTGGTGGGACCTCGTAACATCGTGAGGCCCACAAATATGGTACCACCCAAACGCCAGCAAGTCCTTCCTCATTGTGAAGCCAGAGCATTATGAACGGGTAATGGAGGTGTTTGGCGAAAGTGAGGTCAAAATAACAAAGGGAGGCCAAAGACACCTAGGCGCAGTAAATGGCACGACTGACTTCAAGACAGAATACCTAACGGGAAAGGTGAATGAGTGGGTTAGGGAAATCCAAGCACTGTCTGAGATTGCTAACACAGAGCCTCATGTGGCTTTTGTTGCATTCACTCATGGAGTCAAGTATCTCTGGAACTACCTGATGCGCACTATCTCTGATATTGGTCCCCTCCTCCACCCTATGGAAGAAGCTATCAGCGTCAATTTCATTCCCAAATTAGTGAAACACCCTCACTTAACCTCAGCAGAAAGATCACTCCTTGCACTACCACCGAGACAGGGAGGAATGGGATTGACCAATCCAGAGGAGATTGCTGCCACCGAACATCAAAACTCAGTTAAGCTCACGGCAGCCCTCACGGACCTCATAATAGCTCAGAACACAACAGGGGAGGTGGTTACTAGCGAAGTAAACAAGATTCGAAGGTCCATTGCGACAGAACGACAGCACAGCCAAAGTGATAAGTTGCAGCAACTGTTGTTGCAAGTCCAGAGAATTTGAAAAAACAAAAGTATAGCACAGGAGATGGACGCCTCGAACTGGTTAACTACGGTACCGATGAAGGCAAATGGTTTCAGTCTCAACAAACAAGAATTTACAGATGCCAATGCTCTAAGTAAGGTATGGTAGGCCAGTGGAAGGTTTACCCTCCCAATGCGTGTGTGGCTCTTCCTATGAAGTCGATCACGCCATGGTGTGCAAGAAAGGGGGCTTCATATGCATGAGGCACGACGAAGTAAGGGATCTCGCAGCAAATATGTTGAAGGAAATCAGCTGTGATGTAATGGTAAAACCGACCCTCCTTTCATTGGACGGCGAGATCTTCCAACACAGGACTTCAAACACATCCAACGAAACCCGTGGTGACATCAGTGCTCGAGGATTCTGGATGCGGGGACAGCGAGCCTTCTTCGACATCAGTATTTTTGATCCCATGGCTGCATGTCACCGTAACTTAGCTCTTGATGCTGCATACAGGAGGAACGAGAACGAAAAGATAAAGGAATACCGGGAGAGAATTCAGAACGTTGATCAAGGCAGCTTTACTCCTCTAGTGTTCACAACCTCTGGTGGGATGGGACCAAGTGCAAGATGTTTCTATGCCAGACTCGCGGAGAAGATCTCCGAACAGAAGCAACAGCCCAGAAGTCATGTTACAGCCTGGATGAGATGTCGACTGTCCTTCTCTCTCCTTTGGTCAGCTTTGCTCTGCCTCAGGGGAACGAGAGCTTCGGCCCCAAAGCCGACAACAGCTGCAGATATTGACTATGAGGCTAAAGTCATTGAATGCCGCATAGATCTGCGGCTCAACTAATTCAACACAGCTAGGATAGCTACTTATGTATTAGGATATTTAATATTAAGGTAATAAAATGGCGGCGAAGGTGTGGCTATTGGGGGGAGGCTGGAGGCCACGTTGAAAAAAAAAAAAGTAGTAGTAGTAGTAGTGTGTGTGTGTGTGTGTCTGTGTATGTGTAAAACGGTTTATTGAAAGAGCATGGCAGCCAGAAGGCTGAAAATATACAGTTGCGTAATTGGGGAATGGGTCACTTGATTGTCAAATAATATACAAGTAACATATGTGATACAAATATGATATATCACAGCAAGGTGAGAAGGTTAAACTACAGGGCATTTCAACATAGTAATAGTGCAAAAAGGTAAGATTGGCTGGGAGTGAACACACTGGTTGACTACGAGTTGTTGATAATTCTAAAATGGTTTGGTCTGGGTTGCTCTTATAGAGATGAGTACGTGCTCGTATGGGTTGGATGCAGTTGTGGTGTCGAACAGCAATTCGCGGACGAGGGATCCCGGGTGGAAGTAGGAGCCGGTGTCGAGGATGGTTGAGAAGCTTCTCACCAAATTTGCAGATGAGGTCGTGGTGATGACCAGAGAGAGCCAAGAGGGTCAGTGTGTTGAGTGCTTCTTGATGATTGGAGTAGGATGGGGAGAGAATAATCTTGCATGCCCTCTTCTGCACTTTTTCTAGATGTTTCCATTGTGTAACATTTAGGGAGGAAGACCAGGCAGGAGAGGCATAGGTGAGCTTGGTAAGTTTGAATGTTGAGTAAGAACTGAGGAACTTGAGCGCAGGAACTCCGAGCGACTTGAATCGGCAGAGGAGGTGGAGGCGAAAACTAGAGGATTTGACAACTCAACTGATGTGTGTTTTCCAATTTAGTTTTGTTATTTATAGTGACACCAAGAAGCTAAGTGGAGTCCACAGCCAGGAGTGTGTTGGGGCCGAAAGTAATGTAGGGAGATGGGACAAGGTCGGAGGAGAGGTTGATGTGAATAACCATGGTCTTGTTATTGTTGATAGTGATATGGTTGTTGGTGGCTCATTTTTGGAGACTGTTCAATATACCTTAAAGGGCGATGAGGTCGGGAGCCGAGTTATTCACACTAATTCCAATGGTGGAATCGTCGATATATTTCTAGCGAGCAGAGGTTTTTCTTAGGGCATCATTGATAAACACGAGGAAGCAGATCCGTCCCATTTTGGTGCCTTGGGGGACGCCACAGGTGAGTGACTGAAAAGTGGAGACAGCTCCTCGAAAACGTACGTCTTGGCATCGGAAACTAAGGAAGTCTGTAAGCGATGGTATAAGAACCTTTTCGAAACCCGAGGTCGATAGCTTTATTGATGATTAAATTGTGGTCGACTTGGTCAAATGCTTTGGTGAAGTCAATGAAGGTGACAGCCACAGACGTCTTTCGTTTTTCCGGATGGTGGTAAATGTAAGTGAGAAAGCTGACAAGACAGTGAGTGGTGGAGGAAGTTTTCATATTGCCAAATTGCTAAGGATCTATGGCTCCTGCAATATCATATTCCTAGCCAATGAAACTTTCGCAGATAAAGCTAGGTATTGGGGTGATGGCAATGGGTTGTAGCTCATTTAAGGATTGTGGGATGGTTGACTTGAGCACTGGTGACACATATGAGGGATGCATTGATGATGGAGCAGAGGGGTTTAGCTAGTTCTGGGGAGAACTCCTTGTAGAGTTTCATTGGTAAGTCAATGGGGGTGGTGGAACGCTTGGTCAGTGGGAAATGGAGCTGGATGGTAAGCAGGGAGACTAGTTGTGTCAACATAGTTCTTTAAGCTTACCATACCACTGACTAATGTTGGTCTGCTTCAGATGTTGCTACTTGGTCTGGTAGTGAGACTTCTTTGCAGCGTGTATTTCACGGATGACTTGGTTGCGAAGTGACCTGTAGCGGTTGTGGTCACTGAGATAAAGGGCGCTGTCTCTCTTATGCTTAAGTCTTTTGATCATAGGTGTGATCCAGGGTAAATCAGCTGGTCGTGATCTAAAAAGGACTTCTCGGGGAAGAAGTGATGGTAAGCTTCCGTGGTGGTGTTGGTGTAATTTATCCATTTGGTGTCCACGTCATCCACACTAAGGCCTTCAGTCCAGGGATGGTGAACTATCCACTGCCCAAAGAAACGGACTGCAGAGTCAGTAATCAGCCTGTAGGTCTTGATGCAGGGTCTCTGCACTTGGTAGGTAGTGGGAGCTGAAGACCAGAACACTGATAGGTGTTTGCTCCTACACCCGATAGCAGGCATTGGTTGAGGTGGTTGGTACTCGTCCACTAAATCAGTTAAAATAAGATCAAGGGTATTTTGAAAGTGTGTAGGGAAGTTCACAGTTTGTGGTATTAGCAGATGGTTCTGAATATCCGTGGTGTCAATTTCGCTATAATCCCCGCATAGTACTAGCTTGGCACATGGGTACCTAACTCTGAGGTGGTCTGAGGTGTTAATGAGGGTATTGGTAAAAATGTCTCTGGTAGGTGAGCAAGGTGGGTGGTACGCCTTCACATCCGCTGGGACTAAAACATCCAGGCGCGGCGAGCACAGATCATCTTTACAGAAGAGGGCAACACCCCTCCACGTCCATGTGAACGAAGGTGTTGAAAGATTTGATAACCCTCAATGTGGTATGTTTCAGGAACAATTTGCAACGTCTCACTATTGGCTATGGCGTTGACAGTGACTGACTGGACTGTGATTGACAGTTCGTCAAATTGAAAGAACTTCAGTGTATTGGCAAGGTCTGTCAGGAGTAGGTTTCTCTGGTTCTGTAGTGGAGTTGCTAATCCTGATGGGATTCTGTTTATGGAATATGTTCAGTGATTTTAGTATCGCAATAACACTGCCATCGGGATATCCATTCCCTCGCTTTAAACGGTACAAGATGCACCTGGAGTACGTCACTGGTGAAAATCTGTTGGTGTCTGCTGTTGTGGATAGACGGAAGTGTTTGTCCGCGGTGGCCATAAAGTCAATGAACATAAGAACATAAGAAAATAAGAATGGAGGAAACTGCAACGGGAATATGGGCAGTCCCATTTACACCCAGCCCCTATTGCTCAAATATCCATCCAACCTAAGTTTGAAGCTATCCAGCGTATTCGAGTTAATGATGATATTTGGTAACTTGTTCCAGTCGTCCACTACTTTATTTCCAAACCAATGATTACATATTTCGCGTCTAAATCTAAATTTGTCTAATTTAAAACCATTGTTACGAGTTCACTCCTGGTTGGAAAGCTTGAGTACCTTTGTAATTTCCCCTTTGTTTAGGCCTGACTTCTATTTATACACCTCGATCATGTCGCCCCTCACTCTACGTCTCTCGACGGAGCGAAAATTAAGATGCTTTAACCTGTCTCTGTACTCAAGGTTCCTAATGACCAGGATTAGTCTTGTCAGTCTCCTCTGGATTCTTTCCAAAGATTCTATATCCATTCTCTAATACGGTGACTAGAATTGAACTGCGTAATCCAAGTGAGGTCTCACAAACGCAAGATATAATTTTAAGATGACCTCGCTAGTTTTGTAACTAACACTCCTTTGTATGAACCCAAGTATTTTATTAGCTTTGCTTCCAGCAAATAAACATTGTTTACTTGGCTTAAGATTCCTACTTATCATTACTCCTAAATCTCTCTCGCAGTCGGATTTCTTAATAACATCGTTGTTCATCTGGTATCTGGTTTCCCTTTTTACATCTCCTATGCTGAGTACTTCACATTTGTCCACATTGAATTTCATCTGCCATTTTTCAGACCATTCGAAAAATTTGTTTTGTAGTTTTGCGGAGTCCTCGTCAGATTTAATTACACGTCCTATTTTAGTGTCATCAGCAAATTTACTTATGTTGTTGTCTATGCTGATATCTATGTCGTTTCTATATATAATAAATAATAATGGTCCAAGTACTGAGCCTTGTGGAATTTCACAAGTGGCGTTGCTCCAATGGGATTTAGTGCCGTTAATGCTCACTCGCTGTTTTCTGTCCTGTAACCACGCCCTAATCCATTTTAGTATATCACCTTTAATGCCATGAGCCTCCACTTTTCTTATTAGTCTTTCGCGGGGGACTCTGTCGAAGGCTTTACTAAAATCGAGATATACCACATCATAATTGTGCCCCTAGTCCACTGAATCGAAAACTGATGAAAAGAATGTTAATAGATTAGTTAGACATGAACGCCTGCTTGTGAAGCCATTTTGGGAATCATTGATCCACTGGTGCTTCTCCAGGTGATTTCGACTAGAGTTTGAAATGATTGCTTCCAGTAATTTGCCTACAATTGATGTAAGACTGATTGGGCGGTAGTTAGAGTGATCTATCTCCCTTCTTGAAAATTAGTATTACATTCGCTATTCTCCAGGATTCTGGTACTACACCTGCTTTTAATGACATGTTAACAACTTTGCTAAGGGCATACTAAGCTCTTCCTTACATTCCTTTAATACTGTACTCTGGCAAATATCACATCTGGACCTGGTGACTTATTAGGCTTTAGTTTTTCTATTTGCTTACTAAAATCATTTACTAGTCACTACTATCTCGCTTAATTTATTTTCTTCACTATCTCTGTATAGAGTCGAAGCTTCGGGTATCATGTTTAAATTTTCGAGGGTGAAAACTGTTGAACAATATTTATTCAGATTATTGCTCATTTCTCCGTTGTTATCAGTTAGCTCGCCGGTATCTGACTGTATTAGTCCAATCTTTTCTCTTGTTTTAGTTTGATACATTTGATAGAATCCTTTGAGGTTTGACTTCGCCTCCCTTGCAATCTTCAGCTCATTATTCCTCTTGGCATTTCTTATCTCTGTCTTAACCCTACGGGGCCAATACCTTATAGTAATCTTGGAGGTAAACTTCACCACGATTTATTCTCCTACCTATAGCCTTCCTTTCTCCAAAAATGTTCTTTAAATAATTATTTATCCATTTAGGGTCATTGTTGTTTGATCTGAGCTTTTTGTATGGTACATTCTGCCTTTGTGGATTAAGTGACTCATTATTTAAATTGTCGTGGAACTCGGCATCCTCAGATCTCGTTATCAGGTCAATCTCAACCGCCAGGTCTCCAGGTAGGGTGGTGTCGCCCTCTGTGGGTACATTGAGTGAGGTCACCTCGTGTGAGGTCATGTAGTTCATCCCCAAGCGCGATACCCCCTCTCTCAAATGCCTCTTCAAACTATCAAAGTTCACCCTTCTGAAATCTGGGACTCTAGTGGAATTTTCCTTACGGCTGTCCCGAAATTCTAACTGGAATCTAATTTCTTTGTGATCTCTGTTTGCAAGTTCGTTCCCTACCTTGACATTACTAATGAGGTTTTCTCTGTTTGACAGAACTAAATCGAGTATATTATTACCCCGGGTCGGTTCGGTTATATGTTGACACTTTGAGGGCCACCGACACTGGTAGACATCTGTTAATATTTGTCTCGTCATATACACCACGGTAGTTCTCGTCTCTGGCACTTTGATGGTCGCCAACACAGTATCCATACGGTATATGTAAACACCGCTGTCGTTCTTGTCACTGGCATTTTGAAGGTCACAGACAAAGTGCCCACGGTCTGGTATTACACTGCTCACTAGTGATTTGCTGTGAATCACTCTTTTTTTGTGTTCTTCCTAAGGATACACTATTGGATCACTGTTCGATAACCATTCACTGATCACTTGAATGTTTTGCTGATAAATCCCGGTGTAGTGAGGTAGGTAGGGAGTCGGGATGGAGCAGGGGGTACACGGTCAAACAGACCTGGCCTGGCAGCCAATCAGGAGACAGGACGTGTCCTACGTCTTGTCTGCCTTAGGGCTGACTGATGTGTGTGTGTGGTTCTGTATGTGTTCCTTTATGTATTTCCACAGATTTAATGATAAAGAGCTGAAATTTGCTAGGGAGGTGCATGTGGCCCTAGGGTCCCTAACCTATAGTTCACGGGCGCTGTGTCGCCCGCGAAACCATATTATGGAGCCTGCAAGGGTTCATTACAAAATTGTGAAATAATTGAGAATATCTGTCAGATTCAAAATAATGAAAATATTTAATAACGTGATACGACTTTAGTGATAGAGGAACCCCGTTTGTCCCAAATCTACCGTGTGCAGGACGTGTTTATTTACCACATACTGGGCACATAGAGAGCTAGCATGATCCAAGAGTAAATGTAAAAAGTATGTAACTGGTTACAGTTAAACAGTTAGACTTGTGTAAAACTGCAAATAACTGTCTGTATATGATCTTTTTTTCTTGAATGTATATCCAAAGTTTTGGCGCCCTCCACTATATTTACAATGATAAATGTGACCCAGAGCCTACAATAGGTTGGGGACCACTGCCCTAGGGGATGGTCTTGTACTATTTCCTCTCCCTCCGCCCGGGCGAAGCCAGGTAATTCGGGAAGTATTAGATACAGGCATATTACACTAAATAGGGATAATTTTCAATTCACGATAAGTTCTACAGTAGATCATATTTATTACATATTTATGAATACCTTCACACTTTGCAATTTCCCCACCCGTCGCTCCCTCACCCTTACCTCCACCCTGCGCCCAAGCCTGACGACGGGAGAATGAAAGTTGATGTACAGTATAGAGCACAATATATGTATACCCGGAGATGCTGACAAACCCACTTTTCTGCATTATAATGCAGATTTTGGTCTGTAAAGGAAAGGGGATCCCTCAAATAACTGGAACATCGAAGTACAATCTCTATCAGGAGGTAGTATTTGGGTATACTGGCACAAACCTTGAATATTATTGATTTGTCCGACAATATCTTAGAAGTAAAAAAGAAACGTGAAAATCTTGTTAATAACGTGGTGTGCATTGTATAGCTTTACACTAGTCAGCCACGCAACCCTTCCTCACACTGCCAATAATGACTACATACTGGCACACATTTATTTGTCCTCTGCGGTAGCGTGCAGCCAGTCTGTCATCATTATAACCCAAAACATTAACTATATGTGTATATATATATATATATATATATATATATATATATATATATATATATATATATATATATATATATATATTTTATATATATATATATGTGTGTGTGTGTGTGTGTGTGTGTGTATGTGTGTGAAGCATATTTCTTTTCTAAAGGTACTCTACATTTCCTACTGTGCGTGAGTGCAAATTTTGTGTCTAAAAATATGTGAACATTTATTGCCTCTCAATGTCTGCACTTCTCGACGAATGATTTAATAACATAGGTTCCCAACTTTTTCGTTCTGTAGCCATCCGGACAAAATGTGATAACCTCTGTGGCTCCATCTACGTCTTTCTTCAACGAAACAAAGCAACGTCTCTCGAATGAGTATACTGGATATGAGACTTTAATATTTTAATATTTCTTTATTATTAGTGGTAGTTACCAGTAGCTACAGGGACAGCATAAATAGAACTGCCACAATAAAAGGTTCCAAGTCATGGATATGCAAAAAAAAACTCTATTGTGTCAACTCGACAATAACTAAGGTAATTAAATCTAGGGACGCGGTGCATGCTTGTAAAATGTTATTATTGATTAGCATGAACAACGTTGTTATAGAGAAATCCGACGAAGAGAAAGTTTTTGCAGTAATGATAAGTAGGAATCTTAAACTAAGTAAAAAATGTGCTTTTGCTCGAAACAAGACTAACAAAGTACTTGGGTTCATACAAAGGAGTGTTAGTCACAAGACTAGCGAGGTTATCCTAAAACTATATCTTTCGCTTGTGAGACTTCACTTGGATTACTTAGTTCAGTTCTGGTCACCGTACTACAGATTGGATATAGAATCCTTTGAAGGAATTCAGAGGAGAATGACAAGACTACGGGGGATCGGTGGTAGAAGCGGTACCGTTCTTGCCTCGCAAGCGAGATGTCACGGGTTCGATTCCCGGGCCAGTGGAAGTTGTTTGGACTTACTTCCTAGCCCCCATTAGTCCCTGTTCACCTAGCAGTAAAGTAGGTACCTGTTGTAAGTCGAAAGTTGCGAATTCGTATTCAGGGAAAGTTGTTGGAGCTTCCAATAACTTGATGACATAAACCACTGACTCTTCAGGCTTCTACGCCCTTGACTCTTCAGGCTTCAACGCCCTTAACTCATGAGACATAAAGGCAAGCATGAACTTAGCATGCTTCCCTGTTGGGCCCTGTAAACGCTTCTGCGCTTCACCTTACACAAGGATGTAGGGGAGTGCCCAATAAATTAATAAAAAAAAAAAAAAAAACGTCAAGACTAATCCCGAGCATTAGGAACCTTGAGTACAGAGACAGGTTAAAGCATCTTAATTTGCACTCCCTCGAGAGACGTAGAGTGGAGGGCGATATGATCGAGGTGTACAAATGGAATTCGGGGCTAAACAAAGGAGATATATAGCAAAGGTACAAATTTATATTTTGGCGCGAGATAGGCGAACATTGGTTTGGAAATAGAGTAGTGGACGAGTGGAACAAGTTACCAAACATTATCATTAACTCGAATATGCTGGATAGCTTCAAACATAGGTTGGATGGATATATGAGCGATAGGGGTTGGGTGTAAATGGGACTGCCAGTATGGGCTAATAGGACAGCTGCAGTTTTCTCCATTCTTATGTTCATATGTTCTTATTATCTCATATGGATTAAACTCTACTACTCTGCTATGGGGGTCAAGCCTTATTTAATTTTATTATGAACTCACATGGTTTATATTACACCATAGGCCCCGAGAAATACACCATGACCTCCTGGATATAGATATTTAAGAAATCTTTAGCTTGCCTTATCTAGTTCCTTTACCATAACATCACTCGTGTCGACCCACACTTTGAACAATGTGGACAACTGTAGATTAGGTTACAGGTTGGCGGGAGGTTTTGTCACCGGACATTTTTTTAAAGTTGGATAATAATGTCTTGATTTTGAGGGCGATAAAGCCATGGTATGGTATGGTTAGGTTAGGATTTTACTGAACCGGTGACGAAATGTCCTAGAATAAAGCTTTGATATTTATTTTTAAGAGAATCCAATAAAAAATTAAGCGTCTGGTGTAAACGATCACTCTCAATCGAACACGCAATATGTCAATATAACCCTGAATAATTATTGATGATTCCGTGGCTCATCGTAGTCTGATGTTAATAAAGTCACAACAAATTTTGACAACAGACAACAGACTGGGGTGCCTGACTTCAGTAGGAACGGAGAATTTTGGCAAAGCTCAGATATTCGTTCTTGCTAAAATCAGACATAGTTCAGTGTTGGTTTGCTTTAATTCACTTGAGCGAAGCTGAAGTAACAGGCAACTTGCCGGGAATATCTGGCATCATGGCCGGTTAAAAAGATTCTTGTAATAGGTAAGACAAAACTGAAGTTCGGAACGCTCGCTTCCTGTTCCATGGGGCGCCGATTCGAGCCACCCCCAAACCTCCCAGCTGTGACTTGGTTGTCAAGTATACTGCTGGTCAGATTGCTTTCTTGTGTACCGAAGGTTAGCACAGTGTGCTGCACCCACACTGGACCTAACGGGATGTCTGTCAAGTCTATGGGATCCATCTTTACTCTTTACCAAAATTACGTATTCCTTCGGCGATTACCCTCAGAAACATTAGCTTTAAGTTTGAAGAAAATAAATCACAGCCTTAGGACGTCATAGTCAAGAATGAAAGTGTGGACACAGAATTTCTAAGCAGGCTGCATGACAGGTTTTACAATTTCCCGCCATTACTTCCCCAACTGAAAAGTTAGAACCCATTTTTAGGTGGGACCCCGAGGGCAAGGGTCGAGAACTACTGTATATCCACTCTGCCGCCCCGCCCCTACAGTACAATAATCAATTGCCAATTTATACAGACAGTAACTACCATGGGCAATAATTAAAAACAATTTAGTATATAAGAGAAGACCGACAAATATTTCCCTGAGTAATAAATGTGATGGAGATATAATGGTCACGCTTTATTGTGGTGAGCTTCAGCTGTAGTAACATTTTCCACAAAATGAATAGGCTTCCAGGATAACTCTTAGATACAGTCTTCCAGGATATCTCTAAATATAATATTGGCTTTATGGATACCACTTGAAAAAATGAAAGTGTTAAAGATAATCGCTCAACAAATTTCGGAAGACAAGCATACAGTAAACACTCATGAATATCAACAAAACAAGTCGTAAATCATAATGCCGAGGTGATTTAACACAAGAACCACCGTAAAAACAAATGCCGGTAGCAACCAAAACCATGCTAAGGAAATTACTATTCGATTTAATAATTATTGCATCATCATTTTCATGAATACAGTGTTGTGTGTAGCTGGGGAGAGGGAGGTTCGCTGCCAACACACCACATGTTTCAGTGATATGCAGCTTGTACACATAACATTACGTAAAACATAACAACCGATTGTATAATGGATGATATATATAAAAAAAAAAAACTTTTCAAAAGGGAGGTTAATACATTGTATACGATTTAGTCCAGCATAATATTTGGGTATACGTACAGTACTACTCAGTCTTGATACCCAACTGGAAATGCGTTTAGAATTTGATTGGTGTTACTATAGTATGCGTTCTACCGGGATGTTACACTAAATTATGCGGTCTACCGAGATGTTTACTATATTATACAGTCTACCAGGTTGTTTACACAATAGTATGCTGTCTACCGAGATGTTTACCCTACCGTTTGGTTTATGATGACCCGATAAAAAGATAACCATTCGTTGTGTAAAAGAGAAGTTACAAATACACTAACCAGTGATACCCTTTTGACTTTAATCTGTGTTATTACTTTTCATACTTTTTTATCAGTCAAATGCTGTGTGTTTTTACAACGCAAACAACTCAAAAGCAAATTTAAACAGTTGCTCTGTTACAGTTCTTTGATAAGTGTTGATTACAGCATATGTACAGTATGGTGATTAAACATATTTTAAACACAAGTAGCAAAAACCTTTTAATCAAGCCAAATGAAGATCTTATAGTAAGAAGTGGTGAAGCTTAATAAATGATTGAGTCTTTTCGCCCTATGCAAGATGAGGGAAGTAATGAGGAAAGGTATTAATGCTAGAGTGTCCAGGTATAGATGTGTTTAGTCAAGCCTTCCATAACTACCCAGGTGTCACCCTCATGAAGTGAATCAGTGCATGACAGTTATGTCTTATTTACTACTAAAAAGTATTTTGAATAAGAGTATTCTTAAAGTACTCCCACTTATGTCCGTGTAAATTATAGCTTTACCACAAGACTGCATGGAGTTTTAGAGCAGTTATGTGTGATGGTTAATTATTGGCAACGCCGTGGACATCACAGTGTTGAGAATTAGCTAGCTGGACCAGGAACAACACACCTCTGTAGCGGTACAGCGAATATCTGACCGGTTTATAATGTTATGTGACTAACACTTTGTCATCAGTAAAGTAAGGTAAACAATCGACTAACAAACGTATTCGTAAAACCGACATTAGGAAGTAAAGGGTAAATAGAGGAAAAACTGGCGTGAAAGATATACAGTACAGTACACTTTTTATGTCATAACCAGGCCTCGGGTAGCGTGGCGAGGACACTACCGGGGATCTCCCTCACTAGTCAATAAATCTTTCCCGACATCACTGTTCGATCTCCCTCATTGATTTTGGGAGACTTACCCATGAGAGAGGGGATGGGGGGGGGGGGGGGACCAAGAAGAGTTCCGTGGTCCACGATGGGAAGGACCGACATAGTTCCGAGGTCAAGGGAAGGAGACTCACATAAAGCTCCGTCATTTAGGAATGTGTAGTAGGCAGTAGGCAGCTATCAAACAGGTAGGTACTACCGCCTGGGAAGATATTGGAGGCATAATGTGTTGACTAATGGTAGACCCTGCTGCCTTATGGCATCACGAAAATGGACGAATTGTCGGTTCTGGGTAAACAAAAGAAATAAACTCTGCCACGTTCGTAGAGTGATACTGTACATATAATTTGTACTAAAAGTTTAGATTCCTGCTATAATAGTCGAGATAAATTGATTTCTCTAGAAACATGGCCGTCATTTGCAATGACGTCACTCCCTTCAAACTCACTGCCGTAGTAGGAGGTAGTAGAAAGGATGGCCTCTTCAGACCCCAAATGCCACGTTCAGCGGTTCAGGTAAGTTTTAAGGGTATTTTTTTTATGGTTTAAATCATGGACATTTCGTAAGTGAATAAATGTGCCGTGAAGAGCAGCTTCAAACATTGGTTGGATGGATATATGAGCGATAGGGGTTTGGTGTAAATGGGACTGCCCAGTATGGGCCAATAGGCCCGCTGCAGTTTCCTCTATTCTTACGTTCTTTTAGACATTAAAAGCTCCTATGTTCACACCAGCTTTCTCTTTTTTTCTTCAGTGCATTTACTGAGTATATCAGTACTAGATGGAGATACGAGTAAATTTAAAAGTAATGACATTGTCTGGAGTTTGTTTTGAGAATGCCTGATGCTAGGTAAACATGACAACATAGTGCTGTTATTGTTTTGATGATTCACTAATGAACCAGTGGGATATATCATCATTTATATTAATTAATGGGTAAAATTTTACTTTAACTACCATAAGTTTTAGATGTTTAGATTCTAGATAGGCTATATTGGGTAAATTTTAAGTTTTGGTCATCCCTGTACTTAGACATGCAAACTATGTTTTTTTCTGATGGTTTGCGATGTGTTATGAATTATTTTAACCTTCAAATCTATCGCAAATCACTAGTTTTAAGTTACTACACCCACCCCCCTTACCTATGTCCGATGTATGTTAAGCTAACCTTATAACTCATTATACCCTAACCTAACCTAACCTATCTTAACATATAACCTGTACTTTTTTATGCGATCGAAAAATGTTTCACGACAGAAATCTCGTAGAGATAATGCGTCTTATTGTTTAAAAACCTAAGCCCATAGTTAGAATCTTAAGGTTCCCCAGATGACCAAAACCAAAATAATATCAATATTGTTTAGAATGTTTATACTATGAAATCTGTTGTATGGGCAGCTAATATCCATTGAATTAGTTTATGTGCTTAGTAATATTTATATATTCAAAATAGTATTACTGTGTTGCACATTCAAGCACAATTAATTATCTAATAATATTTATTTGCAGAGCCGATCAGCCGAGGTTAGACAACTACAGCTGGATGCCTCCCGCTCTGCTGTTTTCCCCAGCCAGTAACGTCACGACCAATCACAGAGCTTTTCGCAGTCCCGTGACTTTTCAGCAACTTTAACCCTTATTTTTGACACTTTTTGGACTAATTTGTTAAAAAATATCATTACCATAGTGAATTTAAGCCATCTTAGGAAAAAATTCCGACCGTCAACTAGTCCATTGTGACCACAAGTCCCAAGTTGCTGATCTGACTTTCTGCCTTATTTACACACAATTGCAGGGTCTCATTTGTCTCTCTTACTTTGACAACACAACATACAGTACATATATCGTTTCTCACTCTTGATTCTTGATTTTTTTATTTACTTATGGTTCTTTATTATTATTTTTATTACTGTATTATTATTATTACTATTTAAAAAAAATCTTATTAGTGTTATTAATATTTTCTTTACTTTAATTATTATTATTATTATTATTATTATTATTATTATTATTATTATTTATTGTTACTATTATTATTATTATTATTATTATTATTATTATTATTATTATTAATATTATTATTATTATTAATAATATTATTATTATTATTAATATTATTATTATTATTATTATTATTATTATTATTATTATTATTATTATTATTATTATTATTTTCGCCCCCCCCAAGCCTTGATGTGGGTCATTATCAAATGAGCTGTGCCCGGGTGGGCTAATACCTGTAAAAAAGAAAGAAAAAAAAGCGATGTTCTGTGGGCCGTAAGAAGGGAGGAAGAAGGACGCCACTAACTCATAACACCACAACCCCCCGACACCACCTAACACAGCACTACAACCTGACACCACCACCACCACCACTTGACGCCATCCACTACAACCTGACACCACTAACACCACCACTTGACACCACCTAACACAGCACTACAACCTGACACCATCACCAACACCACCACTTGACACCACCTAACACAGCACTACCAGTGTCAGTGGCCCTCAAAGTGCCGTCAGTGACTTTATGGCCACCGGAGACAAACACTTCCGTCCGCCCACAACAGATATCAACAGATGGCCACCAATCACTTACTCCCGACGCACTCTGTACCATCTAAAGCGTGGGAACGGTTATCCTGATGGCAGTGTTATTGCGTGACTCAAGTCACTGAACATATTCCACGCGCGTAGCCTTAGACAGGGCCGTCATACACATAAGCCCATTATGACCGTAACCTCCACTAGGAAACCGGAGAAACCCACCCCTGACAGACCGTACCACTACACTGAAGTTCCACGGTTATGGTATGATCTCCCATCACTACTGTTATCCAACGTCACTTCCCTAGCTAACAAGTTTGACGAGCTGGCAACTACAGTCAGGGCAGCCGCCGCGAGCGTCGTTGCCATATGTGAGGCTTGGCAAATTGTGCCTGAAACGTGTCATATTGAGGGATATCAACTCTTTCATCACCTTCATTCACATAGACGCGGAGGGGGCGTTGCCCTCTTCTGTCAAGATGACCTACGCCCGTCACGCCTGGATGTTCAAGTCCCAGCAGATGTGGAAGCATTATGGGTACGTGTTGTGCCACAGGCCCACCCGCGCCACACTGCTTCCATCATAATCTGCGTGGCATACCATCCGCCTCGCTCACCCACCAGAGACACTCTTATCAATCATCTCATTACCACCTCAGACCACCTCAGAGGTACCCATGTGCCAAGTTAGTATTATGTGGGGATTATAATGAATTGACACCACTGATATCCAGGACCAGCTATCACTATCACAAGTCGTGACCTTCCCCACACACGGTCAAAATTCCCTTGACCTTATCTTAACTGACTTAGCGGAACAGTACCAACCACCTCAACCAATGCCTCCTATCGGGTGTAGCACACACTTATCAGTGCTCTGGTCCCCAGCTGCCACTCCCACTCAAGTACAGAGACCCTACATCAAGACCTACAGGCCGATTACTGACTCTGCAGTGCGCCTCTTCGGGCAGTGGATAGTTCACCATCCCTGGACTGAAGTACTTAGCGTGGATGACGTGGAAACCAAATGGATAAATTATACCAACACCACCACGGAAGCTCACCACCACTTCTTCCCCGAGAAGTCCGTCAGATCTCACCCAGCTGGCTTACCCTGGATCACACCTCGGATCAAAAGACTTATGCAACAGAGAGACAGAGCCTTTCATCTCAATGACCACATCCGCTACAGGTCCCTTCGCAAACGAGTCATCCGCGAAATACGCACTGCAAAGAAGTCCCACTACCCAACCAAATTACAACACCTGAAGCAGACCAACATCAGTCAATGGTATGGTAAACTTAAAGAACTCTGTGGACTAAACAATAAGACACACCCCCTCCCCTTCCTTAGCCATCTCGCTAATGTTGACGCAGCTGAGCAATCAAATAACCATTTCGCTACTATATGCCAGACGCTCCCACGGCTTGACACAACCACTCTCCCTGCTTACCTACCAGCCCCCCTTCCCACTGACTTAGTAGAAGAATTTGAAGTAGCAAAACGCCTGGACAAATTAAAATTAAAACGCTCTACCTTCCCCATTGACTTACCAAAGAAACTCTTCAAGGAGTTCTCCCCGGAGCTTGCTAAACCCCTATGCTCCATCATCAATGCTTCTCTCAGTCAAGCCAGATGCCCAGCTGACTGGAAGACCTCTTATGTATCACCAGTGCCCAAGTCAACCAGCCCACAATCCTTAAATCAGCTACGACCTATTGCAATCACCCCAATACCCAGCCTAATCTGTGAAAGTTTTGTGTTCGACTGGGCTTATGCTGACATTGCAGGAGTCGTAGACCCTCAGCAATTTGGCAAAATGAAAACTTCCTCCACCACTCACTGTCTTGTCAGCTTTCTCAATTACATATACCGCCATCTAGAGAAACGAAAAACGTCTGCAGCTGTCGCCTTCATTGATTTCACTAAAGCATTCGACCTAGTCGACCACAATATAATCATCAACAAAGCTATTGACCTCGGGCTTCGGAGAAGTCTTATACCATGGCTTACAGACTTCCTCAGTGACCGACGCCAAGCTGTACGCTTCCGAGGGGCTGTCTCCACCTTTCAGTCACTCACCTGTGGCGTCCCCCAAGGCACCAAGATGGGACCACTCTGCTTCCTTATGCTCATCAATGATGCCCTAAGAGAAACCCCTGCTCGCTGGAAATATGTCGACGACTCCACCATTGGGATCAGCGTCAACAATTCTGCTCCCGACTATACCGCCCTTCAGGATTTAGTGAACAGTCTCCAAAACTGGGCCACCAACAACCATGTCACCATCAACCATACCAAGACCATGGTTATGCACATCAACCTCTCCTCCGACATTGTCTCACCTCCTTCCATTACTTTAGGTCCGAACACACTCCAGGTTGTAGATTCCACGAAGCTCCTGGGCGTCACCATAGACAACACCTAAATTGGAAACCACACGTCAGTGAAGTTGTCAAATCCTCCAGTTTCCGTCTCCACCTCCTCCGCCGACTCAAGTCCCTCGGAGTTCCTGCACCCGAGCTCCTCAGTGTTTACACAACATTCATACTTCCCAAGCTCACCTATGCCTCCCCTACCTGGTCTTCCTCCCTAAATGCCACACAACGTAAACACCTAGAAAAAGTGCAAAAGAGGGCATGCAAGATTATTTTCTCCCCTTCCTATTCCACATATCAAGAAGTGCTCAACACACTGACCCTTTCGACTCTCACTGACCATCACCACGACCTCATCTGCAAATTTGGTAAGAAGCTTCTACACCATCCTCGACACCGGCTCCTACTACCACCTGAGATCCCTAGCCCGAGAATTGCTGTTCCACACCACAACCGCATCCAGCCCATACGCGCACGAACTGATCGCTATAAGAACAACCCATTCCCAACCATTGTAAAAATTATCAATAACTTGTAATAAACCAGTGTATTCACTCCCAGTAAATACTACTTCTTGCACTGTCACTATGTTGAAATGCACTGTAGTTTGAGCTTTTCCCCATCTAGTTATTATATATCTTATTTGTATCACTTATGTTACTTGTATATTATTTGTAATTCGAAACCAATTCCCCAAATATGTAACTGTATATTTTCAGCCTTCTGGCTGCCAAGCTCTTTCAATAAACCGTTAATTATTATTATTATTATTATTATTATTATTATTATTATTATTATTATTATTATTACAACCTGACACCACCTAACACAGCACTACAACCTGACACCACCACCACCACTTGACGCCATCCACGATGTAATGGCCCCTGTCTCATCAACAGAAGTATTATATAAATGGATTACTTACATTTGATTTATATTCAGATTCACCCTCTGTAACTTTCCACTGGCTATGAGGTGACATGTTCAATGCACGTGATAAGGTGTGCCCACAGGAAGCTGCATCATACTATGCTGAGTAAAGGCATAAAGTAGCCGGCTCCTGGCCACCTAAAGCGGTCAGTAGTTTGATATCCTTGACTAGAGGAAGACGTTATTTGAGAGCCGCAGTGGATGGCTCCGTCTTCCCTCGAGGGGGAACGACGTACCCATGCCGTTCTCCCTCGATGGGTACACTAGTCAGAAAGTAACACTCACAAACTTATATCTCTCTCTTCAAGCTCATACAGTGTACCTTTAGAGACTAACACAACTAACACTTAACTAACACCTTAGCAAAAAAAAAAAAAAAAAAAAAATGTGACTACCCTCCCAGTTACACAAGGACCTGGGCGGGCTCACTAACTCCAACAATAAATAAAAAATATAATAATAATAATAAGCAGCACTATATAAATAAACCAATATTAATACAAAGGTCTGACGACCTAAGGGAGCAGAACAAAGATAAAACACCAATAGGAAAGATGAAGCGATCTGGTTGAGGCCAGATTCTTTCTACTCCTGCTGTATTTCAGTTTCACCACTTTTCCTTCAACCCCTAATAATCTTCTTTCACCTCATAACTAAAGACTCCGTACCGTACTCCTTAGTCTGTACTCACCCCTGAAGATGTGAATTACACGAAAGCACTTGGAAAATTCGTGTTTTCTTCTTTCCTTGTGGTTATCAGCATATATATATATATATATATATATATATATATATATATATATATATATATATATTATATATATATATATATATATATATATATATATATATATATATATATATATTAAGGTGGTCCTTATTTTGGGGCAAAAAACAAAATTTGCCATTTATTTGTCACAGACCCTGGCAAAAGTTTTTATTTGGGGTAGAAACATTGCCTGTAAAATATTTTTTAAATATCTTAATAATTATAGGTTGCTCAAGTCAAATGAAATTTAACAATATTATGCCTATGCTTAATGTTCATAACACATCATTTCCTAGCCCCAAGCCTGGGTCCCCCCCCCCCCACTTAGTCTAAGTGGGTGTTAGCTGCTCGAGGCAGGGGTCGCATGAGGACCAGTCTCACTCTTTGTCGCCCAGTAAGGTCTGCTTAAGGGCATTAGGGAATGATTTCCTGTGGTCAGCAACTGCCTGCAGTAGATACTGCAGTTGCTGTTCGTCCTTGGTGATGCGGCCTGAGAAATCTTGGACTAAAGCTACTCCTCTTTCTGCATGATCATTGATCACAGACAAAGCTTGTACACTGGCTTTTGCATTTTGGAAGCCAGGATCATCTTTCCACTGTTCTACTGGGAGGGCCAGGAAATCTGTATTCAAGTTGAGCTTTTTGAAAAAGGGAACATGTGTAAAGGAGTTGTGTATGCATCTATGTCCAAACCTTGTATTCCAAACTGTCCAGAAAGATTCACCAAAGCAATCCAAGCCCTTAAGAAAAATAAGGATCTACATGTCACTAAAGCAGACAAAGCCAACACAGTAGTGATTTTAAACAAAGATGATTATATTTCTAAAATGAATGACCTTTTATGTGATACTACAACATATTCTAAACTCATAAATAATCCTCTCAACACAGTTAACACCCAGTTCAACAAAAAACTGAAGTCTCTATTGAGAGGCAAAGCTACTCTCATTAAACATCTTACTTCAACGTCCCCTCCACCGCCATACATGTACGGTGTAATCAAGACCCACAAGCCTAATAACCCAGCAAGACCCATCATTAGCTCTGTTGGGTCAATCTCTTATAAACTATCTAAATGGTTAGTTTCTTTACTAAATCCCCTAGTTGGCAACATTTCTAACTCTAATATCAAGAATAATATGGATTTGGTTGATAAACTCAATAACTTACACATTAATTATGATTTTAAACTGGTCACTTTTGATGTAACATCACTCTTTACAAAGGTCCCAGTTGATGATTTACTGGAGTTCCTCATAGATTCCCTGGATAATATTTCATTGCCCGTCTCGAAAGACGACTTCATCGAACTCATCAAACTATGTATTAAGGATTGTAAATTTGAATTCAATGGAGAATATTATGATCAAAAATTTGGTATGGCAATGGGTAATCCACTCTCACTTGTATTAAGCAACCTTTCTATGGAATTCTTTGAAAAGAAACTATTAAGTAATATTTTACCACCTTCAGCAGTCTGGTTTAGATATATTGATGATGTATTATGTCTCAGGCCATGTAATGAGGACCTAAAAGCTTTCCTGCCACAACTTAACAACTTAGCCCCCTCCATCAAATTCACTGTGGAATTAGAGCAAGACTGTAAATTGCCATTCCTAGACTGTCTGATACACAGAATAGGTAACACTTTTAAGTTCAGTATTAATAGAAAACCTACTAATGTGTGCTCATACAATCATTATTATTCTGCCCACCATAATAGGGTCAAACAGTCAGTATTTTCAACAATGTTTTTACGTGCTTTGAGAATTTGCAGCCCGGAATTCATTGATGAGGAATATAAATATATCTATAATATTGGCTCAAACCTTAAATACCCTAGATCTTTCATAGACAAATGCCTGAACATTACTAAGAAATCTTTTTATAGAACTGATCCCAAGCCCACCCATGACCATAAGAATATCTTAATATTACCATTTCACAAAAATTTCTCTCAAATTCCTTTACAACTAAAAACCTGGAACGTCAATGTGGCATTTAAAAAGCTCATGCACTGTTAAACAAATGTTAATCAAGAACTCCCCCAACAACACAATTGGTTGCATTTATAAAGTTCCTTGCAAGGAATGTAGAATGTAGTATGTTTTACTTAGGCCTGACGAGTAAAGATCTTGTAACTAGACTTAAACAACATAAATATAGTGTTAGGACAGGCCAGAAATCCAATGCTCTGTTTGTTCATTTGAGGGATAACAAGCATTGCATTGACTTGGATAATGCCTCCTCAATATTACCTTGTAATTCAATTGATATATAGTAGGAACATCATAGAATCTAGTCTCATTAAACATACCGAAGCATTCAACATGAATTTGAGTAATGGCATGTACAAACTGGACAATTTTGTAATTAAGAAGATTTGTAACCAGGTGAGAAGGTTGAGTCACCTTACCCTCTGACCTGACTACCGACCGTTACGGTGCTATTTAAAGACTAGTAGGGTCATTACCTAATACCTGACCATTGTGGACCTGATCTCACCCTCCTCTGTATATATACACCTTGTTTTGTACTTCTCCTTAGTCTGTACTCACCCCTGAAGATGTGAATTACACGAAAGCGCTTGGGAACTTTGTGTTTTCTTCCTTCCTTGTGGTTATCAGCATATACCTAGATCACACGCAACTACAGTGATTTACTTGCATATATATATATATATATATATATATATATATATATATATATATATATTTCATGTAAATCCACAATGAAAACGTGGATAAGATAAATCTTGATAAAATTACACGGGAAAATGGGAACAACGGAGCATCTTAACTTTCGTCTTTATTCAAGACATCTTCAGAGGCAACTGAAGATGCCTCTGAAGATGTCTTGAATAAAGACGAAAGCTAAGGTGCTCCGTTGTTCCCATTTTCCCGTGTGATTTTATCAAGATATATATATATATATATATATATATATATATATATATATATATATATATATATATATACATATATATATATATATATATATATATATATATATATATATATATATATAAACACCCTATACACAATTGGTAAAGGTAGTGGAATTATGTTCTCCCAATTACTGTGGCATACTGGTTTAGAAGAAAAATATATGTATATATAAAACGGAAATATGCAATAGCAATCAAAGATATTGTTATATGTGTTACATTTACTACAACAAGGAGAGGGATAGGTACATTGTTTCCTGCTTCTCCCCACAACACTTCTAAAGTGGCCTCGTTAGTAGCGGCGCTTAGCAAAGTGGAAGTGTTGTCAGTGCCGGTGAGGGTTGATAGTACAAGATTGGCTCTTGATACTGACACGGGTGCATGCGCTAATGTTTTGGCCTTGACATCTTCTCAGCAGTTACAACGTAAATTCCCTCACCGCGACTTCAAATGGAGGCCTAGTAACCCTGAGCTCGAAGGAGTATCAGGTACTCAGTTGAGCATTAACGGAATGGTGACGTTACCACTCAGATTTTCAAGACGTGGTTCTCCCTTCTACGCAGATTTTTATGTAGTTCAGCAGTTTAATTTGCCAGGTGACGGGTTACTTGGTCTCCCAACCCTTAGAACGAACATGATAGATGTTCATCCACGTAATAATACTATTATGTTTAAAGGTGTTTCCTACAACGCTATGCTTCATTCTGAACCTATGCTCACCGCTAGGTCGAAAGTGTTGTCCACCAATCCCATGAAGAGGAAGGCGGAAAATGCGTCAGAGCTACCTCATGACCTCACACCCACAGTTTCCCAGCGTGATTATAGCAGCAGTAGTTGGAAGATCGTACCTGCAGTTTTGAAGAGTACTCTCCATTACCAGAATGAGGAATTCACCAAAGAAGTGAACATTAGTTTCTGCAAATGATTCGTTCACTGCCCAGGGTGTGACAGGACGTGACTGCAGTTGTTGTGACTACTCATCAATCAACATCCTGTCAACAAAATTCTTTCGTATGGCGTGAATAACCCCCAGTTACCAGCACCCCACCCTAGTGATGATGACACATCCGGTCTGAGAGATGGTCTCAGCATTCTGAGGTATGGTATGGTGGATGACCTAGTGTAACCAGGAGCGGCCGTTTGCTGTACTCAGGATTTTGTGAACATTGACCCAGTCACGGGACCTTGGAATCAGCTGTGTCTACTGTAAGCGACACACACAAGTCTACGGGATTGCGGCAACAATTTCACATTATCAAGAAATTCTAGAAAGGATTCTTCAATCAAGCCTACAAGATATAGATAGTATCTAGGCATACATAAAGTATATACACACATTTACATGTTCAAGCCATGCCTTCACATTGATAGGACATCAATAGAGTAATTGTCATTGTTGTAAGTGCTTACTTATTTTAATATATACTGAAGTGAAATAATTCCCCGTATTTATTAGACATAGAAAATGTGGACATTTTCTTTTGGTCCCAGGGAGGATAAGAATGTTCATAATTTTCAAACTACGTATTTTAATGATGTCAAAGACACATCTTCTTAAAATAAAAATATGATAGTTCTACAGTAAAGTATCACAGACTAAATTTTCAGCCATGCCGTGTAGTACCCTTCACAACTCAGTACCATTGCTCTCTGCAAAAATGAATGTTTCGTTGAAAGAGTCTTAAGCATCACACACTCATTCATCTAGCGTGATTACAGTAACAAAAGTTGCACATTGCTAAGAAGGTGCATTCTTAACCATGAAGGTAGGCGAAGATTATTTCTGCCATGTTGTTTTTAATATTGGCAGTAATGTTTGTGTTTTACATCAAGTTTCTTTTCTGTTTTAAGTCAGTGTCATCCAAGATGAAAATTGTTCATAACATTTTAACCCAAAAGGCACTAAAGTATAGGACCCCTGTAGTAGATAAAACCCCTACAGTAGTAGAATCCCCAGCTTAGTGTCTACACCTATGTTTACAACATGGTTAGGGTTGTATAGGATGTACTGTACTCTGTGAGCTTATTTAGGCCTCACAGAGCTTGGCTGGTGGTGACCGAGCGATGTAATGGCCCCTGTCTCATCAACAGCAGTATTATATAAATGGGTTACTTACATCTGATATATATTCAGATTCACCCTCTGTAACTTTCCACTGGCTATGAGGTGACATGTTCAATGCACGTGATAAGGTGTGCCCACAGGAAGCTGCGTCATACTATGCTGAGTAAAGGCATAAAGTAGCCGGCTCCTGGCCACCTAAAGCGGTCAGTAGTTTGCTATCCTTGACTAGAGGAAGACGTTATTTGAGAGCCTCAGTGGATGGCTCCCTCTTCCCTCGAGGGGGAACGATGTACCCATACCGTTCTCCCTCGATGGGTCACTACTCAGCAGTCACGCACACCAACTTTTATCGAACGGACGTTGATCCAGGTTTATTTTACATAAACGCCGTCCTTTCTCATTCACTCATAAATAGTGGAACTTACTGTTGATATACACTCAGGAATTATAAACATAATACTTTTATAATAAAACAAGAAACTTCAATTGGGTTTCGTTACCAAAAGCCCACTTATATTATATGTGTACCAACCTGGTTAACTGGGGAATTAACCAGCGTAACCACCCTAACCTGACACCATCACCAACACCACCACTTGACACCACCATCAACACCACCTCTTGACGCAATCACCATCTAACACTTTTGCCACTTGACACCACCACACACCCAGACACCTCTACCATCTGATATACCTTTACCACTTAACACTACTATCACTTCCACCCAAAAACAACACCTCTACCAACTGACATCACCACCACTACCAAATGACATCACCACCACCATACACACCATTAACACCACCAACACACCTTAAACACCACCACCACACCTTAAACACCACCACCACACATTACACACAACCACCACCACACAGTGACACCACCACCACATCCTACACACCACCACACCTTACACATCACTACAACTTACACGCCACCACCACCACACGTTACACACCACCACCACCACACCTTACACACCACTACACCTTGCACACCACTACCACCACACCTTACACACCACCACACCTTACACACCACCACCACACCTTACAAACCACCACCATCACACCTTACACACCACCACACCTTACACACCACCACCGCACCTTACACACCACCACCACCACACCTCACTCACCATCACACCTTACACACCACCACCAACATACCCTACACACCACCACACATTAAACATCACCACCAAAACTTTCACACCACTACAACATTACACACCACCACCACACCTTACACACCACCACCAACATACCCTACACACCACCACACCTTACACACCACCACCAACATACCCTACACACCACCACACCTTACACACCACCACACGCTACACACCACCACCACCACACCTTACACACGACCACCACCACAACTTACACACCACCATCACACCTTACACACCACCACACCATACACACCACCACACCTTACTCACCACCACCACACCTTACACACCACCACACCTTACACACCACCACACCTTACACACCACTACCACACCTTACACACCACCACCACCACATCCTATACACCACCAACACCTTTCACACCACCACCACACCTTACACACCACCAACACCTTACACACCACCACATCCTACACACCACCACACCTTACACACCACCACACCTTACACACCACCAAACCTTACACACCACCACACCTTACACACCACAACCACACCTTACACACCACCACACCTTACACACCACCACACCTTACACACCACCACCACCACACCTTACACACCACCAAACATTACAGAACCCCATACCTTACACACCACCACACCTTACACACCACCACCACACTTTACACACCACGACACCTTACACACCACCACGACACCTTACACACCACCACGACACCTTACACACCACCACACCTTACACACCACCACACCTTACACACCACCACACCTTACACACCACCACACCTTACAAATTACCATCACACCTTACACACAACCACACCTTACACACCACCACCGCACTTTACACACAACCACACCTTACACACCACCACATCTTACACACTACCACACATTACACACCACCACACCTTACACACCACCAACACCACACCTTAGACACCACCACCACACCTTACAACCACCACACCTTACACACCACCCCAAATTGCACACCACCACCACACCTTACACACCACCACTCCTTACACACCACCACACATTAAACATCACCACCACACCTTACACACCACCACCACAACTTACACACCACCACCACACCTTACACACCACCACCACAACTTACACACCACTACACCTTACACACCACCACCACACCTTACACACCACCACCACCACACCTTACACACCACCACCACCACACCTTACACACCACCACCACCACACCTTACACACCACCATCACCACACCTTACACACCACCACACGCTACACACCACCACCACCACACCTTACACACCACCACACGCTACACACCACCACCACCACACCTTACACAGGACCACCACCCACATTTACACACCACAACCACACCTTACACACCACCACCACCACCACACCTTACACACCACCGCACCTTACACACCACCAACACCACACCTTACACACCACAACCACACCTTACACACCACCACACCTTACACACCACCACCACACCTTACACACCATCACACCTTACACAACACCACCACACCTTACACACCACCACCACCACCAAACCTTACACACCAACACACCTTGCACACCACCACCACACCTTACACACCACCAACACACCTTACACATAACTACAACTTACACCACCACCACCACACCTTACACACCACTACACCTTGCACACCACTACCACCACACCTTACACACCACCACACCTTACACACCACCACCACACCTTACACACCACCACCACCACACCTTACACACACCACACCTTACACACCACCACCACACCTTACACACCACCACCACCACACCTTACACACCACCACACCTCACTCACCACCACATCCTTACACACCACCACCAACATACCCTACACACCACCACAAATTAAACATCACCACCACAAGCTTCACACCACTTCAACATTACACACCATCACCACACCTTACACACCACCCCACCTTACTCACCACCACACCTTACACACCACTACCACCGCACTTTACACACCACCAAACGCTACACACCACCATCACCACACCTTACACAGGACCACCGCCAAGCCTTACACGCCACCACCACCACACCTTACACACCACCACACCTTAAACACCATCAACACCACACTTTAACACACCACAACCACACCTTACACACCACCACACCTTACACACCACCACCACACCTTACACACCACCACCACACCTTACACACCACCACACCTTACACACCACCACACCTTACACACCACCAACACCTTACACACCACCACATCCTACACACCACCACAACTTACACACCACCACACCTTACACACCACCAAACCTTACACACCACCACACCTTACACACCACAACCACACCTTACACACCACCACACTTTACACACCACCACACCTTACACACCACCACCACCACACCTTACACACCACCACCACCACAACTTACACACCATCACCACACCTTACACACCACCACCACAACTTACACAACACTACACCTTACACACCACCACCACACCTTACACACCACCACACCTAACAAATTACCATCACACCTTACACACAACCACACCTTGCACACCACCACCACACCTTACACACGACCACCTCCACAACTTATACACCACAATTACACCTCACTCACCACCACAACTTACACACCACCACCAGCATACCCTACACACCACCACACATTGAACATCACCACCAAACCTTACACACCACCACCACAACTTACACACCATCACCACACCTTACACACCACCACCACACATTACACACCACCACACCTTACACACCACCAACACCACAACTTACACACCACCACCACCACACCTTACACACCACCACCACCAAACCTTACACACCACCACACACTTCTCACCACCACCACCACACCTTACACACCACCATCACACCTTACACACCACCACCACACCTTACACACCACCACACCTTACACACCACCACATCCTACACACCACCACAACTTACACACCAACACACCTTACACAGCACCACCACATCTTACACACCACCAACACACATTACACACCACCACACCATACACCTCACCATCACACTCTTACACACCACAACATATTACACACCACCACACCTTACACACCACCACCACACCTTACACACCACCACACCTTACACACCACCAACACCACACCTTACACACCACCAACACACCTTACACACCACCACACCTTACACATCACCACCACAACTTACACACCACCACCACCACACCTTACACACCACCACACCTTAAAAACCACTACCACACCTTGCACACCACCACACCTTACACACCACCACACCTTACATACCACCACACCTTACACACCATCACCACACCTTACACACCACCACCGCACCTTGCACACCACCTCCACCACCACCACACCTTACACACCACCACACCTTGCACACCACCACACCTTACACACCACCACCACACCTTACACACCACCACCGCACCTTACACACCACCACACCTTTCACACCACCACACCTTACACACCACCAGCACCACAACTTACACACCACCACGCACCTTACACACCACCACCACACCTTACACCACCACCATCGCCACACCTTACACAACCACCACCACACTTTACACACCACCACCACAACTTACACACCACCACACCATACACACCACCACCATACCTTACACACCACCACACCTTACACACCACCACATCCTACACACCACTACTCCTTACACACCACCACACCTTACACACCACCACCACACCTTACACACCACCACACCTTACACACCACCACACCTTACACACCTCCACCACACCTTACACACCACCACACCTTAACCACCAACACCACACCTTATACACCTCCACACCTTACACACCACCACCACACCTTACACACCATCACACCTTACACACCACCACACCGTACACACCACCACACCTTACACACCACAACACATTACAAACCACCACCGCAACTTACACACCACTACACCTTACACACCACCACCACCCACCACACCTTACACACCACCACACCTTACACACCACCACCAACACACCTTACACACCACCACCACCACACCTTACACACCACCACACGCTACACACCACCAACACCACACCTTACACAGGACCACCACCACACCTTACACACCACCATCACGCATTACACACCACCACCAACACACCTTACACATCACCATCACACCTTACACACCACCACCACCACACCTTACACACCACCACACATTACACACCACCAACACCACACCTGACATACCACCACACCTTACACATCACCACACCTTGCACACCACCACCACGCCTTACACACCACCACTCCTTACACACCAACAAACAATGAACATCACCACCACACCTTACACACCAACCACCACACATTACACACCACCACCACAACTTACACACCACTACACCTTACACACCGCCACCACACCTTACACACCACCACACCTTACACACCACCACCACCACACCTTACACACCACCACACGCTAAACACCACCATCACCACACCTTACACAGGACCACCACCACACCTTGCACACCACCATCACACCTTACACACCACCACCACCACACCTTACACACCACCACACATTACACACCACCAACACCACACCTTACACACCACAACCACACCTTATACACCACCACACCTTACACAACAACACCACACCTTACACACCACCACCACCAGCACACCTTACACACTACCACCACACATTACACACCAGCACCACAACTTACACACCACTACACCTTACACACCACCACCACACCTTACACACCACCACACCTTACACACCACCACACATTACACACCACCAACACCACACCTTACACACCACCACCACACCTTACACACCACCACCACCACCACCAGCACACCTTACACACCACCATACCTCACACACCACAACCACACCTTACACACCACCACACCTTACACACCACCACCACACCTTACACATCATCACACCTTACACAACACCACCACACCTTACACAGCACCACACCTTTCACACCACCACACCTTACACACCACCACGCCTTACACACCACCACACCCTACACACCACCACACCTTACACACCACCACAGCTTACACAAAACCACCACACCTTACACACGACCACCACCACAACTTACACACCACCACACCTTACACACCACCACACCTTACACACCACTACCACACCTTACACACCACCACCACCACCACATCTTGCACACCACCACTCCCTTCACACCACCACACCTTAAACACTACTACCACACCTTACACACCACCACCACACCTTACACGCCACCACTCCTTACACACCAGCACACCTTACACAACCCCACCGTTACACACCACCACACCTTACACACCACCACCACACCTTAGACACCACGACACCTTACACACCCCCACGACACCTTACACACCACCACACCTTACACACCACCACACCTTACACACCACCACACCTTACACACCACCACTCCTTACAAATTACCATCATACCTTACACACAACCAAAGCTTGCACACCACCACAACCACACCTTATACACCACCACCACCACACCTTTCACACCACCACACGAAACACACCACCACCACCACACCTTACACAGGACCACCACACCTTACACACCACCACACCTTACACACCACCAACACCACACGTTACACACCACAACCACACCTTACACACCACCATACCTTACACACCAACACCACACCTTGCACACCATCACACCTTACACAACACCACCAGACATTACACACCACCACCACCACCACACCTTACACACCACCACACCTTACACACCACCACTACACCTTACACACCACTAACACCTAACACACCACCACACCTTACACACCACCACACCTTACACACCACCACACCTTACACACCTCCACCACACCTTACACACCACCACACCTTAACAACCATCACAAGACCTTACACACCTCCACACCTTACACACCACCACCACACCTTACACACCATCACACCTTACACACCACCACATCCTACACACCACAACACCTTACACACCACCAAACCTTACAGAACCCCACACCTTACACACCACCACACCTTACACACAACCACCACACTTTACACTCCACAACACCTTACACACCACCATCACACCTTACACAACACCACCACACCTTACACACCACCACACCTTACACACCACCACACCTTACACACCACCACACTCTACACACCACCACATCTAACACACCACCACACCATACACACCACCACCACACCTTGCACACGACCACCACCACAACTTGCACACCACTATTACACCTTACACGCCACCACACCTTACACACCACCACACCTTACACGCCAACCACCACACCTTACACACCACCACACCTTACACACCACCACACCTTTCACACCACCACACCTTAAACACTACTACCACACCTTACACACCACCACCACACCTTACACACCACCACCACACCTTACACACCACCACACCTTACACACCACCACACCTTACACACCACCACACCTTACACACCACCACATCTAACACACCACCACACCATACACACCACCACCACATCTTACACACGACCACCACCACAACTTACACACCACTATTACACCTTACACGCCACCACACCTTACACACCACCACACCTTACACGCCAACCACCACACCTTACACACCACCACACCTTACACACCACCACACCTTTCACACCACCACACCTTAAACACTACTACCACACCTTACACACCACCACCACACCTTACACACCACCACACCTTACACACCACCACACCTTACACAACCCCACACCTTACACACCACCACACCTTACACACCACCACCACCCCAGTTCACACCACGACACCATACACACCACCACGACACCTTACACACCACCACACCTTACACACCACCACACCTTACACACCACCACACCTTCCACACCACAAATCTTTACAAATTACCATCATACCTTACACACAACCACACCTTACACAGCACCATCACACTTTACACACCACCACACCTTACACACCACCACCACCACACCTTACACGCCACCACCACCACACCTTTCACACCACCACAAGAAACACAACACCACCACCTCACCTTGCACAGGACCACCACCACACCTTACACACCACCACCACACCTTACACACCACCACACCTTACACACCATCACCACACCTTACACACCATCACACCTAACACACCAACACACCTTACACGCCACCACACCTTATACACCACAACTACACCTTACACACCACCACACCTTACACACCACCATCACACCTTACACACCACCACACCTTACACACACCACCACACCTTACACACCACCACACCTTACACACCACCACACCTTACACACCACCACACCTTACACACCACCACACCTTACACACCACCACACCCTACACACCACCACACCTTACACACCACCACACCTTACACACCACCACACCATACACACCACCACACCTTACACACCACCACCACACCTTACACACCACCACCACAACTTACACACCACCACACCTTACACACCACCACACCTTACACACCACCACAACACCTTACACACCACCACACCTTACACACCACCACACCTTACACACCACTACCACACCTTACACACCACCACCTTATCATACACACCACCACACGTTTCACACCACCACACCTTAAACACCACTACCACACCTCACACACCACCACCACACCTTACAAGCCACCACACCTTACACACCACCACACCTTACACACCCCCACCACACCTTACAAACCACGACACCTTTCACACCACCACCACACCTTACACACGACCAACACCACAACTTACACACCGCCATCACACCTTACACACCACCACACCTTACACACCACCACACCACACCTTACACACCACCACCACACCTTACACCCCACCACACCTTACACACCACCACACCTTGCACACCATCACACCATACACTCTTCCACATCTTACACACCACCACACCCTACACACCACCACACCTTACACACCACCACACCTTACACACCACCACCACACCTTACACACGACCACCACCACAACTTACACACCGCCATCACACCTTACACACCACCACACCTTACACACCACCACACCACACCTTACACACCACCACCACACCTTACACACAACCACATCTTACACACCACCACACCTTTCACACCACCACACCTTAAACACCACTACCACACCTCACACACCACCACCACACCTTACAAGCCACCACACTTTACACACCACCACACCTTACACACCCCCACCACACCTTACAAACCACGACACCTTACACACCACCACGACACCTTACACACCATCACACCTTACACACTACCACACCTTACACACCACCTCACCTTACACACCACCAACACCTTGCACACAACCACACCTTACACACCACCACACCTTATACACCACCACACCTTACACGCCACCACACCTTACACACCACAACTACACCTTGCACACCACCACACCTTACACACCACCACCACACCTTACACACCATCACACCTTCCATAACACCACCACACCTTACACACCACCACATCTTACACACCACCACACCTTACACACCACCACACCTTACACTCTTCCACACCTTACACACCACCACACCCTACACACCACCACACCTTACACACCACCACACCTTACACACCACCACCACACCTTACACACGACCACCACCACAACTTACACACCACCATCACACCTTACACACCACCACACCTTACACACCACCACACCTTACACACCACCACAACACATTACACACCACCACACCTTACACACCACTACCACACCTTACACACCACCACCACCACATCTTACACACCACCACACCTTACACACCCCCACCACACCTTACAAGCCACGACACCTTTCACACCACCACGACACCTTGCACACCACCACACCTTACACACTACCACACCTTACACACCACCATACCTTACACACCACCACACCTTACACATCACCACACCTTACACACCACCACACCTTACAAATTACCATCACACCTTACACACAACCACACCTTACACACCATCACCACACTTTACACACCACCACACCTTACACACCACCACACCTTACACACCACCACACTTTGCACACCACCACCACACCTTACACTCCACCACATCTTACACACCGCCACAGCTTACACACAACCACACCTTACACACCACCACACCTTACACACCACCGCCACACCTCACTCACCACCACCACACATTACACACCACCACCACAATTTACACACCACTACACCTTACACACCACCACCACACCTTACACACCACCACACTTTACACACCACCACCACCACACCTTACACACCACCACAACACCTCACTCACCACCACCACACATTACACACCACCACCACAACTTACACACTACTACACCTTGCACACCACTACACCTTACACACCACCACCAATATACCCTACACACCACCACACATTAAACATCACTACCACACCTTACACACCACCACCACACATTACACACCACCACCACAACTTACACACCACCACACCTTACACACCACCACACCTTACACACCACTACCACACCTTACACACCACCACCACCACCACATCTTGCACACCACCACTCCCTTCACACCACCACACCTTAAACACTACTACCACACCTTACACACCACCACCACACCTTACACGCCACCACTCCTTACACACCAGCACACCTTACACAACCCCACCGTTACACACCACCA
Source organism: Homarus gammarus (assembly GCA_958450375.1). NCBI lineage: Eukaryota > Metazoa > Arthropoda > Malacostraca > Decapoda > Nephropidae > Homarus > Homarus gammarus. The sequence continues at coordinate 140,946 of CAUDMG010001167.1, forward strand.
CACCTTACACACCACCACCAACACACCCTACACACCACCATCGCACCTTACGCACCATCACCACACCTTACACACCACCACCACCACACCTTACACACCACCACCACCTCCACACCTTACACACCACCTCACCTTACATACCACCAACACCACACCTTACACACCAACACCACACCTCACTCACCACCACCACACATTACACACCACTACCACAACTTACACACCACTACACCTTACACACCACTACACCTTACACACCACCACCACCACCACCACACCTTACACACCACCACACCTTACACACCACCACCACACCTTACATACCACCAACACCTTACACATCACCTCATCCTACACACCACCACACCTTACACACCACCACATCTTACACACCACCACACCTTACACACCACAACCACACCTTACACACCACCACACCTTACACACCACCAACACCACAACTTACACACCATAAACACCACACCTTACACACCACCACCACCACACCTTAAACACCACCACCACCACACCTTACACACCACCACACACTACTCACCACCACCACCACACCTTACACACCACCATCACACCTTACACACCACCTCCACCACCACCACAACTTACACATCACCACCACACTCTTACACACCACAACACATTACACACCACAATACCTTACACACCACCACCACACCTTACACACCACCACACCTTTCACACCACCAACACCACAGCTTACACACCACCACCACCACACCTTACACACCACCACCACCACACCTTACACACCACCACCACCACACCTTACACACCACCACCACACCTTACACACCACCACACCTTACACACCACCAACACCACAGCTTACACACCACCACCACCACACCTTACACACCACCACCACCAAACCTTACACACCACCACACACTACTCACCACCACCACCACACCTTACACACCACCATCACACCTTACACACCACCTCCACCACCACCACACCTTACACACCAACACACCTTACACAGCACCACCACATCTTACACACCACCAACACACGTTACACACCACCACACCATACACCTCACCACCACACTCTTACACACCACAACATATTACACACCACCACACCTTACACACCACCACCACACCTTACACACCACCACACCTTACACACCACCAACACCACACCTTACACACCACCAACACACCTTACACACCACCACACCTTACACATCACCACCACAACTTACACACCACCACCACCACACCTTACACACCACCACACCTTAAAAACCACTACCACACCTTGCACACCACCACACCTTACACACCACCACACCTTGCATACCACCACACCTTACACACCATCACCAAACCTTACACACCACCACCGCACCTTACACACCACCTCCACCACCACCACACCTTACACACCACCACACCTTACACACCACCACACCTTGCACACCACCACCACACCTTACACACCACCACCGCACCTTACACACCACCACACCTTTCACACCACCACACCTTACACACCACCAGCACCACAACTTACACACCACCACGCACCTTACACACCACCACCACACCATACACCACCACCATCGCCACACCTTACACAACCACCACCACACTTTACACACCACCACCACAACTTACACACCCCCACACCTTACACACCACCACCATGCCTTACACACCACCACACCTTACACACCACCACATCCTACACACCACTACTCCTTACACACCACCACACCTTACACACCACCACCACACCTTACACACCACCACACCTTTCACACCACCACACCTTACACACCTCCACCACACCTTACACACCACCACACCTTAACCACCAACACCACACCTTATACACCTCCACACCTTACACACCACCACCACACCTTACACACCATCACACCTTACACACCACCACACCGTACACACCACCACACCTTACACACCACAACACATTACAAACCACCACCGCAACTTACACACCACTACACCTTACACACCACCACCACCCACCACACCTTACACACCACCACACCTTACACACAACCACCAACACACCTTACACACCACCACCACCACACCTTACACACCACCACACGCTACACACCACCAACACCACACCTTACCCACCACCACCACACCTTACACACCACCATCACACAATACACACCACCACCAACACCTTACACATCACCACACCTTACACACCACCACCACACCTTACACACCACCACACATTACACACCACCACACCACACCTTACACACCACCACACCTTACACACCACCACACCTTGCACACCACCACCACGCCTTACACACCACCACTCCTTACACACCAACAAACAATACACACCACCACACCTTACACACCACCACCACACATTACACACCACCACCACAACTTACACACCACTACACCTTACACACCACCACACCTTACACACCACCACACCTTACACACCACCACCACCACACCTTACACACCACCACACGCTAAACACCACCATCACCACACCTTACACACCACCACCACCACACCTTACACACCACCACCACACCTTACACACCACCACCACCACACCTTACACACCACCACACATTACACACCACCACACCACACCTTACACACCACAACCACACCTTATACACCACCACACCTTACACAACAACACCACACCTTACACACCACCACCACCAGCACACCTTACACACTACCACCACACATTACACACCAACACCACAACTTACACACCACTACACCTTACACACCACCACCACACCTTACACACCACCACACCTTACACACCACCACACCTTACACACCACCAACACCACACCTTACACACCACCACCACACCTTACACACCACCACACCTTACACACCACCACACCACACCTTACACACCACCACCACCACACCTTACACACCACCACCACCAAACCTTACACACCACCACACCAATCACCACCACCACCACACCTTACACACCACCACACACCTTACACACCACCTCCCCACCACCACACCTTACACACCAACACACCTTACACAGCACCACCACACCTTACACACCACCAACACACGTTACACACCACCACACCATACACCTCACCACCACACTCTTACACACCACAACATATTACACACCACCACACCTTACACACCACCACCACACCTTACACACCACCACACCTTACACACCACCAACACCACACCTTACACACCACCAACACACCTTACACACCACCACACCTTACACATCACCACCACAACTTACACACCACCACCACCACACCTTACACACCACCACACCTTAAAAACCACTACCACACCTTGCACACCACCACACCTTACACACCACCACACCTTGCATACCACCACACCTTACACACCATCACCAAACCTTACACACCACCACCGCACCTTACACACCACCTCCACCACCACCACACCTTACACACCACCACACCTTACACACCACCACACCTTGCACACCACCACCACACCTTGCACACCACCACCGCACCTTACACACCACCACACCTTTCACACCACCACACCTTACACACCACCAGCACCACAACTTACACACCACCACGCACCTTACACACCACCACCACACCATACACCACCACCATCGCCACACCTTACACAACCACCACCACACTTTACACACCACCACCACAACTTACACACCACCACACCTTACACACCACCACCACCTTACACACCACCACACCTTACACACCACCACACCTACACACCACTACTCCTTACACACCACCACACCTTACACACCACCACCACACCTTACACACCACCACACCTTACACACCACCACACCTTACACACCTCCACCACACCTTACACACCACCACACCTTAACCACCAACACCACACCTTATACACCTCCACACCTTACACACCACCACCACCACACCTTACACACCATCACACCTTACACACCACCACACCGTACACACCACCACACCTTACACACCACAACACATTACAAACCACCACCGCAACTTACACACCACTACACCTTACACACCACCACCACCACCACACCTTACACACCACCACACCTTACACACAACCACCAACACCTTACACACCACCACCACACCTTACACACCACCACACGCTACACACCACCACACCACACCTTACACACCACCACCACACCTTACACACCACCATCACACAATACACACCACCACCAACACACCTTACACATCACCATCACACCTTACACACCACCACCACCACACCTTACACACCACCACACATTACACACCACCACACCAGACCTTAAATACCACCACACCTTACACACCACCACACCTTGCACACCACCACCACGCCTTACACACCACCACTCCTTACACACCAACAAACAATAAACATCACCACCACACCTTACACACCACCACCACACATTACACACCACCACCACAACTTACACACCACTACACCTTACACACCGCCACCACACCTTACACACCACCACACCTTACACACCACCACCACCACACCTTACATACCACCACACGCTAAACACCACCATCACCACACCTTACACAGGACCACCACCACACCTTACACACCACCATCACACCTTACACACCACCACCACCACACCTTACACACCACCACACATTACACACCACCAACACCACACCTTACACACCACAACCACACCTTACACACCACCACACCTTACACAACAACACCACACCTTACACACCACCACCACCAGCACACCTTACACACTACCACCACACATTACACACCAACACCACAACTTACACACCACTACACCTTACACACCACCACCACACCTTACACACCACCACACCTTACACACCACCACACATTACACACCACCAACACCACACCTTACACACCACCACCACACCTTACACACCACCACCACCACCACACACCTTACACACCACCATACCTCACACACCACAACCACACCTTACACACCACCACACCTTACACACCACCACCACACCTTACACACCACCACACCTTACACACCACCACCACACCTTACACACCACCACACCTTACACACCACCACACCTTACACACCACCACACCTTACACACCACCACACCCTACACACCACCACACCTTACACACCACCACACCTTACACACCACCACCACACCTTACACACCACCACCACCACAACTTACACACCACCACACCTTACACACCACCACACCTTACACACCACCACCACACCTTACACACCACCACCACCACCACACACACCACCACACCTTACACACCACCACCACAACTAACACACCACCACACCTTACACACCACCACACACCTTACACACCACCACTCCTTACACACCACCACACCTTACACACCACCACACCTTACACACCACCACACCTTACACACCACCACCACACCTTACACACCACCACACCTTACACACCACCACCACACCTTACACACCACCACACCTTACACACCACCACACCTTACACACCACCACACCTTACACACCACCACACCTTACACAACCACCACACCTTACACACCACCACACTACACACCACCACCACCACACCTTACACACCACCACCACACCTTCACACCACCACACACACACCACCACCACCACACCTTACACACCACCACACACCTTACACACCACCACCACACCTTACACACCACCACACCTTACACACCACCACACCACACCTTACACACCACACCACACCTTACACACCACCACACCTTACACACCACCACCACACCTTACACACCACCACACCTTACACACCACCACACATACACACCACCACCACCACCACACCTTACACACCACCACACCTTACACACCACCACACCTTACACACCAAACAAAAAACCAAAAAACCACACACACCACCACACCTTACACACCACCACCAACACCATACACCACCACCACCACCACACCTTACACACCACCACACCTTACACACCACCACCACAACTTACACACTACCACACCTTACACACCACCACCACACCTTACACACCACCACACCTTACACACCACCACATCCTACACACCACCACAACTTACACACCACCACACCTTACACACCACCACCACACCTTACACACCACCACACCTTACACACCACCACACCTTACACACCACCACCACACCTTACACACCACCACACCTTACACACCACCACCACACCTTACACACCACCACACCTTACACACCACCACCACACCTTACACACCATCACACCTTACACACCACCACACCGTACACACCACCACACCTTACACACCACAACACATTACAAACCACCACCGCAACTTACACACCACTACACCTTACACACCACCACCACCCACCACACCTTACACACCACCACACCTTACACACAACCACCAACACACCTTACACACCACCACCACCACACCTTACACACCACCACACGCTACACACCACCAACACCACACCTTACGCAGGACCACCACCACACCTTACACACCACCATCACACAATACACACCACCACCAACACACCTTACACATCACCATCACACCTTACACACCACCACCACCACACCTTACACACCACCACACATTACACACCACCAACACCAGACCTTACATACCACCACACCTTACACACCACCACACCTTGCACACCACCACCACGCCTTACACACCACCACTCCTTACACACCAACAAACAATAAACATCACCACCACACCTTACACACCACCACCACACATTACACACCACCACCACAACTTACACACCACTACACCTTACACACCACCACCACACCTTACACACCACCACACCTTACACACCACCACCACCACACCTTACATACCACCACACGCTAAACACCACCATCACCACACCTTACACAGGACCACCACCACACCTTACACACCACCATCACACCTTACACACCACCACCACCACACCTTACACACCACCACACATTACACACCACCAACACCACACCTTACACACCACAACCACACCTTATACACCACCACACCTTACACAACAACACCACACCTTACACACCACCACCACCAGCACACCTTACACACTACCACCACACATTACACACCAACACCACAACTTACACACCACTACACCTTACACACCACCACCACACCTTACACACCACCACACCTTACACACCACCACACATTACACACCACCAACACCACACCTTACACACCACCACCACACCTTACACACCACCACCACCACCAGCACACCTTACACACCACCATACCTCACACACCACAACCACACCTTACACACCACCACACCTTACACACCACCACCACACCTTACACACCAGAACACCTTACACAACACCACCACACCTTACACAGCACCACACCTTACACACCACCACACCTTACACACCACCACACCTTACACACCACCACACCCTACACACCACCACACCTTACACACCACCACAGCTTACACAAAACCACCACACCTTACACACGACCACCACCACAACTTACACACCACCACACCTTACACACCACCACACCTTACACACCACTACCACACCTTACACACCACCACCACCACCACATCTTGCACACCACCACTCCTTTCACACCACCACACCTTAAACACTACTACCACACCTTACACACCACCACCACACCTTACACGCCACCACTCCTTACACACCAGCACACCTTACACAACCCCACCCTTACACACCACCACACCTTACACACCACCACCACACCTTAGACACCACGACACCTTACACACCCCCACGACACCTTACACACCACCACACCTTACACACCACCACACCTTACACACCACCACACCTTACACACCACCACTCCTTACAAATTACCATCATACCTTACACACAACCAAAGCTTGCACACCACCACCACCACACCTTATACACCACCACCACCACACCTTTCACACCACCACACGAAACACACCACCACCACCACACCTTACACAGGACCACCACGACACCTTACACACCACCACCACACCTTACACACCACCACCACACCTTACACACCACCAACACCACACCTTACACACCACAACCACACCTTACACACCACCATACCTTACACACCAACACCACACCTTACACACCATCACACCTTACACAACACCACCAGACATTACACACCACCACCACCACCACACCTTGCACACCACCACACCTTACACACCACCACTACACCTTACACACCAATAACACCTAACACACCACCACACCTTACACACCACCACACCTAACACATCACCACACCTTACACACCTCCACCACACCTTACACACCACCACACCTTAACAACCATCACAACACCTTACACACCTCCACACCTTACACACCACCACCACACCTTACACACCATCACACCTTACACACCACCACATCCTACACACCACAACACCTTACACACCACCAAACCTTACAGAACCCCACACCTTACACACCACCACACCTTACACACCACCACCACACTTTACACTCCACGACACCTTGCACACCACCATCACACCTTACACAACACCACCACACCTTGCACACCACCACACCTTACACACCACCACACCTTACACACCACCACACTCTACACACCACCACATCTAACACACCACCACACCATACACACCACCACCACACCTTGCACACGACCACCACCACAACTTACACACCACTATTACACCTTACACGCCACCACACCTTACACACCACCACACCTTACACGCCAACCACCACACCTTACACACCACCACACCTTACACACCACCACACCTTTCACACCACCACACCTTAAACACTACTACCACACCATACACACCACCACCACACCTTACACACCACCACACCTTACACACCACCACACCTTACACACCACCACACCTTACACACCACCACACCTTACACACCACCACATCTAACACACCACCACACCATACACACCACCACCACACCTTACACACGACCACCACCACAACTTACACACCACTATTACACCTTACACGCCACCACACCTTACACACCACCACACCTTACACGCCAACCACCACACCATACACACCACCACACCTTACACACCACCACACCTTTCACACCACCACGCCTTAAACACTACTACCACACCTTACACACCACCACCACACCTTACACACCACCACACCTTACACAACCCCACACCTTACACACCACCACACCTTACACACCACCACCACCCCAGTTCACACCACGACACCTTACACACCACCACGACACCTTACACACCACCACACCTTACACACCACCACACCTTACACACCACCACACCTTACACACCACCACACCTTACACACCACAAATCCTTACAAATTACCATCATACCTTACACACAACCACACCTTACACAGCACCATCACACTTTACACACCACCACACCTTACACACCACCACCACCACACCTTACACACCACCACCACCACACCTTTCACACCACCACAAGAAACACAACACCACCACCTCACCTTACACAGGACCACCACCACACCTTAGACACCACCACCACAACTTACACACCATCACCACACCTTACACACCACCACCACACATTACACACCACCACACCTTACACACCACCAACACCACAACTTACACACCACCACGACACCTTGCAACCACCACACCTTATACACCACCACAAATTGCACACCACCACCACACCATACACACCACCACTCCTTACACACCACCACACCTTACACAGCACCACACCTTACACACCACCACCACATCTTACACACCATCACCACACCTTACACACCACCACCACAAATTACACAACACTACACCTTACACATCACCACCACACCTTACACACCACCACACTTTACACACCACCACCACCACACCTTACACACCACAACCACCACACCTTACACACCATCACCACCACACCTTACTCACCACCTCCACCACAGTTCACGCCACGACACCTTACACACCACCACGACACCTTACACACCACCACACCTTACACACCACCACACCTTACACACCACAAATCCTTACAAATTACCATCATACCTTACACACAACCACACCTTACACAGCACCATCACACTTTACACACCACCACACCTTACACACCACCACCACCACACCTTACACACCACCACCACCACACCTTTCACACCACCACAAGAAACACAACAGCACCACCTCACCTTACACAGGACCACCACCACACCTTACACACCACCACCACAACTTACACACCATCACCACACCTTACACACCACCACCACACATTACACACCACCACACCTTACACACCACCAACACCACAACTTACACACCACCACGACACCTTGCAACCACCACACCTTATACACCACCACAAATTGCACACCACCACCACACCATACATACCACCACTCCTTACACACCACCACACCTTACACAGCACCACACCTTACACACCCCCACACCTTTCACACCACCACACCTTACACACAACCACTCCCTACACACCACCACACCTTACACACCACCACACCTTACACACCACCACCACAACTTACACACCATCACCACACCTTACACACCACCACCACAAATTGCACAACACTACACCTTACACATCACCACCACACCTTACACACCACCACACTTTACACACCACCACCACCACACCTTACACACCACAACCACCACACCTTACACACCATCACCACCACACCTTACTCACCACCACCACCACACCTTACACACCACCACCACCACACCTTACACACAACCACTCCCTACACACCACCACACCTTACACACCACCACACCTTACACACCACCACCACAACTTACACACCATCACCACACCTTACACACCACCACCACAAATTACACAACACTACACCTTACACATCACCACCACAGCTTACACACCACCACACTTTACACACCACCACCACCACACCTTACACACCACAACCACCACACCTTGCACACCATCATCACTACACCTTACACACCACCACCACACCTTACACACCACCACACTTTACACACCACCACCACCACACCTTACACACCACCACAACACCTCACTCACCACCACCACACACTACACACCACCACCACAACTTACACACTACTACACCTTACACACCACTACACCTTACACACCACCACCAATATACCCTACACACCACCACACATTAAACATCACTACCACACCTTACACACCACCACCACACATTACACACCACCACCACAACTTACACACCACTACACCTTACACACCACCACCATACCTTGCACACCACCACCACCACCACCACACCTTACACACCACCACACCTTGCACACCACCACCACACCTTACACACCACCAACACCTTACACATCACCTCATCCTACACACCACCACACCTTACACACCAACACACCTTACACACCACCACCACACCTTACACACCACCACACCTTACACATCACCGCACACCTTCCACACCACCACACCTTACACACCACCACACCTTACACACCACCTCACATTACATACCACCAACACCACACCTTACACACCAACACCACACCTCACTCACCACCACCACACATTACACACCACCACCACAACTTACACACCACTACACCTTACACACCACTACACCTTACACACCACCACCACCACCACCACCACACCTTACACACCACCACACCTTACACACCACCACCACACCTTACATACCACCAACACCTTACACATCACCTCATCCTACACACCACCACACCTTACACACCACCACATCTTACACACCACCACACCTTGCACACCACAACCACACCGTGCACATCACCACACCTTACATACCACCAACACCACACCTTACACACCAACACCACATCTTACACACCACCACACCTTACACACCACCACACCTTGCACACCACCACCACACCTTACACACCACAACACCTTAAACACCACTACCACACCATACACACCACCACCACCATACTTTACACATCACCACACCTTACACACCACCACACCCTAAACACCACTACCACACCATACACACCACCACCACACCTTACACACCACCACACCTTTCACACCACCACCACCACACCTTACACACCACCACACCTTACACAACCCCACACCTTACACACCACCACACCTTTCACAACCCCACACCTTACACACCACCAAACCTTGCACACCACCACGACACCTTACACACCACCACGACACATTACACACCACCGCACTTTACACACCACCACACCTTACACACCACCACACCTTACGCACCACCACATCTTACACACCACCACGCCTTACACACCACAACACCTTACACACCACCACACCTTACACACCACCACACCTTACACCCCACCACACATTACACACCACCACACCTTACACACCACCACACCTTACACACCACCACACCTTACACACCAACACACCTTACACACCACCACACCTTACACACCACCACACCCTACACACCACCACACCTTACACACCACCATACCTTACACACCACCACACCTTACACATCACCACACCTTACACACCACCACACCTTACAAATTACCATCACACTTTACACACCACCACACCTTACACACCACCACATCTTACACACTACCACACATTACACATCACCACACCTTACTACCACCAACACCACACCTTACACACCAACACCACACCTTATACACCACCACACCTTACACACATTAAACACCAGTACCACACCTTACACACTACCACACCTTACACACCACTATCTCCTGAAGCACCACCACCACCCCCTGACGCACCACAATCATCACCTGACACGCCACTGTCACCACCTGACACACAACTATCACCACCTGACACACCACTAACTCCACCTGACGCACCAGTATCACCACCTGACACACCAGTATCACCACTGACACCAGTATCATCACCTGACACACCACTATCACCACTTGACACGCCACTAACACCACCTGACACACCACTATCACCACCTGACACACCACTACCACCACCTGACGCACCAGTATCACCACCTGACACACCAGTATCATTACCTGACCCACCACTATCACCACCTGACACATCAGTATCACCACTTGTCACACCACTCTCACCACCTGACACACCACTATCACCACCTGACACACCACTACCACCTAACACTCCACTATCACAACCTGACACACCACTACCACCATCTGACACACCACTATCACCACTTTACATCCAGTATCACCACCTGACGAATCACTATCACAACCTGACACACCACTATCTACACCTGACACATGACTTTCACCACCTGACACACCTATCACCCCCTGACGCACCACTATCACAACCTGACACACCACTATCACCACCTGACACACCACTATTACCACCTGACACACCAGTATCATAACCTGACACACCAGTATCACCACCTGACGCACCATTATCACTAACTGACACACCACTACCACTACCTGACGTACCACTATAACGACCAGACATACCAGTATCACCACCTAACGCACCACTATCACAATCGTTCACACCACTATCACAACCTGACACACCACTACCACCACCTGTCACATCACTATCACCACCTGACGCAGCACTATCACAACCTGACACGCCACTACCACCTGCCACACCACTATCACCACCTGACACACCAGTATCATCACCTGCCACACCACTATCACCACCTGACACCCCTATCACCACTTGACACACCCCTATCACCACCTGATACACCACTATCACCACCTGACACACCACTATCACCACCTGACACCAATATCACCACCTGACACATCAGTATCACCTCCTGACATACAACTATCACCACCTGACACACAACTATCACAACCTGACACACCACTATCACCACCTCACACACCGCTATCACCACCTTACACACCACCATCATCACCACTACACCTGAGACACCACTACCACCTGACACACAACTATCACAACCAGCCACACCATTACCACCATCTCACACACCACTAACACCAACTGACACACCACAATCACCACCTGATACACCACTAACACCACCTAATACACCACTAACACCACCTGACACACCAGTATCATCACCTGACACACCACCATCACTACCTGACGCACCATTATCACCAACTGACACACCACTATCACCACCTGACACACAACTATCACCACTTGACACACCACCCTCATCACCACTACACCTGAGATACCACTACCACCATCTGACACACCACTAACACCTGACACACAACTATCACCACCTTTCACACCACTACCACCATCTGACACACTACTAACACCACCTGACACACCACTCTCACCACCTGATACACCACCATCATCACCACTACACCTGAGACACCACTACCGCCACCTGACACACCACTAACACCTGACAAACAACTATCACCACCTGACACACCACTATCACCACGTAACACACCAATATTTTCACCTGACACACCACTATCACCACATGATACACCATTAACACCACCTGACACACCAGTATCATCAACTGACACACCACTATCACCACCTAACGCACCATTATCACCACCTGACACGCCATTATCACCACTTGACATACCAGTATCATCACCTGACACACCACTAACACCACCTGATGCACCACTAACACCATCTGACACACCAGTATCATCACCTGACACACCACTATCACCACCTGACACACCACTAACACCACCTGACACACCAATATCATCTCCTGACACACCACTGTCACTACCTGACACACCACTAACACCTCCTGACACACCTGTATCACCACCTGACACACCAGTACCATCACCTGACACACCATTATTACCACCTGATGCACCAGTATCACCACCTGACACACAACTATCACCACCTCACACACCACTCTCACCACCTGACACACAACTATCACCACTTGACAAACCACCATCATCAGCACTACACCTGAGACACCACTACCACCATCTGACACACCACTAGCACCTGAAACACAACTATCACCACCTTTCACACCACTACCACCATCTGACACACTACTAACACCACCTGACACACCACTATCACCACCTGATACACGACCATCATCACCACTACACCTGAGACACCACTACCACCACCTGACACACCACTACCACCACCTGACACACAACTATCACCACCTGACACACCACCATCATCACCACTACACCTGAGACAACACTACCACCATCTGGCACACCACTAACACCTGACAAACAACTATCACCACCTGACGCACCAGTGTCACCACTTGACACGCCAGTATCACCACCTAACACACCAGTATTTTCACATGACACACCACTATCACCACCTGTTACACCACTAACGCCACCTGACACACCAGTATCATCACCTGACACACCACTATCACCACCTAACGCACCATTATCACCACCTTTCACGCCATTATCACCACTTGACACACCAGTATCATCACCTGACACACCACTAACACCACCTGATGCACCACTAACACCACCTGACACACCAGTATCACCACCTGACACTCCACTATCACCACCTGACACACCAGTATCATCACCTGACACACCACTATCACTACCTGACACACCGCTAACACCACCTGACATACCACTATCACCACCTGACACACCAGTATCACCACATGACACACCAGTATCACCATCTGACACACAACTAACACCACCTGACGCACCAGTATCACCATCTGACACACCAGTATCATCACCTGGCGCACCATTAACACCACCTGACGCACCACTAACGCCACCTGACACACCGGTATCATCACCTGACACACAACTATCACCAACTGACACACCACTAACACCACCTGACACACCAGTATCCTCACCTGACACAACACTATCACCACTTGACTCACCAGTATCATCACCTGACACACCAGAATCTTCACCTGACACAACACTATCACCACCTGACTCACCAGTATCATCACCTGACACACCAGAATCATCACCTGACACACCACTAACACCACCTGACATACCAGTATTATCACCTGACACACCACTAACACCACCTGACGCACCAGTGTCACCACTTGACACACCAGTATCACCACGTAACACACCAGTATTTTCACCTGACACACCACTATCACCACCTAACGCACCATTATCACCACCTGACACGCCATTATCACCACTTGACATACCAGTATCATCACCTGACACACCACTAACACCACCTGATGCACCACTAACACCACCTGACACACCAGTATCATCACCTGACACACCACTATCACCACCTGACACACCACTAACACCACCTGACACACCAATATCATCTCCTGACACACCACTGTCACTACCTGACACACCACTAACACCTCCTGAAACACCTGTATCACCACCTGACACACCAGTACCATCACCTGACACACCATTATTACCACCTGATGCACCAGTATCACCACTGACACACAACTATCACCACCTCACACACCACTCTCACCACCTGACACACAACTATCACCACTTGACACACCACCATCATCAGCACTACACCTGAGACACCACTACCACCATCTGACACACCACTAACACCTGACACACAACTATCACCACCTTTCACACCACTACCAGCATCTGACACACTACTAACACCACCTGACACACCACTATCACCACCTGATACACGACCATCATCACCACTACACCTGAGACACCACTACCACCACCTGACACACCACTACCACCACCTGACATACAACTATCACCACCTGACACACCACCATCATCACCACTACACCTGAGACTACACTACCACCATCTGGCACACCACTAACACCTGACAAACAACTATCACCACCTGACGCACCAGTGTCACCACTTGACACACCAGTATCACCACCTAACACACCAGTATTTTCACCTGACACACCACTATCACCACCTGTTACACCACTAACGCCACCTGACACACCAGTATCATCACCTGACACACCACTATCACCACCTAACGCACCATTATCACCACCTTACACGCCATTATCACCACTTGACACACCAGTATCATCACCTGACACACCACTAACACCACCTGATGCACCACTAACACCACCTGACACACCAGTATCACCACCTGACACTCCACTATCACCACCTGACACACCAGTATCATCTCCTGACACACCACTATCACTACCTGACACACCGCTAACACCACCTGACATACCACTATCACCACCTGACACACCAGTATCACCACATGACACACCAGTATCGCCATCTGACACACAACTAACACCACCGGACGCACCAGTATCACCATCTGACACACCAGTATCATCACCTGGCGCACCATTAGCACCACCTGACGCACCACTAACGCCACCTGACACACCGGTATCATCACCTGACACACAACTATCACCAACTGACACACCACTAACACCACCTGACACACCAGTATCCTCACCTGACACAACACTATCACCACTTGACTCACCAGTATCATCACCTGACACACCAGAATCATCACCTGACACACCACTATCATCACCTGACACGCCACTAACACCACCTGACACGCCAGTGTCATTAACTGACCCACCACTATCGCCACCTGACACACCACTATCATCACCTGACACATCAGTATTATCACCTGACACACCACTATCACCACCTGACGCACCAGTATCACCACCTGACACACCAGTATCATCACCTAACACACCAGTATCACCACCTGACACACCAATAACACCACCTGACACACCACTATCACCTCCTGACACACCAATAACACCACCTGACACACCACTATCACCACCTGAAACGCCACTAACACCACCTGACACAACAGTATCACCACCTGACACACCAGTATCATCACCTAACACACCAGTATCACCACCTGACACACAAAGAGCACCACCTGACACACCAGTATCACCATCTGACACACCACTAACACCATCTGACACACCAGTATCCCCACCTGACACACAAAGATCACCACCTGACATACTACTATCACCACCTGACACACCACTATCACCACCTGACACACCAATAACACCACCTGACACACCACTATCACCACCTGAAACGCCACTAACACCACCTGACACAACAGTATCACCACCTGACACACCAGTATCATCACCTAACACACCAGTATCACCACCTGACACACAAAGAGCACCACCTGACACACCAGTATCACCATCTGACACACCACTAACACCATCTGACACACCAGTAACCCCACCTGACACACAAAGATCACCACCTGACACACCACTAACACCACCTGACACACCACTATCACCACCTGAAACGCCACTAACACCACCTGACACACCAGTATGACCACCTGACACACCAATATCAAAGCTTGACACACAACTGACCGACGGACATGGAGCCGACGGACATTTGGCCGAATGGACATATGGCCTTTTTAATTTTTTTTCTTTCTTCTTTGCAATGTATTTTTGCACATTTACTTAAGGCTAAAATATATTAATTGTAATGTAATTGCTTCATAAAAATTGCTTCAGTCTTGTGTTTAATATCTGGTCGTCGTCGGAAATAATCAGCATTATTCGGAAACAATCAGCATTATTTTCCCCCATTTCAATTTAAGTAGTGAATTACAAGGACTGAGAGAGGTTTATGTACACAGGGTGAACTTACAAAACATGAGGTCAGGTCAAAAACATGACATCCGCTAATCCGCACACCAACACCACCACAAACGCAAAAGAAAGGGCGACGTATCTAGTCATGTTAAGTCAGGTCATGTTTTTGAAAGAATCCTTGTTCGAACTTCTTAGCTACGCCCCAAACCAACCAAACGCTAGCCCTGCTTGCCTGGACTCTGATGTAGTCGCTCTTCAGTGGTTGTAAAGGTAAGCCGATGTTTTTATTGTTGTTGCTA
Organism: Homarus gammarus; assembly: GCA_958450375.1. NCBI lineage: Eukaryota > Metazoa > Arthropoda > Malacostraca > Decapoda > Nephropidae > Homarus > Homarus gammarus. Next base: position 159,980 of record CAUDMG010001167.1, read on the forward strand.
TTATCATCATCACCATTATTATTATTATTATTATTATTATTATTATTATTATTATTATTATTATTATTATTATTACTTTATTTAATATTTGTTTCTTTTAAGACCATGGAATTCATACCAACGACAAGAGGAGGAAGAAGGCTTTTGCTTGACGGCTACACCTACAGCGTTGATAAACGGAAAGACAATGTAATACATTGGCGATGTGAACGCAAAGGAATTTGTTGGGGACTATTAAAAACAGACGAAGACGTGATTCAAGAAGAAGCAAGTAATCACTCACATCCGCCTGATGCCGGACGTAACCTGTCCTTGAAAACAGTAAAGAAAATTAAAGAAAGAGCCAGACAGTCAGAGGAAGTGTCATCGACTATTATACAAAACTGCACCAGTGAGTACCCACTTGATGCTGCAGGTGCTCTTCCTAAGAAAGTAACTCTGGCAAGAATGGTGCGCAGACAACGCATGGCATCAGACGGGGACTTTTTAACTGACGACTTACGGAAATCAATTCGAGGAGAAGACTTTGTCATCCATGAAAGTGACAACCTGCTAATTCTGTCAACACCTCGAAACTTACAGCTTCTTGCTTTTCAAAGACCACTGGCTGTGTGATGGGACATTTGATTTTGCGCCAGTAGGCTTTCAGTTACATACAGTGCATGTTATGTATGAGAGCCATACAATTCCCTTGGTATACTGCATCGCAAGGAACAAAGACCAAGCAACCTATGACTTGATTTTTAGCACCCTCAAGCAAGTGAGACCAGATCTCACTCCTGTTTCAGTCACCATTGACTATGAAAGAGCGGCTCTTAATAGCATCACAGCATGTTTCCCAAACACAACCATTTTTGGATGTTTTTTTTTTCCATTTCGGGCAGTGCTTCTGGAGACAAATACAGGGCTTAGGACTACAGACTTGGTATAATGACCCAAGAAATGCACTTATCGTGAAGTCCGTTCAAGCTTTAGCACTTGTGCCAGTCAGTGACGTTGCTGAAAGCTTCAATGAATTTGTCTCAGCACTAGATGATGAAACTGATGAACTTCTATCTGAGTTTCTTGGCTACTTTGAAGCGACATGGATTGGTGTTGTACAGCGTGGAAGACGACAAAGACCAGCATTCGAACTCAGGCTGTGGAACATATTGAAGAGAAACACACAAGGCCTTCCACGGACATCAAACTCTCTTGAAGGATGGCACAGAGGGTTTGAGCAGAGAATGGCAATCACCCACCCCACCGTTTGCCGTCTCGTTTCAAAACTAAGAAAAGAGCAGTCAGACTGGGAGTTGACAATTGAGCAGGCAGCAGCAGGAATGGTATTGAGGAAACCGAAGAAGAAGTACCAGATATTAAATGCAAGACTGAAGTCTGTCATTGAGAAATATAAGGAGTATCCCAGAATCGACTTCTTGAAAGCAATTGCCCACAATCTTTAAATATTTATGAACATTTCTTTTTATACAGCAATTTTTATAAAGCAATTACATTACAATTAATATCTTTTATCCTTTAGTAAATGTGGAAAAAATGTATATTATGCAAATGTATCACATTGTAATTAGGTTATCTTTTAATTGTTTGTTTTATAAAGCAAATACATTGCAAAGAAGAAAGAAAAATAAAAAATAAATTAAAAAGGCCTTATGTCCATTCGCCCAAATGTCCGTTCGGTCTAGTGTCCGTTCGGCCAAATGTCCGTCGGCTCGATGTCCGTTCGGTCAAATGTCCACGGTGAAACGTCCGTCGGCCAAATGTCCTTCGGCCACTACCATTACCTAAGCCACCACCACTACCTAAGCCACCCCATTACCTAAGCCACCACCACTACCTAAGCCATCACCACTACCTATGCCACTACCAATAATTTAGACACCACAACTGTTAAACATCATCATCGCTTTTGAGGATTTTTGTTGACAACATCATAAGTTGGTTAAGATTAGATGATTGAGACAGTTCTCTATCTTCTGACAAAGGTTCGCTCCTAACGCACCACCAACACGAACACGTCTTCTGCTTGTTAGTTCCCAGTGGTGTTGTATCTGCACTTTTGCTTATCTTTTAAATTAACCTATACGTGCAATAGTATCTACACCAGGTCTTGTGTCCATATCCACACCACGACCTGTGTTTGTAAAAAAACCACGACCTGTACTTGTATCTATATTACGACCTGTACTTGTATCTAAACCAGGACTTGTATTTGTATCTACAGCAAGACCTGTACATGCAAATGCCGCTGCGTCTTTGTACCTGTACATGTGTCTATTTACACCTTTACCTGTGTTAACTCCATGCTTTCACTGGTGTACATATAGACAGTATATAAAATCACCTATAACTGCATCTATACCCGTAAGTGTATATCTGTAAATGTCTCGGTATCTCTCCTTGTAATTGTTCTTCTTTCGGTAGCTGTGTCTCACCTTAACTCTTTGTTTGTTTAGGTAATCGTGCCCAAACTTTAAATAACTCCTGAACTTTAATTATTCCGCTAAATGGATCAATTCTGGTTCTTAGTGATTATTTTGATACTAAATTGGGCTACTAGCCGGAGGGGCTCCCCAGCCTCCTCCTGCCTACTTGATCACGTGACGAACGCATATGTAGCCGCCTCAGCCAGGTGCATTAATCTGTGTAATACCTGAGTCATTATCATCAGTATCAACACGCGAGGCTCCAGGGTGATCCTCCACCTCACCACTAACCCCCCTCCATACAACATCCTCCACCTCCTCCACCTCACCACTAACCCCCTCCATACAACACCCTCCACCTCTTCCCCCTCACCACTAACCCCCTCCATACAACACCCTCCATCTTAAATTGTCTGCTTAAGAATCACGTTGGTTGTATGTCCCTGACAGAAAATTTATTAATGTGTAATGAGAAAACAGCTGGATCTAGTATGGAACCCTGAGGAACCCCAGAATTTATTTTGGAATAATTAAAAAAAATGGTAATTCATTTTGCGAACAGGTAGAGAAGAAGAAATTAAAAAGACTAATGAGGATGGGTCATGGGAGGACAATTTGGCAAGTAAGAATAGATAAAAACTTTGGAACTGTCAAAGGTTACTGCAGGGGTTACATCATTGCACTCTATTGGCTGATGGATTGAATGTGTGAGGAAGAAGAGAAGATCAGCAGTAAGATGCCTCTACGGAAGCCAGGCTGCTGATCACTGAGTAACTAGTAGATTTTCAAGGTGTTCCAGAATACAGATTTTGAAGATTGTTTCGATAATCTTTGCTGTTACTAAGGTGAGAGATGTGGGCGATAATCTGAAGGGTTGGAGGTAACAATGATGAGTGAGGCCGGATAAATGTTGCCATCTTATCATGAGGAAGGGGAGACTGAAAGCACGAAGAGTTACTCTGGACGCCTTGGGTAGAACACGAAAATAATTGAGATTAACTGAGTGACTCCTATCCGGGCCTAAGGCTTTTAAGTTTTTTTTTAGAAGTTCCATAAAATTTTAAGATTATTTCATTTTTATTTTGAAGACTGAGATTATTATGTCTCCAGATACTAGTGGGAAATCGTCTGCCCATGTCCCGTAAAATTTACCATGAAGCAAAAAATTAAAATAAATAAATAAAAATGAGCCGAGAGAGTGATAGATAAATGTACATTATATTAAAGTTGAAGCTAGATATTTGAAAAGTGAACCAGAATAGTTTTTCTATCACTAGGATTTTTCAGAAGCTTAGAAGACTTTATACAGAAAGTTTGATTTGGATAATTTGAGTTGATAAGGACTTAAGCAAGATCTTCTTCCTGTTTGTAAATAATGAGTGGCTGTGTAGATGGACTGGATTTGTAAAGACAACGAACTTTTAATTATTACTTACAACGGTAATACTGGTTATATTAAACCATAGGTGGGCATATATACGCTTTGTAATTCTAATATTACAGATGTGAAATCCATCTTGACCTTGATGACATCAGTGATGTGATCAGCAGTAGAACAAGGACCCCAGTGTGCACCATTATTGATTTTCGGTAAACTACTGCATGATGAAAGGAAACTCTAAGAAACTAAGAATTATGATTGTTGAACTTAATTAATTCTAGCAGGCTTTCAATGTGTTTTGCAATATACGTGAAAGATTAAGTGAGACTGCTCCCCTCACCACATCGACTTGGTCAGTGCGAAACAAAGTACGTTAACCATTCTGTGTTGAGAATGTCGAAATCATCTACCATTATGAATTCGGATTTGGGATCGAATTAATGTATAGTATATGGTCAGCGAGAGTGTTAAATATATTGGATTCCACAGGAACGTTAGGCGACCGACAGACACAGTATCTTACAATAATTAAAGAGGCGAGTTTGTAAATAGAGAAGTCAAGGCAAAGAGAAGGGAAGTTAGAGATTATGTTGAAAGTGATCTCAGACCATCCCGCCTACTTGAAGGGGAAATTGAGTTTCTATGACAAAAAAGTAAAATTTATCTGATTATAAATGCAAGTGAAAAGAACCAAGATTTTAGTCATAAATATTGTAGTAATTAATTGTAATGTTTTTGGCGATTGTGTTTAAGGTAGTTCGAGTAGGTACAGTAGTTGTTTCCACGTCGACGACCAGAGTTCGCGACCAATGCCCTTCACATGTTGACTGTTGAGGGAACCAGAGAGAGGTGGTTCAAATCTTTCTTAAATTATGAATAACAACTGGAGTTGCCATGATACAGTGGCTATTGTGTGTGTGTGTGTGTGTGTGTTTGGGTGCGTGTAGTGGTCGGAAGAAACAAGGAAGGCTAGCCCGGTGACCTGGTGTTAATTAAAAAAAAGGCGGCGATCTTGACATGGGGGAGGAAGGAGGGATCCAGGCATATCTTAACCATTCTATAGTCACGACATCAGTACTGTATTTCTCTCTGTGGTCTTTATCTAGAGTTTACATCCTGGTGTGTTTATTGACTCTGGGTCACGCAGAGCTGTGTTAACTTATCATGCCACGTTGTAGTTACTTTATATTTCCTCGGACTAAAGAAGGCTATGTTGAGTTACACTTGAGGAAGAAATGGGTCAAGTGATCTTGTGTTGGTCGTGTGGGGAGGTATTGTGTTGGATCATTAGCACGAACGTTGATTAGAGGTCAAAGTACAATCCCGCCACAAAATTTTTCTTGGTATTTTTGGAAGGCCTTCCCCTCGTCACGTGTCGTTGGTGACCTACTTAGAGAACATTATGAAAAAGTTTGTGTCCCTAGAGTAAGTCTGCCAGCCCCCCTGTCTCAGGTGGAGCGCGAAGGTATCATTAAGGCCTCGGGAGTGAAGTGAGTGTCGTGTGAGTGACGTATCCACTTACCGGGCAGGCAGCAGGCTTCACCACTTACCTCAATCCTCATAGTACTTCTCCTGCTGGCCCTCTACACACACACACACACACACACACACACACACGGCGAGAAATATATTTTTCCCCCTTGCACCGGAGACACCCAGCGCGATACCTCAAGTGGTACCCACATTTATCACATAATATCGATTGACGTGATGACCTCTAGTTAAATAAAGGGATAAAAAAATTATTTCCCTGGTCGATCATAGATGGTCTCAGCTGTTTGTGTTTGTTATTTATATTCTAAGATGCAGTTTAAAACAAGGAAGAAGATAACAAGATTACTACCGATAATTTAAAGGGTTATTGCTAAGTGTGGCAATAGTCCTCAAGGTTTTGTTATGTTTTATTAAGAGTTCCTCAGCCAACTCCAGCACTAAGTTTAATGATGCACTTAAATTTAGTTGTATTAAAAAAAATATCTGGAACTATCATATTTAAAATGAATATCTTCCTTTTCTTCAATAAACGGTGTCTCTCTCCCATAGCTCCAGTATTATGTCAGAAAGCCGCAAAACACAGGACACATCTGACCAACGTGACAGTGCTTACGCTCCAAAACACTGCCTTAACTCGCAAGGTTCGGCAGTAACTATTATTGTAACCCACAGAAACAATATTATACCTCAGCCCCGTCAACCCTACCATTACTCTCGCTCAGCAAACCTCTTTACGTCCTAACAACATATCTTTTATTTTATTATTTTTTTTTTTTTTAGTTTATTGGGCACTCCCCTACATCCTGTGCAAGGTGAAGTGCAGAAGCGCTTACAGCGCCCATCTGGGAAGCATACTAAGTTCATGCTTGTCTTTATGTCTCATGAGTTAAGGGCATAGAAGCCTGAAGGGTCATAGGTTGTTTGTTTTTTTTTTGTCAAGGGCATAGAAGTCTGAAGAGTCATAAGTTTTTGTCAGCAAGTTATTGGAAGCTCCAACAACTTTCCCTGAATACAAATTCGCAACTTTTCGATTTACAAGAGGAACCTACTTTACTGCTAGGTGAACAGGGACCAAGGGGGCTAGGAAGTGTGTCCAAACAACTTTCCACCGGCCCGGGAATCGAACCCGTGACATCTTGCTTGCGAGGTAAGAGCGGTACCGCTCTACCACCGGCGCCCCCCAAACAACATATATTGTCATGACTACGTGTTGTGAGTCAGCCATTGGGCAGCTCAGTAATCCCTCAGAATACTCCGCCAACTATATACTCCTGTTACCCCTATATCTTACGTAAACACTGTAAATGTTTATCTCAAAATTAATGTCGTTCTCCCTAAACCAGGAATTTATCAACGTATAATCCATTTTTTCCATCACATTACAATCCCTTGATCCTTACTCCAGTATTAATAAAGTTACGAAACTCTCAAACACAGCCAAGAAAGGAGATGTATCTCTTAAACCTTATTTGTTGAAGACTAGTATATTTATTACAAGCTTAAAGACTTCAGTTGTTGAAGTGCATCAATACATTATATTGTCAACAAAGTTTTCCATCATCTTAGTGCAGTGGTTCCCAACTAGGGGAAAATTTTCTCATTGGAGTAATTTGACTATTTAGGCAGGTAATTGTACAGTCTGCCAAAAACATAGAAAAAGTAAAAAAGTGCCTGAATATAAGACAAGGCTGTACTGTTACATTTGAAATTTAAAAACCACAGCTAAATGAACAGTAAAACTTATTTTGAACTGTAAATATGCTCTCCTCTATCTTACGATTGCAGTTTATGATCCAGGTAGTTATTTTGTAATCAGGTGGGGGTGAGGTCATTATGGAGGCACCCATGTAAAACTGGGGTAGTGACTCCAAATGCTTGGGAATCACTGCCTCGGCTTAGTGGATATAATATGTTAGTCACGCACTTGAGTTTCACATTGATCATCCCTGTCATGGGTTACTCTGGGCCTCCCGCACAACCCATCCCAAATGTTTGTTTAGGTAGAAATAAGGTACCCGGCCAGCCGATAGGGGTCATCTCACGCCTCTAAACCACATTTTAGCCAGTAGGCTTTAGACCTTGGGTTATAAAAGACCTCCTGCTCCGCGGATTTAGAACAGGAGCCATACAGTCCTACCAGTGCTACGAGTCTGTGTGTGAAATCCCCGAGATTGTTATTAAGTCCAGCGACAAGTTAACACATCCTGTAAAGGAAGTGATCAATGGTGAGGGCCTGTTTGCTACACGAGCACTCCAGGCCGGCCTAATAGATCTAATGATTAATTTTCCATGGTTGACAAACTCTCCCTTATAACTTACGGTACTGTGGCGTGAATGTGAGTGACTGACCTATCCATGCAAATTGCAAGTCCAGTGTATGGAATTGTGCCAAATAAACGTAAGTGCAATTATCTGCCTGTATCTGTGACCCCTCTATTATTATTATTATCAAAGTTAATGACTGATTGGTTATGACAAAGTATAACCAATTTACACAACGCATTGAATGCCGGAAGCAGAGTGAAATTCTACGTAGTGATACACCATAATCTCTGCTATGCAGCGTTTTGGACAATGGATAACCCGATATCCCTGGACTGAAGTGATCACGGTAGACGATGTGCAGAACAAGTGGGATAATTACCTGGACACTATCACCAAAGCCTACCACCACTTCTTTCCAGCCAAAACACTTAGGATCCACCCAGATGATGTCCCGTGGATTACGCCCCGCATAAAAAGACTTATTGAGCAGCGCAACAAGGCATACTACACCAACAACCGCCTGTACAAAAGTCTACGTAACCAGGTCATCAGGGAAATCAAGTCTGCCAAGAAGACTTACTATCCCAGGAAAGTGCACGGCCTCAAGGAAGTCGGCATCGGTCAGTGGTACTCCAAGGTAAAAGATCTCTGTGGTCTCAACCGTCTCCCACACTTCATTTCATCTCACATTTACCTAGTGAGGAGGCAGCTGAGATAATTAATAACCATTTTGCTACCATATGTCATACCTTACCCAGTCTTGACCTCACTCTCCTCCCAGCTTACTTACCTTCCCCCTCCCCCCTCCCAGTGTTCAACCATATGAAATTGCCAACAAACTCCTGAAATTTAAATCCAAACGCTCCACGACCCCAATTGACCTCCCAATCAAAATATACAAGGAGTTTGCAGTCGAACTTGCCACCCCCTCTGTTCTATTATTAATGCATCCCTCAGACAAAGCAAATGCCCTAATGAATGGAAAACCGCATTTGTCACCCCCATCCCCAAGGTCACCTCCCCACAGTCCTCTAACGACCTCAGGCCAGTTGCCATTACCCCCATACCCACTCTACTTTGTGAGGACTTTGTTTTTGAATGGGCATTTGCCAGTATCTATCAGTCAATTGATCCACAGCAATTTGGCAATATGAGGACCTCCTCTACATCACACTGCTTGGTGAGCTTTCTGGATTTTCTGCACAGAAACTTGCAGAAACGTAAGACATCACTGGCCGTTGCCCTTGTGGACTTCAGGAAGGCCTTTGACTTTGTTGATCATTGCACTGCTATCAACAAGGCTATTGCACTAGGGCTGCCCACCAACCTGGTCTCATGGCTCACTGATTTCTTGAGTGGACGGCGCCAGGCAGTGAGGTATCAGGGCTTGGTCACCACATTCCAACACCTCACCTGCGGTGTTCCCCAGGGGACCAAGATGGGACCACTGTGCTTCCTCATCCTGATCAATGACGCTCTATCGGACACTCCTCACAGGTAGAAGTACGTGGATGACTGCACTGTGGGGGTTTCAGTGGACAACACCGCACCAGACTACTCATCGCTACAAGGCACCCTGGACAGGCTACAGGCATGGACCACGGAGAAAAAGGTCACCATCAACCACACCAAAACCGTAGTCATGCACATCAATACCGCCACCACTCCAGTGCAAGCCCCAGCAGTCACAGTGGATGCCCATCCTCTCCAGCTGGTGCAGTCTGCCAAACTCCTGGGTGTAACCATAGACAACAAACTTGACTGGAGGGCCCATGTAAATAACACAGTCAAGGCAGCCTCGTATCGTCTCTACATGCTACGACGACTTAGGTCACTTGGGACACCCACGCCAGAGCTGAGGACCATCTACAACGCCTTTATTCTCCCCAAACTAACGTATGCGTCATCAGCCTGGTCGTCTTCTCTCAACTCCACCCAACAACGTCAGCTAGAGAAGGTACAGAAAAGGGCCTGCAGAATCATGCTCGGCGCAGAATACTCCGGCTACACCAACGCAATCTCCACCCTGGAAATGCCATCCCTCAGTGACCTCCACCACCACACCAAGCACTGGAAAGGTTTGGCAGCCAGCTACTGCACCACCCTCGTCAGCGCCACCTCCTGCCACCGGCAACCTCCCACCCACCTCGCGCAGTCCGCCACTACAACAAAATTCAGCCCATAAAAGCCCGCACCCATAGATATAAGAACAGCACCATCCCATCTATTGTTAAAATAATAAACAACTCCTGATTTATGTACTGTACAGCCCTGTAAATGTATTCACTGCATATTATATCATTATGTCTAACTCAAATGTAAGTCTGTATATTTTCAGCCACCGGCTGCAACTCTATTAATAAACCGTTTATTATTATTATTATTATTATTATTATTATTATTATTATTTAACCAGTGTGACGGTATCTGAGTTCTGCGGTAAGAAAACCACTTTCTTGCATTTAAAACTTAATAATCCCACCAAACTTCCCTCATTTGGCCCTTATGCTTCTCTCATCTTCTCCTCTTTACCTTTCGTAAGTTGTAACTCTTCTGTGCCACTCGCGACTCATTTCGAAACATTCATTTCAGTCCTTTTTTTATATATATAAATAATGATAATTTAAGTCAATGGAATTCCCAGAAACTAATTTACAGACGACAATCTTTGTACGAGTTGTGTTATTAAATCTACTCCTCACTCCTCCGTCCATTTCGTGACAGATCACGGTTTACTAGGATGGTTTATCAATACAGTTTACAATGATTCTCAAACTTAAGTTCTTTATATATCTGGTAAACCGGGTTGTGTTCAACCACTACCCTTCAAAATGATTCTAACGTAATTCCTTTATATTTTCTATAATCGTACTTATTTGTTATCCTTTGAACTGCCCACCATCAACAAAAGTCTTTATGTCCTCCTTCATATGGAACACTGGGAGAAGGACGCCTCACTCCTCTTAACAAGATCTTTTTTTGTACAATTTCAGTTAATTTCAGACCCTTTATCAGTCCGCCTGCCTCTCCTCCATGTCCGTTATTCAGCATTCCTCTTTTCCTTATTTTATCATAACTTTATCAATTAGTACTCATGGAATATTTAGTTCATTATCTTACACACAATCCAGATACTCTGCTCTCTCCTCCATAGTCTGTGATCAGTACAATGTTGAGACCTCTTACTTGTGACTAACGTCCTCCCTCTAATGTTTTACTCCTCTCATCTCCAGGCAGTTAGTCTTAATTTTTCTCTACATACACTTACTTAACTTAATATGTCAGTCTCAATATAACACGCAGAGGCCCCTTCCGTTGTCCTCAAAAGGTAATCTACTTCAAGGAGTCGCTTGACTATTGAGGATAATATAAGATTTGTCTTATAGATGTGTCTCAGTGATTTATTTTTCCTTACTAAACCCACACACACACACACTACTACTACTACTACTACTACTACTACTACTACTACTACTACTACTACTTTGCTGTCACTCGGAACCGAGTATGACGATCGTCCAGCTATGATACAATGATATGAATATTAGGGATGTCATCTTCATTGGTGAGTTTTGAGGTGACTAAGAGGCCGATACGGGACCGGCAGAGTCGTTCACATTCGTTGCACTTGTGGAGGGATACATCTAGTGCGGGAGGGGCGGTGGCAGCGTCTTTTCGGCGCTGGCGCTTGTCTGCCTCGGTTTGCAGTCCAGCTAACTCGAAAGTATTGACACCTCCTCGTGTCGTGCTCCTCCAAGCATTGCGATGTGGAGTTATCGACTCCAGGTGAGGGGGTCGATTTGGCACTTTTTTCAGGTTTCTCTTAAGACTATCCTTATGCCTTTTCAGTTGCCCGCCGGCGTTACGTTTACTATTCGTTAGGTGACTGTAAAGTAGCTGCTTTGGCAGTTTACTGTCGCCCATGCGGGTAACATGCCCAGTCCAGCATAGCTGTTAATGGATAATGGTACCTTCGATGCTCCTACAGTTGGTGTCAGCGAGAATACTTGCATATGTTCTCTTGTCTTCCGAGCGAACTCGGAGGATGGAACATAGACTACGTTGGTGAAAGTTTTCAAGTGCCTTGAGGTGCCTCCTGTATGTGTCCCATATAGCAGGGTGGGGAGGACCAATGCTCGATATGTGTGCAACTTTGTAGATAATTCCAGCTCCCTACAGCTGAAGACACGGTTTCAGAGTCTGCCAAAGGCTTGAGATGCACTTCTGATCCGATGCTGAATTTCTTCATCGATGTTCACGGTGGTGGATAGGTGGGAGCCGAGATACCGAAAGTGGATAACATTAGAGTGGGTAGTACCGTTAAGCCGGGTGGATGGTGGAGGTGTGTCTGAACCAGGGGCAGGTTGAAAGAGTATCTGAATCTTACGTAAATTCACCTCAAGGCCGTAGTGTGCATATGCATATGCGTAGGTGTTCAGGATCTTCTGTAGGTCGTGATCGGTGTGAGTAACAAGAGTGTGGTCGTCTACATACTGAAGTTCAGTAATAGAAGCTGCCGACACCTTTGTTCTTGCCTGGAGTCGTCTTATGTTGAAAAGACCCCTCTTCATCCGGAACTCGATGTCCACCCCGCCGGCTAAATTGGCACTGGCACGAGTAAGGAACGCATTCAAGAAAATGGAAAAGAGAGTTGGTGCCAGTACACACCCTTGTTTAACCTCTGTTTGGGTGCCATTGTGCAGGACACTGCCGTTCATGCCATCGTGGAGTTGCCTCACAATGGCGATGAATTTTGGTGGGCTGAGGGTCCACGAGAGGGCTTCCCTGTTGACCGAGTCGGAGGCCTTGGTTAGGTCAAAAAGCCATGTACAGGGCTTCTGGGAGGAAGTTTTCCGCCTCAGGAAGAAGTCTGTTTAGGAGGATTCGGGCGATAATCTTGTCAGCTACGGACAGCAGCGAGATCCCGCAGTAGTTGCTACAGTCTGACCGGTCTCCCTTGTTCTTATAAATATTGACGATGGAGGCATCTTTAAGAGCTTGAGGGATTTCCTACTTTCCCCATATATTCTCCAGGAGAGAGTGAAGACGGCTGGTAAGCAGTGGTCCTCTTGCTTTATACACCTCGGCTGGGATTCCATCAGGCCCTGAGGCTTTGTTATTTTTCATCCGTTTGATGGCATTAGCTACCTCATCCAAGCATGGAGGATAGCTGAGGTGGGTCAGCTCTGGGTGCTGTTGGACCTGCTGGGCCGTCAGGACATCCTCATCGGTGTTTCAGTTGAGTAGCGAATGGTAGTGTTCTTTCCAGTGTTAAAAGATGCCTTCATCGTCTTTAATTATGGAGTTACCATTGGATGAGCGGAGGGGGGTTGCGCCAGGAGTGATTGGCCAATAAAATTTTAGTGGAATTGAAAAATTTGCGCATCTTGTGCTGATCTGCAAATTTTTGTGTTTCACATGCTTATTTTTAAACCAGTCGTTCTTTAGATTGCGAAGTTCCCGCTGGGCCGCCGCTTTCTTCTTGCTGAAGGTATCAGCTTTGGTCCGAGACTGAGCACTGTTCTGCCAGTCAGTTAAAGCTGTATGGTTTATCATCGATGATTAAATTGATTTGCCGGGTTATTTTCATCAAACACACACACACACACACACACACACACACACACACACACACACACACACACACACACACACACACGCGCACACACACACACACACGCACACACACACACACACACATACACACGCACACTGGTGGGCCCATGTAAATAACACAATCAAGGCAGCCTCGTACCGACTCTACATGCTACGATGACTTAGGTCACTTTGGACACCCACTCCAGAGCTGAAGACTATCTACAACGCCTTTATTCTCCCCAAACTAACGTATGCGTTATCAGCCTGGTCGTCTTCTCTCAACTCCACCCAACAACGTCAGCTAGAGAAGGTGCAGAAAAGGGCCTGCAGAATCATGCTCGGCGCAGAATACTCTGGCTACATCAACGCTCTCTCCACCCTCCAAATTCCATCCCTCAGTGACCTCCACCACCAAGCACTGGCAAGGTTTGGCAGCCAGCTACTGCACCACCCTCGTCAGCGCCACCTCCTGCCACCGGCAACCTCCCACCCACCTCGCGCAGTCCGCCACTACAACAAAATTCAGCCCATAAAAGCCCGCACCGATAGATATAAGAACAGCACCATCCCATCTATTGTTAAAATAATAAACAACTCCTAATTTATGTACTCTACAGCCCTGTAAATGTAGTCAATGCATATTATATCATTATGTCTAAATCAAATAAATGCAAGTGTGTATATTCTTAGCCACCGGCTGCAACTCTATTAATGAACCGTTTATTATTATTATTATTATTATTATTATAAACACACACACACACACACACACACACACACACACATTCTCTATTTGTCACTTGGAGATAAATACTGCAATTTCATTATTTAGAATGTTTAGCAACTAGTGAGACACATGGAGTGATTGGACACAATGATTTCACCGTCTGTTTATAGAACCTGCAGCTTTCTTGGTGCATATAGAACCTGCGGCTGTCTTGATGTATATAGAACTTGTGGCTGTCTTGATGTATATAGCACCTACGGCTGTCTTGTTGCATATAGAATCTGCGTCTGTCTTGATGTATATAAAACCCGCGGCTGTCTTGATGCAATAAAATCTGCGGCTTTTTGGTTTAATAGAACCTGTGGCTGTCTTGGTGCATATAGAACCTGCGGCTGTCTTGATGCAATATAACCTGCGGCTGTATTGATGTATATAGAACCTGCGGCTGTTTTGATGCAATATAACCTGCGGCTGTCTTGATGTATATAGAACCTTTGGCTGTCTTGATGTATATAGCACCTGCAGCTGTGTTGATGCAATAGAACCTGCGGCTGTATTGATGTATATAGAACCTTTGGCTGTCTTGATGTATATAGCACCTGCAGCTGTGTTGATGCAATAGAACCTGCGGCTGTATTGATGTATATAGAACCTGTGGTTGTTTTAATGCATATAGAACCTGCGGCTGTATTAGTGCGTTTAGGACCTGCGGTTGTCTTGATGTATATAGAACAAGAAGCTCTGGTAATGTATATAGAACATGAAGCTGTGTTGATGTATGTAGAACCTGTGGCTGTGGTAATGTATATAGAACATAAAGCTGTGGTGATGTATAAAGAACTTGAGGCTGTCGTCAGACATAATAAGTTTATATTAATGAAAGTGGCTCCCGACAAGTGACGAATTAATTTCCTATCTATATTTTGTCTTTATTGCTGAACATTGTAGCGTTCAATGTGACTGTATTCCTGAGGGTACGCCGAACTAACCTGTAAAATAATATTTTCTTGCGACATTAATTCCTGTAGCGATGATGAGACTTTAAATTGATTATACATCGTGATTAATTGACCACGGTCCTTGTCTCTGGCGTACACGTGAGTTGTGTCACGCACGTGTTTGTTGCATCACGTACTGTTGTGTCTGTTTGCACAGCTGATCGATACCAGGAAGCCACCTGACCTCTACAAAGTTTGTTTGAGCTAGTTTTTATGGTTCTTATAAACCCCATTTGATTTACCCACACAGTGGGTGTAACTGACCCACCCTTCATGACACATTGGTAGATATTATTAGCCAGAAGGAAACATAAATAGAGAGGTTGGCTTCCTTGCACACAAGATAGGAAGGTGTGCTGTCCACAACAACTAGGTCAAGCGTTGCTCTATTATCTGACTGGTGTTGGAGCTTCACAACTAGCCTAATCCATCATGCGACTCCAAATTATTTTCTAAAATATGAAGAATATGCAGTAACAGGTTTTAAGAGTAATACTTACTTAGGTGGCATAGATCTATAGACGATACTATATATAATCATAATACCATCATTCCAGTGCGACATGTTGGTAAGACGTGGGCGTTACTGCCAGCCGTATGATAAAGCCCTGGCACTCGGTCACTGGGGCTGTTATTGAGGTAATATCAACACACAGTGCACGGAGGTTACTTAGGCAGCGCCACCATGCTGGCTTCTCATGACCCCTCCCCCCCCCCCCCCCCCCACACACACACACTACCATGAGACGTTATATTGAGTCATAATAACACTCACGTCTTGCAAGTTACGATATTATCCCCGAGAAGAGCTAAAACTATAGAATACAAGCAGGAATTAAAGGATAAATCAGAAAAGGGATCAGCATTACACGTGTTAATTAAAAAATAATGTAAAAATATCCTTTACATAATCTATTTCCGAGAACCTCACCTTCCCTTGGTTATCTATTGTGCGATAAAAACAAAACAATTTTTATTTCAGGGACGTCGCCTCAGCCCACGCCCGGACCAGCCTTCATCTGCCCTTCCTACCGGCCCATAAATATTACTGAACAATAACAGAAAATCTTTGCGCACTTATATTTAAATAACCTAACCTAACCTAACCTAACTCCCACCACGTTACGTTAGGTAAAATAAGCTAGGGGGGGCTAATCTTCAGATGATCCCAAATCTATTAGCAAGTATAAGTTCAGTCATATAACGCTATGGCTGAGCTACTGTAAAACATCAGGACACGCACGACTCCAAGTTAAACACAGAGATTTACTCAACAATTTACTTGGTCCATAGTGGCCTGAGGTTTGGGTTAACTGACCTGAGCCACGACACCTGCTCCTGGATCCTTCACGCCGCAAGGGAGGGGGGGCGAAGGGAGGGAATGAATGAGGAGGGGGTGAAAAAGGGAAAAGGATGGAATAGAAGGGAAGGTGAAGGGATTTAGGGAAGTTTATGGGAAGAAAGAGGCGTGGAGAGGAAGAGAGGGGGAGGGGGGGCAGGGAATGGATCAAACAGTTTTAGAAGTCAATAAACGCAGTTGAGTATTTTCTTATTAATGACTGTATGAAGCGGCAACAACTGAATAAACACAACAAGGTGAGATAATTGTTTCGTAGCAGATGTACAGTTACAAGATTCAGGGAGTGAGAAAGTGAGATGTATAGTTCTGCGAGGCAGGTGTACAGTATAGTTCGAAGAGGCAGGTGTATAGTTCTGCCAGGCAGGTGTATAGTTCGAAGAGGCAGGTGAAAAGTTGGAAGAGGCAGGTGTACAGTATAGTTCGAAGAGGCAGGTGTATAGTTCTGCGAGGCAGGTGCATAGTTCGAAGAGGCAGGTGTATAGTTCTGCGAGGCAGGTGTATAGTTCTGCGAGGCAGGTGTATAGTTCTGCGAGGCAGGTGTACAGTATAGTTCGAAGAGGCAGGTGTATAGTTCTGCGAGGCAGGTGTATAGTTCTGCGAGGCAGGTGTATAGTTCTGCGAGGCAGGTGCATAGTTCGAAGAGGCAGGTGTATAGTTCTGCGAGGCAGGTGTACAGAATAGTTCGAAGAGGCAGGTGTATAGTTCTGCGAGGCAGGTGCATAGTTCGAAGAGGCAGGTGTATAGTTCTGCGAGGCAGGTGTATAGTTCTGCGAGGGAGGTATATAGTTCTGCGAGTCAGGTGTACAGTATAGTTCTACGAGGCAGATGTATAGTTCTGCGAGGCAGGTGTATAGTTATGCGAGGCAGGTGTACAGTATAGTTCTACGAGGCAGGTGTACAGTATAGTTCTGCAAGGCAGGTGTATAGTTCTGCAAGGCAGGTGTATAGTTCTGCGAGGCAGGTGTAGAGTATAGTTCTACGAGGCAGATGTATAGTTCTGCGAGGCAGGTGTATAGTTATGCGAGGCAGGTGTACATTATAGTTCGAAGAGGCAGGTGTATAGTTCTGCGAGGCAGGTGTATATTTCTGCGTGGTAGGTGTACAGTATAGTTCGAAGAGGCAGGTGTAAAGCATAGTTCGAAAAGGCAGGTGTATAGTTCTGCAAGGCAGGTGTATAGTTCTGCGAGGGAGGTATATAGTTCTGCGAGGCAGGTGTACAGTATAGTTCTACAAGGTAGATGTATAGTTCTACGAGGCAGGTGTATAGTTCTACGAGGCAGGTGTATAGTTCTGCGAGGCAGGTGTAGTTCGAAGAGGCAGGTGTATAGTTCTGCGAGGCAGGTGTACAGTATAGTTCGAAGAGGCAGGTGTACAGTATAGTTCTGCAAGGCAGGTGTATAGTTCTGCGAGGCAGGTGTACAGTATAGTTCTAAGAGGCAGGTGTATAGTTCTGAGGCAGGTGTACAGTATAGTTATAAGAGACAGGTGCACAGTATAGTCCTAAGAGGCAGGTGTATAGTTCTAAGCAGCAGGCGTATAGTTCTAGGAGGTAGGTGTATAGGCCAAAGAGGCAAGTGTATAGTTCTAAGAGGCAGGTGTTTGCCTCTAAGAAAATGGTGTATAGTTCTAAGAGGCAGGTGTGTAGGCCTAAGAGGCAAGTGTATAGTTCTAAGAGGCAGGTGTATAGGCCTAAGAGGCAAGTGTATAGTTCTAAGAGGCAGGTGTATAGGCCTAAGAGGCAAGTGTATAGTTCTAAGAGGCAGGTGTATAGGCCTAAGAGGCAAGTGTATAGTTCTAAGAGGCAGGTGTTTGCCTCTAAAAAAATGGTGTATAGTTAAGAGAGGCAGGTGTATAATTAGCAAAGTTAGGTGTACAGATAGGAGAGGCATGTGTATAGTTAAGAAAGTTAGGTGTATAGTTGGGGGATGCAGGTGTATAATTAAGAGACAGACAGGTGTATAATTGAGAGTCTGGCAGGTGTATTTATGTTCTTCAGTCATATTATGTAAATGAGGTCAGATATATTTCTCCCTGTAGACTGTTAATCATGGAGGAACTTCGTATTTACAATAATCATACACACATACATGCATACACACACATGTTATGACCCCCCTCCCACACACATATATGCATACACACACACATTGTGACCCGAACACATACACACACATTATAACCTGATCACACACACATACATGCATACACACACATATTATGACCCAAACACACACACATACATGTATACATACCCACATTATAACCTAAACAGACACACATACATGCATCCACACACATACATTATGACCTGACACACACACACATATTATGACCCACACACACACAAATACATGCATACACACACACACACACACACACACACACACACACACACAGTATCACCACCCTCCACACACACACACACACATACAAACATGCACACGCAATCACCACCACCTACGTACACACACACGTACATGCATACATACACACGTTATAACCCCTACACACACACATACATGCATACACACACACACAGGTTATGACCCACACGCACACTTACATACATACACACAAACTTTATGCCCCCCCTTCGCCCCCCCCCCCCACATACATACATAAGAACATAAGAATGGAGGAGACTGCAGCTGGCCTATTGGCCCATAATGGGGAGTCCCATTTACACTCAACCCTATTGCTCATATATCCATCCAACCGATGTTTGAAGCTATCCAGCGTATTCGAGTTAATGATAATGTTTGGTAACTTGTTCCACTCTTCCACCACTCTATTTTCAAACCAATGTTTACCTATTTCGCGCATAAATCTAAATTTGTCGCGCTTAAATCTACACACACACACACACACACACACACACACGTTATCACCCCTCCCCACACACACACACACACACAAACACACACACACACATATATACATGCATAGACTTACGCATTATGACCCCCCACACGCACACGTTATCACTAGCTACACACACAAACATGCATTCATACATACACACGTTATCACCCCATACACACACATACATTTTTCCTATTGAAAATGAAATTATTTTTTGTTCCTGAAGTTTTTTTTTTTAAGTGCACGTGGATATACTGTATACCGTCGTGAGAAGTTTTCTGTTGAATGATCCTTTTTTTTTGGGCATCAATAACCATTACTGAGTTATTGATATGGCAACACTCCTGTAAACTGAAGTGAAAATTAGTTCTACAAATGAATCGTTCACTGTTACAGTTGTTGTGACTATTCATCAACCACTATCCTGTAAGCAAAATTCTTTCGTATGGCGTGAGTAACCCCCAGTTACCATCACCCCAGTGCATCTCCGACTATCAAGGTTGTAGAGATTGGTGTCAGCTTTATGAAGTATGGCGTGGTGGATGCACAAGTGTAACTAGCTAACCCCAGAGTCCCTGAGTTCATTGGCAGGGAGCAGTTTGCTGTACTCAGGATTTTCGTGGACATTGACCCAGTCATCGGGACCTTCGCAGCTGTGTCTCCTGCGAGTTGACACACACAAGTCTACGGGATTGTGGCAGCATTTTCACATTCAAGATTTTGTTAGACGTAGAAAATGCTGATTTTTTTCCCAGGAAGAATAATAATGTTAATAATGTTTAAACCGTAGGTATGTCAGGCTAATAATGTTATTAATGTTAATGATGTCATAGACACATCTTTTCAAACTGCATGACAGGTCTATATTAATTTTAATGATGTCATTAGACACATCTTTTGAAACTACAAATATGATAGTTTTATATTAATCTTAATGATGTCAAAGACATATCTTTTCAAACTACAAATATGATAGTTCTATAATATCATAGACTGCAAATTTTCAGCCATACCGTGGTAGAACCCTTTACAACTGTACCATTGCTCTCCGCAAAGGTGAATGTTTCGTCGAAGAGTCTCAAGCACCACACACTCATTCATCCAGCGTGATTTTAGTAGTAAAAGTTTTACATTGCTAAGAAGGTGCGTTCTTAAACACGAAATAGGCGAGATTTATTTCTGCTATGTTATTACGGGATTTGCTTACCCAAGTTAACGATTTCCACTATTGTGTTGATATTGGCAGTAATAATTTTACTTTGTAAATCAGATTCTTCCAATTTTGCCATTGAACATAATATTTTTTCCATTAGGCATTTCAGACTAGGGCTTGAGTAACTGTTCAACTGCAGGTGTCAGCTTCCCCAGTTTAGTGTTTACACACACATATATGCATGTACCATGGTAAGGTATATGAATAGAGTTTTACTGCGAGATTAGTTTATCCCTCGCAGAGCTTGGAAGGTGTGACTGAGTGATGTAGCCCCTGTCCTATAGGCAGAAGTATTTATATAAATGGGTTAATTACATTAGACTTATATACTCTATCACCCGCTGTAAATTCCCACTATTTTATATCTATGAGGCTCATGTTCAGAGCACGTGATAAGATGTGCCAACGGGAAGTCACGTCACTTAAGTAACGTCACTTAGTGCTGAGCTAAGGATTAAGTGACAGGCTCTCTGGCCACCCTGACGAGAGGAAGACGTTATTGAGAACAAATGTTGATAGTTCTGTCTTCCCTTGAGGGAGGACGTCGGATATATTCCGTTCTTCCTCGATGGGTCCCTACTCATTCTCACTCACCGCTCATCGACAGGATGTAGTTAGCAGAGCTATTTAACATAGCCTCCGTCCTCATTTAGCACTCATCGCTACATTGAGTAAATTACGGTGAAGCCCTTTTTGAAAGTGTCTATAGAAACCTTTTATAATAAATACAAACAAAGAAACAATTTGGATTTCACTACAGAAGATCCAATAAACTTTGATCTACATTTAAGTATGTCTAAAATATAAGGTAACGTGCTTCACAAGTGATTGTTACAAGTGGTAACAACTCAGGAAGGTTGTTACATATATGACAGCTTCACAAGTAACTGTTATATTCACGGTAACACTCACCTCAACAGATACACAGTTGGTAAAGGTACAGATATTATGTTCTCCCCATTACTGTGGCATACTGTTACATTACTACCAATAAGCTTTCGTTTTATATATATATATATATATATATATATATAGTTATTATATATATATATAGTTTTTTTGCAGGTAGATTAGAAGAGTAGATAAGAATGAAACGACTCAGGATACAGTAAGATATTTGTGGACACTGACAAGACTCTCAATGGACAACAGCATCACCTAATACAGTACAAACCGTCTTACTATAATCAGATATAATTTATTCGTCAAAATATTCCATAAGATATTCATAATTATTTTCACCGTTCCTAATTACATTGCTGCTTTTAATGAAGATTTTGGATATAAGCAGATTGTACACAAACCTTTTCATTATAGAAATGTTAGTTGGTGGTACCAGATGAGGCCCCCATCACCTGCACACGTTCATGGCCACACCATACCACACAGTGTCACTAGGGAGGGACGGAAACACTCGGCTGGACAAGGTGATGTACATGGAACACCACCACGAGCAGACAGTCCCGGGTGATAGAAGGAGAGCCACACCGGTACACCTGGCCATGTCCCACACCTGACTGTCGTGATGCTCCCGCACCTTGCTCATCTCCCCGTCCTCATCAGGGCCCTTGACCGAGCTTATAATAGGGCAGGAATGTACAATATTTTCAGAGCTGTTAGAGCACCATAGCCTTACTTTTTAAAGCAATGTAGATTTTGTAATAATAATGTGTAAATTTAATGAATGAATGAGAGGTGGAGGCATACATGTGCTATACTGTACTGCAGCGAGAAACAGTATTATACTGGTTGGTAGTGATTTCTCTTCTCTGATGTTATGGGTTGTAAGGAAACAAGAAAACACGAAGTTTCCAAGCGCTTTCACATCTTTAGGGGTGAGTACAGTTTCCTTGTGGTTATATATATATATATATATATATATATATATATATATATATATATATATATATATATATATATATATATATATCTTGAAGGTATACTGTACATAGAAGTAGGTAAAGGGAAACCGAGTCGCGAAAATAAGTCTCACCAAAACACGCAATTTTCATAATTTTCTTATTTTCTTATATTCCTATATACATATATCTAACATTTTACTATATTAATACTGTACATGTGCTAGCGAGGCGGCAGTATTCACTGACAAGCTGTGGCTCTCTGGCCGACCCTCAGAGATCATGTGGCTCTTGTAGCAGTTACAACAACATCCATCAAGCATATAGAAACATCATAGTCTTCCTGTAATATGTAACATTCATGTAATGTAGTATTATGAGTTAATGTGATAATAATGTGATGGGGGAAGTGAGAAGGGATAGACAGGAACAACATGAGAGATGCTCACTGAGTGGCCACCTCTCTCACCGGTGTTGCCATGACGACCAGAGGCTGAGTTGTAAACAACGGAAGTGAAGGTTAAAAAAATCCATCAGCTGACCAACAACCACCAGTCACTCACATAACGACGATCATAAGTAATGTGAACTTGCTTTATGTGTGCCTACTGCTACGTGTAACACCTTGAATAATTATATATATATATATATATATATATAGGGCCGGATTTACCTACTTGTGGGCCCCAGGCCAAACTCATCAGTGGGCCCCCCAAATTTATGGAAATGTTTGCATATATAAATTTTACTGTAATTATTTTGCAATGGCCAAATGTCATCAAATATTACAAAATATCATAATATTATAATGTAAGAAATAAGAATTTCAACACAATGTGACACATCATTACTTTTAATCAAATTAGATCTATATCATGTACATCTTATATATGGGAATAATGAAAGAAATACAATTAACTTGAAGCATAATCTACTTTGCAAGCACGTGAAGCGCAGCAAACTGTGAATTTCAAAATAACTTCTTCCTACTATTTTCATGGAAAATTTGTCAATGATATTGATTGTGTCAAGGGATTGTAGGAGGCCAGATTCAATGCATAATAATGAAAGTGAGTTTATCTGGTTTGTCCCATGGTAGACCTCAGGTGATTTTTCACCCTAGATAGAGTAGAGGAAGACCTCTCTCCTTCACAATTTGTAATGGGGATGGTAAGGAAAATTCTTACCAAGATACTAATGTTTGGAAAGGCAGTTGTCAAAATACCATCTTTGGACCTCAGCAAAGAGATGTTTGTCACTGACCTGTCAGATCCAGAAGACAAAATGTCTTTAAATTGCAAAAACTCATCTAGAACAGATGCTTCCAGGTCACTGGAATAGATACGGACAACCAATTCCAGTTGGGCTTTGAGATCATCATATTTCATACTGTCATACTCCGTTAAGAAGCTAAACAGCTTCTTTATTTCTGAGTAGGCATTCACTCTGTGCTCTAATTCATTCCTAAGGCAATCTAGTATGGTGTAGAAATTGTCCACCTTGAACTTCTCACGTGGATCAAGTTGAGTTTCAGTGCCAACTGATTCATCAAAGAAATATTTTCTCTTTTTTGTTCTTTTTGTTGTCTCTGTGTAGACAGGCTCAGCAAAAGCCCTCGCCTGATCTTCTATTTCAACAAACTGATCCTGTCTCATTTCTGAGACGAAGGAGATCAAACTCTCATACAGTTTCACAACTGACAGAAGGTCGGTCTCAACTTTTTGAAGTGATAAGCTGGTTGCATTAAACCTTGTTAAAATTTTATACCATATTACAGTAAGAAGTGTTGTTTCAAATGCTTCCATTTGTCTTATGAGGCCTTCACCTTCAAGCTTTGTAGCCACAGTTTGTCTACTGTCAAAACATATGTTCTCCAGTGCTGACTTAATCTCAAGGTAATGTAAAAACACTGCTTTAACAGCATCAGCCCTCGCACTCCAGCGAGTTTCTGAAAGGGATTTCACTACAATCCCTTCAGCAGGTAGTGCAGCCTTCAAGTGATCCCATCTATATGTGGAGGCTGAGAAGAAGCTGTATAACGCTTGCAAAAATCTGGAATATGAAACAGACCCAAGGCAACTGCTGGCAGCTGATGTTCCTACAAGGTTCAAGGAGTGACCTGCACAAGGGGCATAATATGCCAGGGGATTCATAGCCTTTATTTTGCCTTGGAGACCAGTGTAAATGCCTGACATATTGGCAGCATTGTCATAACTCTGCCCTCTCATGTCACTCAAATCAAGACCAACATCTTTAATTAACTATACAACAGTTGAGGCTATGCTCTCTGCACCATGGTCATTCATGTATGTCTATGAACTTTAGAAATCGCTCAACAGGTTTGCCATCAGGTCAGTATGACTAACATCCGGTGTGGAATCTACACTAACTGAATAATATTTGGCTTGTTTCACTTCACTTATGATAATTGAGTGAATTTCTTCAGCCATCAGATTGACCATTTCCTCACAAATCGTTTTTGAGACATATGAAGTCTTTCCACTAGCTACAGCACCATACTTCTCCAGATGCTGTGCAAGAAATGGGTCAAATTTTGCCAGGAGTTCCAGTACTCCAAGGTAATTCCCATTGTTGCTGGAGCCTATTCTTTCATCACTACCTCTGAGAGGAAGACCCCTTGATGTTAAAAATTTTAGTGTTTCAACTATGCGCAATAGAACTTCTTTCCAGCATTTTCTCTCCAATTCTAATTGCAAAGCCAAAGTGGAATCAATTCGCCTTGTTCTAATTACCCTCACACGTCACCCCCTTCTCTTAAGCTCCTCTACGTGTGTGTTGGTGTGGGGATTAGTGGATGACATCATTATAACCTGACCTCATGTTTTTAAGGTCACCCTGTATATTTAAGCCTCTCTCTGTCCATGTTATCCAGTTGCCTCTGAAGATGTCTTGAATATAGACGAAAGCTAAGGTGCTCCGTTGTTTCCATTTTCCCGTGTGATTTTATCAAGATTTATCTTATCCACGTTTTCATTGTGGATTTACATGAAATATATATATATATATATATATATATATATATATATATATATATATATATATATATATATATATATATATATATATATATATATATATGTGTGTGTGTGTGTGTGTGTGTGTGTGTGTCTGATATTGATTAGAGATAAATTTAATTGCAAAACAGCGATAATTTGTGTATGTGTTTTTTTTCTCGCAAATTAGAACTGGTCTGGCTGTAGGGACGACCCCGTACATAATCATTGCACAAGCTATCCACGAATAACATGATTAGTAACATAACTTCACCTAAGGTAGGTAAAATCTGTTTATCAGATGACAGTTAAGGGGAGTTATGTAATACAGTTCACACACATCTGGTTAGATGTGCTACGGTCTACCAGAACGAGTTTATCCTTAGGGCAAAGACACAGTCTCCTTCCAAGTGTGAGTTAGAATATCCAAGTTGTAATTAACTTCATTCGCGGTCTGTTATAAGAAATTGAGTACCCCAGGAATAATTGACTGGTATCCTGGGTTCCTACGGTGAGTCAGCGTACCCTGGGATAATTAACAGGGTCCCTGGGGCAGGCCACTGCAGACTAAGACGATGGCCGTAATAAGCGGCATCACGCAAGGTGCCTCCAACCAACTCAGAGGAGAGAGCGGGTCTTCTCAGTACTGTACACTGTTTTTGATTCTTCAGCGGCTCATAACAGATGGTCAAAGTTATTATGATATTATTACTAGAACCTGTGTGTGTGTGTGTGTGTGTGTGTGTGTGTGTGTGTGTGTGTGTGTGTGTGTGTGTGCGTGTGTGTGTGTGTGTGTGCGTGTGTGTGTGTAGTAGGTATAAACAGCTATCAAACAATGAGGTACTACCGACTGGGAAGATATTGGAAGCATAATGTGTTGTCTAATGGTAGACCTTGCTGCCATATTAGTAGAGGGGATAATGGAAAAATCGTGCAAATGGTGATACAAGCATGAAATTTTGCATGATCATACCCTAGGCTAGGGGCTACTTGTCAAATCTGCCTGATTGGTTATTTGGAAATCCAAGATGGCGGCCATTTTTTCAAGATGGCTGCCAAATTGACCTTCGAAAGATTTTTTTTATTGAAATTGATGTAGTTGGTCGACATGTATGTTTTCAAGCAAGCTCACATGATTTTTTTCTATTTCTGATACTCTCAGATACATATTTGTCTTACGACTGGTTTTATGTACTGGTTTTATGTTTTTTTCAACTAGGTGAGGGTAGCATGCAGAGGGTCTTTGCATGTGAGGTAGTGGTTGTCGGGCACTACCAGGGCACACTGGTGACATCACTGCTGTGCAACCCAGCAAGGGGTTCAGTGTCAGCTAAGAAAAAAGCATGTCATACTGCAACAGCTTAGTGTCCCAAATGCTGCTTAACCAACCCCAAATCCGTTAAGCAGCCGCACCTGAATTGACAGAATGTGTCAGCGCGGGAGAGCCGAGCCAAGGATAACGGGGTTTTAGTTATCTGGATGGTGTACAGATCGCACGGGACTAATGACACTGGACTTCACATACAGATGGCTGCACTGAGATCACTAGGAACGCTACGACAAGATAGTGGTTGGACCGGTTCCCTTGTTGAAGCAGGAGTGGCTTCATCTGGTACAGCAGAGTCTTTTCTGTCTGTAGCAAGTGTAACTAAGACAAGACTAGCACATCAAGTCACAGCATGCAGCTTGTACAAACTGATGAAGGAGGCATACCAGGACTATTGCTCTGATGAGTCTGAAAGGTCAACTTTGAGCTTTGAAGACTGGTGTAAACAACGGAGGCTTGAGAGTTCACAGTTCCAATTCTGGAACCTTGTGCTGAACATGGAGCTCACCATCTTCATGTTGATCCGCTCATTCAGGGAAGGCAATTTCAAACTCTACCTTTAAGCACTCTCAGAGCTGATCCCCTACTTCTTTGAGAACAACAATGTTAATTATGCCGGATGGCTTCCAATTTACCTTCGAGACATGATGTGCCTTGAGCAACAACATCCAGAGGTAACGAGGGAGTTCTACAAGGGGAACTTTGTTGTCCACAAGTCAGGAAGAGAGTTCTCTGCCATTGCTATTGATCAAGCCCATGAACAAAACAATGCAGTGATTAAAGGCGATGGAGGAGCAATTGGGTTGACTGAGGACCCAGCAGCACTTCGTAGGTTGATGGCGGCCGGACCTGAAGTGAGTCGTCTTGTTGCTGGATATGAAGCTGCGTCAGGTGCAAAAGATGGAACCACCACCAGCAGCCGACATCATGAGCAGACCCTGAGTGCACAGAAATCTTTCTTTGAGAGGGTGGAAGCACATTCCAAGGTGCTGCGGGAGATGGGCAACCCTTTCCAAGAAGAGTTCATCTCTGACCTTCTGGTGTTTGACACAAAGAACATTGTAGATCCAGATATTGCTAAAATGGTTGGTACACACCATGACAGAGGAAAAGAGCAATTCCAGTCATTCTTAGAGGGACTAAAGAATGAAGGTAAATGTCTGTTCTACCATCCAATCAAGAAAAACAGATCCTCCTTCTTCAAACATAACCACGTTGTTAGCAGTTCCAAAGAGAAGGACTGAAAGATGACTGTCAGCTGTTCTCGCGACTCTTCATCTCCAGTCAGAACAGACAGTATGACTTGCAAGAATTCTTCAAGCATGAGAACCAGTCAGCTTCTGCCTCCCAAAGTTGACAACGGCAAGCTTCATACATGTCAGAAGTCACAGCTTGCTGAAATTCTTCAAGCACAAGTGAATGCTACAGAGAGAGAACCACATGGAGATGCTATCATCATAGATGGCTCAGCGCTGATCAATTCCCTGCCTCCACGCACCTCAAAGACTTTTGATGCCTATGCCAGAGAAGACATCATGCCCAAAGTGGAATTATATGGTGCCAAATACAATAGGGTGGATGTAGTGTTTGATGTGTACAAAAAGTCAAGTCTGAAGTCTGAAGCCAGGTCGAAACGAGGACAGGGGATCAGGAGAAGAGTGACAGGAACCTGTAAGACTCCCAAAAACTGGAGAAGCTTTCTGCGAGATGACAAAAACGAGACAGAACTATTCCATTTTCTCGCGGAGGAAATGTGTGAAGCACAGACGACAAGCATGGTGGTTGTGACAAAGGGAGAAGATGCCATTAGCAACACAGAGAAGTCCCTAGAAGCTGTGGCTCCATGCTGTCATGCGGAAGCAGACACACGTATATTTGTGCATGCAAGGGATGCAGCATTGGAAGGTAGCAAGCCCCTCATCATCAAAGCCAATGACACTGACGTGGTCGTCATAGCAGTATCTGTACTGCCATCACTACAGGAGCTTGGTCTTGATAACATGTGGATTGCCTTTGGCCAAGGAGCCAGTCATCGATAGATTCCAGTTCATGATGTAGTTTCTGCGATAGGGCCTAAGAAAGCTAGTGGGATCCTATACTTTCATGCTTTCACTGACTGTGACGTTGTGTCTGACTTCACTGGGACAGGAAAGAAATCTGCATGGCAGACATGGAATGTCTGTGATGAAGTTTCAGAAACATTCACCAAACTCAGCCAATGTCCAACAACAGTTGCTGATGTTGACCTGCAGAAGCTGGAAAGATTTGTTGTCCTCATGTACGACAGATCTAATACAGCCACTGGTGTAGATGAGGCAAGACTAAATCTCTTTTCCCGCAAGCAGAGACCATATGACTCCATTCCACCAACCCAGGCACCCCTCAAGGAACATGCAAAGCGGGCTGCCTACCAGGCTGGTATCATCTGGGGCCAGGCAACAATCTCCAATCCAGAAACCAGCAGTCCTGTCAACTGGGAATGGACGCAGAAGGGAGAGGCATGGCAGGTACGTTGGACGACTCTTCACCCGATTGCGACATGCTGTCACAGAGCTGACCAAATGTTCCTGTAAGAAAGACTGCAACCAGAGATGCAAATGCTTTCGCTCTGGACTTTTCTGCACAACACTTTGCAGCTGCATATGTGAACAGCAGTAAATGCACAAAGATGTACTGTCAGGAGAAGTCACAGGAACCAGTGCTAATAATGAGTACTTTTTTTTAGTAAGTTATTTTTTGTTATATTTTTTACTAAAAGTGTTATTTTATGAGGGTAAAAATGTTACAATGGACTTATAACTATAAAAAATCATCTGAGCATGCTTGAAAACATACATATCGACACCAAGATCACTCAGATTGACCAACTACATCAATTTCTACAAGAAAAACCAACTTTTGACGGTCAATATGGCGGCCATCTTGAAAAATAGCCGCCATCTTGAATTTATAATGGCCAATCAGGCAGACTTGACTAGCAACCATTAGAGAATTACCATGCCAAATTTGGTGCTTGTATCACCATTTGCATGATTCTCTTGAAAAATTGCATTTAGCTGCTCCGCTATATGGCATCACGAAAATTGTGACCAAGTCCCAGGTTGCTTATCTGACTTTCTGCCTCATTTACACACAGTTGCAGGGTCTCAACTGTCTCTCTTACCTTGACAACACAACATACCGCCCCTGGTACACTGACACCTGCTCCTGGCACACTGACACCTGCCCCTGGTACACTAACACCTGCCCCTGGTACACTGACACCTGCCTGTGGTACACTGACACCTGCCCCTGGTACACTAACACCAGCCTCTGGTATACTAACACCAGCCTCTGGTATACTAACAACTGCCTCTAAAATACTAATACCTGCCTCTGGCATAAAAACACCTGCCTCTGGTATACTAACACCTGCCTCTGGTATATTAGCACCTGCCTCTGTTATACTCGCACCTACCTCTGGTATACTAACACCTGCCTCCGGTATACTAACACCTGCCTCTGGTATACTAACACCTGCCTCCGGTATACTAGCACCTGCCTCCGGTATACTAACACCTGCCTCTGATATGCTAACACCTGCCTCTGGTATACTGACACCTTCCTCTGGTATACTAACACCTGCCTCTGGAAAAAAGTTGATTGGATCGGCTTCTTGCAAGTCAAGGAGCTCACGTCTTACGGCCATCCTGGACTGCGATCAATGGCGCAATTCCTTGTGTTCGTAGCACTACTTTTTCAACTGAACAGCAGCATAGTCGGCGATTCGAAGTTTTCGTAGGGCTAGGAAAACTACGGCTCAATGAGAAATGTTTATAAACAAGAAAGATGACGACTGAAGAAGAAATATATCGTTGCAGTGGCTGTAATTTTGGATACACACATACAGACCTGCAGTAAGTATTACAAAGAGTCAGGTATATACATAATTATTGCATAGCAATAAACAAAATAACTGCATGGTAAGCCATTTTCCCACAGGACACCGCCAAGACCCAAGCCGTGATAAGCGTAACCTAGCAACCACCCACGTCTGTTTTTTTGTAGTGCGCGATGACGTCACAATCATTTCGGGGCACCCATCATGCAGAAATATTCATGGATAGAGATCATGACACTTGCAGTTGAAGTACCAACAAGTACCAACCTCAGTACTATACTGAATTCATGGACTTTGATACGTCAATCCACCATAATTAAAAAAGGTGGTGTGATCACTGCTCAGGTCAGATATAAGACACGGCCATAGTTGTGAGACGGGTCTAGATTTATTTGTTTGAGCCCAGTTAAAGGATAGAGTATACTGTATAGTGTGAATTAGTGGCGTACACCTCAACTATATGGTCACGTCTCATGATTTATGCAGTCATCATGTTACTTGTCTCTGGAACCAGTTGCTGTGGTAGCAAGTTTTAGAGGAATGTAAATCGTACAAGAGATGCCAAAATGCCATGGAAGATATAAATATACCATGGGAGGAACTAGAATATACATGGGAGATTAAATGACACTACAGATGCTTAGAAGATTGGTTACTACTATGAAGAGTAAAGAATACAATGAGGGATTAGTGGTTACCATGAATATATATTTAGAAATTAGTTTGGAGGATTAGTGGCTATATTGTAGAATTAATTACAACGAAGAATTAGAGGATATTTTGGAAGATTAGAGGCTATCACAGAAGATAAGAGGCTCCCTTGTGAGACACGCGGAAACAATGAAGATTACAGGCTGCCATAAGTCTTAGAGATGATCATTGAAATTATGAAATACAATGGAAATTTTGGACACTGTATAGAAAGTTTGGTGCCCTTATAATGTTCTTACGATACTGTAAAAAAGAAAAAGTAAGATTATGAAAAAGGATTAAAAACTAGCTGCCAGAAGCATTGATGATATGAGGGCAGATTTTTTTATGACAGGATGATATTTGTGGAATCATTTCAGCAGATTTATAGGAAGTGGAAAATTTTGGTTGTTGAGCTTCTGCGTGTAGAGGAGACGTTAACAGTATATGTGTGTGTGTGTGTGTGTGTGTGTAGAGGAGACGTTAATAGTATGTTTATGTGCGTGTGTGTGTGTCTGTGTGATTGATTGATTTTGATTTTGCCGCTTGCAGCGGCTACTTTATTGTGCACCCCACACTCATCCTGTGAGCGGTAGCGCAAAAGGATTACAGAGTAGGGTTTACAAAGGGTCATAATAATTAACCCCGGTTGTCAGGATATTATGGCACTGAAAGTTACACAGTATTTCATTTACATTATTTGTTTAGTTCAATACATAAAGGGTAACTTATTCACAAATGCGTGAGAACAGGCGTGTGAGGCAGTATGTCTGGCCTCACACTTTGTTATTCAAATTTACGTGGGAGGTATTCAAGCACATTGCGTATTTGGTTCTGTACATGAGAACTGATATAGTTACTAAGTGCAAAAAAGTGGATACAATCTTAATATGTCGGCTATCTTGCCATTAGAGATGAAGTGTTGTGCCATTTCACACACAGTGTGCTTGGACCTGTCCCTAAAAGGTTCTATCTTCACACAGTCGAGGACGTAGTGTTCAAGTGTGTGGCCATATGTATGGCCACACACTTTACATTTAGTTTTGTTTACATCTGCTTGAGGAACATATTGCCAGAGGTACTTATATCCTAACCTTAATCTAGTGGTTACAACATCTCGTAATCTAGTGATCTTGTTACTTGCTCCATATACATGTTTCACTTGATACATCTCATCATGGTAAACTGTGGATCGACTAGTGCCTGTTTGCACTTGTCTACTTGCGTCAAACTCATCAATAAGTTCTTTCCTAATTACAGTTTTAAGGGTTCTTTTTGACAGACCCAAATTGTGTGTGTGTGTGTGTGTGTGTGTGTGTGTGTGTGGAGGAAACGTTAATAGTATGGGTGTGTGTGTGTGTGTGTGGAGGAAACGTTAATAGTATGGGTGTGTGTGTGTGTGTGTGTGGAGGAGACGTTAATAGCATGTTTATGTGTGTGTGTGTGTGTGTGTGCGCGCGCGTGTGTGTGTGTGTGTGTGTGTGTGTGTGGAGGAGACGTTAATAGTATGGGTGTGTGTGTGTGTGTGGAGGAGACGTTAATAGCATGTTTATGTGTGTGTGTGTGTGTGTGTGTGTGTGTGTGTGTGTGTGTGTGGAGGAGACGTTAATAGTATGGGTGTGTGTGTGTGTGTGTGGAGGAGACGTTAATAGCATGTTTATGTGTGTGTGTGTGTGTGTGTGTGTGTGTGCGCGCGTGTGTGTGTGTGTGTGTGTTTGTGTGTAGAGGAGACGCTAATTGTATGTCTTTGTGTGTGTGTGTGGAGGAGACGTAAATAGTATGTTTATGTGTGTGTGTATGTGTGTGTGTGTGTGTGTGTGTGTGTGTGTGTGTGTCTGTTTGTGTGCCTTCAGGGCACGTCTTATCTCACTGATGGTGTGTGAGTGTGTGTGGAGGAGTTTATAGTATGTCTATGTGTGTGTGTGTGGAGGAGACGTTAATAGTATGAGTGTGTGTGTGTGTGTGTGTGGAGGAGACGTTAATGGTATGAGTGTGTGTGTGTGTGTGTGTGGGGAGGAGACGTTAATAGTATGAGTGTGTGTGTGTGTGTGTGTGGAGGAGACGTTAATAGTATAAGTGTGTGTGTGTAGAGGAGACGTTAACAGTACGTCTATGTGTGTGTGTGTGTGTGTGTAGAGGAGACGTTAATAGTATGTTTATATGTGTGTGTGTGTGTGTGATTGTGAGTGTGTGTGTGTGTGTGTGTATGTGTGTGTGTGTGTGTGTGTGTGTGTGCGTGTGTGTGTGTGTGTGCGTGTGTGTGGAGGAGACGCTAATTGTATGTCTATGTGTGTGTGTGTGTGTGTGTGTGTGTGTGTGTGTGGAGGAGACGTTAATAGTATGTTTACGTGTGTGTGTGTGTGTGTTTGTGTGTAGAGGAGACGCTAATTGTATGTCTATGTGTGTGTGTGTGTGTGTGTGTGTAGAGTAAACGTTAATAGTATGTATATGTGTGAATAGGACGACTCCAGGCGATAACAAGGGTGTCGGCTGCTTCCATTACTGAACTTCAGTATGCAGACGACCTCACCCTTGTTGCTCACACTGAAAACGACCTACAGGAGATTCTGAACACCTACGCAAACACGTATGCACACTTAGGCCTTGAGGTGAATGTATGTAAGACTCAGATTCTCTTTCGACGTGTCCCTGGTTCAGACACACCTCCACCATCCATCCAGCTTAACGGTACTACCACTTTCGGTATCTCGGCTCCCACCTGTCCACCACCGCAGACATCGATGAAGAGATTTAGCATCGGATCACATGTGCATCTCAAGCCTTTGGCAGACTCCGAAACCGTGTCTTCAGCTGCACGGAGCTGAAATTATCTACAAAGTTACACGTATATCGAGCAGTGGTCCTCCCCCTGCTATATGGCAGCGAGGCATGGGTCACATACAGGAGGCACCTCAGGCCCTTGAAAACTTTCACCAACGTAGTCTACGTTTCATCCTCCGAGTTTGCTGGGAAGACACGAGAACAAATGCCAGTTTTCTAGCTGACACCAACTGTAGGAGCATCGAGGCTACCATTATCCATGAACAGCTACACTGGACTGGCCATGTTACCCACATGGACGACAGTAGACTGCCAAAGCAGCTACTTTGTAGTCACCTAACTAATAGTAAGCGTAACGCCGGCGGGGTATAAGGATAGTCTTAAGACAAACTTGAAAAAGTTCCATATCGATCCCCTCACCTGGGAGTTGATTACTCCACATCGTAACGCTTGGAGGAGCACCACATGAGAAGGTGTCAATAGTTTCGAGTTAACCCGACTGTAGACCGAGGCAGGCAAGCGCCAACACTGGAAAGACGCTGCCACCGCCCCTCCTGCAGTAGATGGAGCTCTCCACATGTACAACGAATGTGAACGACGCTGCCGATACCGTTCGGGCTCTTTAGTCACCTCAAAACTCACCAACCTAGGTGACATCCCTAATAACTCATATCATTATATCATACATGGATGTTCATCATACTCGATTCTGAGTGACAGCAAAGCAGTAGTAGTGTGTGTGTGTGTGTGTGTGTGTGTGTATGTTTCTGGGTGTAGAGGAAACGTTAATAGTATGTATATGTGTGAATAGGAGACGTTAACAGAGGGGCTATGTGTGTACCGGAGACGTTAACAGTATGTCTGTGTGGGCATAAGAGAAGTTAAAAGTATGTATATGTGTGTGTACCACAGACGGTAACAGTGTGGCTATGTGTGTAGAGGAGACGTTAACAGTATGTTTATGTGTGTAGAGGAGACGTTAACATTGTCTATGTGTGTAAAGGAGACGGTAACATTGTCTATGTGTGTAGAGGAGACGTTAACATTGTCTATGTGTGTAGAGGAGACGTTAACATTGTCTATGTGTGTAGAGGAGACGCTAACATTGTCTATGTGTGTAGAGGAGACGTTAACATTGTCTATGTATGTAGAGGAGACGGTAACATTATGTCTATGTGTGTAGAGGAAACGTTAACATTGTCTATGTGTGTAGAGGAAACGGTAATATTGTCTATGTATGTAGAGGAGACGGTAACATTATGTCTATGTGTGTAGAGGAGACGTTAACATTGTCTATGTGTGTAGAGGAGACGTTAACATTGTCTATGTGTGTAGAGGAGACGTTAACATTGTCTATGTATGTAGAGGAAACGTTAACATTGTCTATGTGTGTAGAGGAGACGGTAACATTTATTGTCTATGTGTGTAGAGGAGACGGTAACATTTATTGTCTATGTGTGTAGAGGAGACGGTAACATTTATTGTCTATGTGTGTAGAGGAGACGGTAACATTTATTGTCTATGTGTGTAGAGGAGACGGTAACATTTATTGTCTATGTGTGTAGAGGAGACGTTAACATTGTCTATGTGTGTAGAGGAGGCAGTAACATTTATTGTCTATGTGTGTAGAGGAGACGGTAACAGTGTGTCTATTTTTTTTTCTTCTATTTTTTTATGGGGAATAGCCCACATGGGTACAGTTCATCGACTAACAACTGTGCCCGGGGGTTTAAAAAATAGGAGTAAAAAGGAAAAAATAGGAAAATTAGAATAGAAAAAACTATACTAATCTACACCACGAAGATGCC
The DNA here is from genome assembly GCA_958450375.1 of Homarus gammarus. Taxonomy (NCBI): domain Eukaryota; kingdom Metazoa; phylum Arthropoda; class Malacostraca; order Decapoda; family Nephropidae; genus Homarus; species Homarus gammarus. The sequence continues at coordinate 195,663 of CAUDMG010001167.1, forward strand.
AGAAAACCAGGTTTGTGAAGTGAGACAGATTGTAAGAGCATGGAAACACAGAAGAAGGCAAAGCATTCCACAGTTTGGCTGTGTGAGGAAAGAAGGTTGTACCCAACAGGTTATTCTAATGTGACTGATATCCACACAGAAACAGTGGGCACCGCGGGCAAGACGAGTGTTATGAATCCACAGCCTTGTCGGCGATACACAGGATGCCAAATCCACGGAACATTACCCGTTAAGGTATCAGTAAGAGAGAGAGTGAGAGTGAAGCAATATTGCGGCAAAGAGTAAGGGAAGAGAAATCTAATATACTATAGGACTAGCCGTGTGTCTGTCTGTTTATGTGTGTGTCTGATCTGGGCAGCCGAAACGGCACAATCGTTTTTCATCAAACTTGGTGGAAAAATCGCAAAAAAATTCGTAGAGTGGAACAAACCTGGTCCCATGTCGATGGTTTCTTTATTTTGGCATTAATTAACAATTTTACTTACGATGTAAAACGATGCAAGTCTACGGACTTGGCGCACCCTAATTAACCATGCAAGTCTTCTGACTTGGCGCACCCTCATTCACTGTACGCTGTCACGAGCGTTCAAACTCTCACAAGGGCACGAACGTGCCCACGATCACTTGTTTTCTACTAAAGGAGGAGAGTTAAGAAGACGAAATTAGTTTGATTCCAGCTTATCTAACAGTTGGACAGAAGAAGAGCCACCCCAGATATGAGAGCAGTACTCAAAGTTAGAACAAATGAATCCCATATAAACTTGGAGCAATTGCACATGTGCAGCATTCCCAGCTTTCGGGAGGCAGCTTTAGCAATATTGTGGATGTATGGCTTCTATGACATAGTAGAGGAAATGGTGAGGCCTAGCATATCTATTTTAAAATGTGACAAAATGATAGCGTCCTGATATGTGATTGGTGGAAGATCTTCTATTCGGAAATGCTGCACAGATCTGCATTGATAGATGAAATGATATCAGCTCTACAAACAGATCTAGTTTGAGAATTAGGGGGAAGGGAAAAATGTGAGGAAGAGTGAAGAGTAGAATCATCAGCGTAAGGATGGATAGAATTAGTCGTAGTATAAAGTAAATAAGTGATTAAAAGAAGGAAGAGAGTAAGTGAAAGACCAGAACCCTGTGGGACACCACTATTGGTAGAGAAAGAGCGAGAGATCGATCCTTCGACAACAACTGCCATAGATCGGTTCTCAAGGAAGCTAGAAATTAGAGAACAAAGTGGGGGAGAGAAACCTTAAGAGGGAAATTTAGAAAGCAAAGACTTGTGCCATACCCTGTCAAATGCTTTGGAGATGTCGAGGACCACGACGAAAGTTCCCCATAATCCCTAAGAGAGGATGACCAAAGATGGGTGCGGTAGGAGAGCAGATCACCAGCACATCTCGCCTGGCGAAAGCCATGCTGGTGATTCGATAAAATCGAAAGGCGTTCAAGGTGACGGAAAAAATGAGGGTTTAATATAGTTACGAAAATCTTAGAGAACGATGAATTGAGGGCAATGAGGAGATTGAATTGAATTGAATTGAATTGAAACAGTTTATTTAGCCAGAAAAACACAGATACAGAGTGGATAATAATAACAGTATTAACATGGCTGAGCCAGTTGAGAGCCTGAGCTCTCTTTTAGGGACCTGATATATACTATACATTTCTCTCAAGGAAGTATTATGTAACATTTAGAATCATCTAGAAGAGTACAATAGCATGGTGGTTATAAGAACTTCTCATAATATTACCACAGTTTTCACTTCAATATTTATTTATTTTATTTATTTATTTATCTTTTATTATAAATCTATATATATAAAACAAAGAAGTATTTCTGTGTCTTTGTGTGTGTGTGTGTGTTTCCGCACGAGAATCTTGGAACCTACTTTACCGATCTGTAGTGATGATGGATGGTGTTATATGTAGTGATGATGGCTGGTGTTATATGTAGTGATGATGGATGATATTATATGTAGGGATGATGGATGTTGTTATATGTAGTGATGATGGGTGGTGTTATATGTAGTGATGATGGATGATGTTATATGTAGTGATGATTGATGATGTTATATGTAGTGATGATGGGTGGTGTTATATGTAGTGATGATTAGACAATAAAATAACAGTTTAATGCTAAAAAAATAAACTTTGCTGTACCGTTGAAAGATATCCAGGGATAAAGTCAGGCAATGCTTTGGGACTTGTCTATACGGTTCACCCCAACAACTTTGAATGCTATTGTTTGAGACCACTTTTGCACCACATCCATGGCCCAACATCATATGCAGCACTCAAGACAGTGAATGGACAAGTCTGCAGAACCTATCAGGAAGCGTGCAATCTCCTTGGCCTACTGGAAGATGATGGTCACTAGAATGACACATTAGAAGAGGCAGTAGCTACTCAATCGCCAATGAGAATGAGGAACCTGTTTGCCATCCTGATTGCTACATGTGGACTTTCCAACCCAAGCCAGCTCTGGAAAAACCACCAAGAAAGTCTTTCAGAGGATCTGCTTAATCAAGCAATAAGAGAGCACCCTGGTCAAGAGATTGAGTTCATGGATGACATGTTCAACAGGGCTCTGATCATGCTGGAAGACAAAGTGATGGGGCTATGAGGAAAAAACCTGACTGATTTTGGATTGCTTTCCCCAAACCGAGAAGAACCAGTAGTTGCAAACAGGGAGTTGCTCAGAGAGACAGACTACTCAGTTGAAGTTCTGGTAAATTTTATTGAAGAAAATGAGCCTCACCTAGTACCTGATCAAGCAAATGCTTATGAACAGATCTTGCAAGCGATACAAGCGGAGCAGGGAGGTATGATCTTTCTCGATGCACCTGGCGGGACAGGAAAAATATTCCTGATCAACCTACTGTTGGCCAAAGTACGTCATCAAGGGAAAATTGCTCTTGCTGTGGCATCCTCAGGCATTGCTGCAACACTACTAGAAGGAGGACGTACTGCACACTCAACTTTTAAACTGCCTATCAACCTCGCTCACAATGAGAACCCAGTGTGCAACATCAAAAACGGATCGGCAAAGGCAAAACTCTTAGAAAAATGCAGCCTCATAGTCTGGGATGAATGCACTATGTCTCACAAGTTAGCGTTTGAAGCATTGGACAGGACCTAGCAAGGCATACGAGAAAATGACCAGCTCATGGGTGGCATTACAATGGTCATTGCTGGAGACTTTCGCCAGACCCTACCTGTCATTCCTTGAAGCACTCCAGCTGATGAACTGAATGCGTGCCTCAAGGCATCAAACCTTTGGAGAAGTGTTTAGACACTCACCCTATCCACAAACATGAGAGTACATCTACAAGGAGATCAGGATGCTGGACAAATAATCATTCCTCAAGGATGTGGAAATGTTGTAAAGTCCTCAACTGAGCTCACTAATATGGTCTACCCAAACATTATCCACCACTACAAGGATCACAAGTGGTTGCGTGAACGCGCAATTCTGGCACCAAAGAATGAAACAGTGGCTGAAATCAACATGACTCTACTCAGACAGCTTCCAGGCAGTGAGACCTCATTCAAATCTGTTGATACAGTAATCGACCAGGACCAAGCAGTCCAGTACCCTGCAGAATTCCTTAATTCTTTGGAGCCCGCTGGAATGCCTCCTCACCACTTCACTCTCAAGATTGGAACTCCTATAATGCTTTTAAGAAATCTTGACCAATCCTCTGCAATGGCACAAGACTGGTGGTGAAGAACATGATGCCACATGTACTGGAAGCTACAATACTGACAGGTAAAGCTAAAGGAGAGGACATGTTTATACCAAGGATACCACTCATCACTACTGACCTGCCATTTGAGTTCAAGCGACTTCAGTTCCCGGTTAAAGTGAGCTTTGCCATGACCGTCTACAAAAGCCAGGGACAGTCCCTAAAGATGGTTGGCCTAAACCTGGTGCTTCCTTGCTTCTCTCATGGACAGTTCTATGTTGGATGCTACAGAGCGGGAACTCGCAAAAATCTGTACATACTTGCTGCTAATGGCAAAACCAAAAATGTGGTCTACTTTAATGCACAACAGTGAGACAATGTGGAGCCTCCCGGAGGGTGGCGTCCTCCCATGGCCTAGCGAAAGAGCCGCCCGGAGGGCAGCGATTCCGATGATATATACATAAATTACAGTGGAATTGAAAAACATAAGTATAATGGGGAAGCAGTAGAACATGGGTTGTACAGTATTAAGGTTGAACAAGAGGACAGAGCTGTCAGGATTATGTCTAGTTGGCAAATATATTTATTGCAATGGTAATTTCTTATCTATTTACATGATAATTTTCGATAAAACGGTTTTGATGATACAATAAAAGCAAGTACTGTATATATGAGGTAATACAAGAAATATTAATACTTAGACAATAGACATTTTTTAAGAGATGATTTAAAGGAAGGGAGCGCAATCTTTGCTGGGATGGGTGGGGGTAAGTTGTTCCACACCTTCACACCGTGATATTTTATGGGGGTCTAGGACTGAGAGGAGCGCATGGGGGATGGTCTTTGTAGCTCTGGGTGCCATAAGTTGAATCTCTTTCCGGAACTGGAAATAATTATTGCTAAGCAAGTAAGTGATTGATAGATTTGTAAACAAAGAGGGCACAGCAGTAGGTGTTAATATCTTCGAATTTTAACATTTTCAATTTTGCAAATTTTTCGTTTATGTGATCTGTTTTTTTTTCAAGTATGTCATTATCAGTACAACTCTCTTTTGTGCAGTAACCAGGGATTGTGTTTTTGAAGAGCCAGAGGCCCCCCATAGTATGTGATAGTGTATCACGTGTTGGTAAACAAGATCATGATAGGTTTCTTTCATTGCTGTGAGAGTGACCATCGAGTGTGATACATGATACCCCACTGTTTATTGACTTTACTGTGAATGGCTTGTATGTGGTTTCTCCAGTTAAGTTTCTAATCAACAATAACTCCGAGAAATTTAGTATTTTGTTCGCATTTGAGGACTGTATTACCAAGGTACAGGGGGTCCAAGTCTGGGGGTAAGTTTTTCCTTCTGTGAAAGATCATGTAGTGGGTTTTCTCGGGGTTTAAGATCAGTTTATTACGTATTACCAGGTCCCGACTTTAGTCAATTCAGTGTTCATAGTTCTCATCAAGGAATGGAGGTCTGAGTTGCTGGCATAGAGATTACTATTGTCTGCAAATAAGTTGTATTTATGAGTGTGCTGGCGTGTACTATGTTGTTTATGTACAACAAAAACAGTACTGGACCGAGAATGGAACCTTGGGGGACGCCAATTAAGAGTGGCGTGGAGTCAGATTGGTGATTATTATAGCAGACATACTGCATCCTGTTGGACAGATATGAGGTAAACCAATTGTGGGAAAGGCCTCTAACGCCGTAATGTTCAAGCTTTGAAAGGAGGATGGTATGGTCGACAGTATCGAAGGCTTTAGAGAGGTCCAAGAATATACCGACTCTGAACTGACTATCATCAAAGGAATTTAAGATGTCATTAGTAAAGGATAGCAGAGCACTCTCAGTCGACCTTCTAGCTCTAAACCCATACTGGGAGTCTGTAAAGATGTTATTGGCATTGCAAAAGGAATTTAGTCTACTACATGCTAGCTTCTCCAGTATCCTACTCAAGGCTGGGAGGACTGACATGAGGAGGTAATTCTTGAAGAGACCTTTGTCCCCAGATTTTTTTTAATGCTTGGTGAACTTTAGCAATTTTCAGTTTATCCGGAGAGGCACCACTAGTGAAGGAGGAGTTACAATTGTGTAGGAGAACAGTTAGTAATAAGTGGGCTACTTTCTTAATGATGCTCATTGGTACATTGTCTTCGCCTGCTGCTGCATTTTTGGACGTTTTTATGAGGGCCAGTAATTCATTTGCTGTGACAGGGGATAAGAACAGCTTATTTTGCTGTCTGTTTTGCAGGTAGGCTCTAAATTCCTCAAGGTCAAGGATGCTCTCTGCGAGATTTTTGCCAACATTAATAAAATACTCATTGACGTGGTTGGCAATGAGGGAGGGTTCCGTTACAACTGAATCATTTACCATAAAAGCTGAGTGGGGGGCCGAAGGCTGAGTGTCCCTGTTTTGAATAGAATTTATGACATTCCAGGTTTTCTTACCGTCGCCTGATGCTGACTGGAGCTTATTTGTATAATAGCTATGTCTGGCATTTCTAACTGCTTGAGTTACTCTATTTCTGTTACTTCGGTAAGCATCACCGAAAGTTATGGGTCTTTTTGCAAATTTCCTTTGGAGTTTGTGTTTTTCTTTTATCATTATCTTAATTTCGCTTGTGATATAGGGTTTGGAAATGGATACAGTTTTCACTGACTTATTCTTGAGCGGGAAACATTTATCAAAGAAAGCATTGAAGATGCAAGAGAAGTTGCAGCTGTTCACGTTAGTGTTGTCGGAGGTATAGACAAGAGCCCAGTTAGCATTCATTGGGTTGTTTTACAAAAGGAGCATGTTGTCGATGCAGTAGTCTCTGTATTGTATTGAGACTCTACTAGACCTTTCAGGTCTTGTGGCTGTTTTATACATGGCAAAAACTGGGAATTGATCTGAGATATTGTTATAAATAATTCCACTTGCAAGATTGTTAGGAGTGTTGTTAGTCCAGATATGATCTATCACAGTGGCAGAGGTGGCAGTTACTCTAGTGGGTTTGGTTATAGTGTTGAAGAAGAGCTTAGAATGACAGGTAGCAAGAAGGTCTAATACTGAGGTGTCGGTTTCTGATTTTAATAGATCAAGGTTGAAATCTCCAGTAATGTAGCAAAGTTTCCTCTTTGAACTTATGATTGAGATAAACTCCGAAAATTTATCAAGAAAATTTCTTTCATTAGTGTGGGGTCTCATGTAGATTACTCCTACTAGGATATTTCGTGTGTCGTTACGTAATTCAGTGAAAACACTCTCCACGTACTCCTCCTTAACCTTAAAATCATCTCTTACAGAAGTGTTATACTTGGTATCAACATATTGGGCGATACCACCACTGTGTCGTGACGTGTTGACGCAGTGTCTATTTTAATTAGGAATGTTATATAAATGTTCAATATCGTTAGTGAGTTTGGTCTCACAGAACCCAAGTACATCAAATTTGTGGGCAATAGAAGATAAACACTGATCTAAAAAGGTATCTAGATGAAGGGAAATACTGCTGATGTTATGGCTAATCAAGGAGAAGGAATGAGGTAGTAGACTAGAACTAAACTCAGGAGAGTCAGGAAAGTAATAGTTACAGTTGGAGTTGGTGTAACCCAGTGAGTTTTGTAGAAAGGCACCAGGATTGATATGAGGGAGTATTGTGTCGACACCATGGGTAAAGGGGGTGTAACACATACGATCTAGCACATCTAAGGGAACATTGATACTGATTAAGGAACAGTAAAAACTCAGGGCCACTGAGGTGTGAAAAAGAAAGATCTAAGAAAGTTATAATAGTGGGGGGGGGGGGGGGGTAACGTACCCACAAGTGGTATAACCAACAGAATTAGGATGACCGGTACTGTTGACGGCGATTCCCAGATTGAGTGGGAGGTGCGGCTGTCACTCGGTTTTGAGGGTTGCTGGTTTCCACCACAGAGGGTAGACGTGTAGTACTCGAGTTGGCCGATTAGAATGGTCACCCTTCTTCGGGATGGACTGAACCGAGGCATGCTTCCAAGAAGAAGGAGAATTTTTGGTTTTGAGGCAAAGGAGAAAGAGTCGAGCAAGCACAGGGGCCAGAACTTCAGCACACTCCCTCAGAACACGAAGGGATATTCCGTTTGGCCCATGCGCTTTATTTACATCCACATTGGATAATACACCAGCAACCCTACGATTGGAGATAAAAGGAAAGTGCATAGGTTCAGTAGGAGGAGCAGTTGTAGGAGGGATAGAGTTGGAATCGTCTAAGGTTGAGTTAGAGGAGAATAAGATGCCAAAGAGATTGGATTTACCAGAGGAGGAGGAGGAGTTGGCTATAGAGTTATCAGGTCGGAAAGGAGAAGTAAAAGAGGGAGCGCAGAAGTTATTACAGATGTTTTTGGTTAAGGACCAGAAGGAATTACTAGAAGAAGAGCTAGTCAGGTCAGCGGTCTTTCTTTTTATAAAATTACGCTTGGCCCTACGAAGAATAACCTTACAACTATTCCTAGAAGTAATGGAAGAGGAGTGCGTAACAGAAGGAGATAGATTCATAACTTGATATGCACTAACTTTCTCCCTACATGCAAGAGAACAGGAGCGATCAAACCATGATTGTAAAGTGAAAGTTTCGGTTGAAAATGGGATAAATGCACTCATACCATCCAGGATACCCAAAGCATTGCTGTCAGCACATACCGAGGCGTCCCGAGTGGAAAAGCAACATTCATCTCAGGGAATGTCGGAGAACAATTCTCGCAAGGATTGTCAGTTTGCCCTCCGATAGTTGGCGTTTAGAGGGGGTTGGGGGAGGTGGTCGTGCCTAGTTTGATTTAATAAAAATAAGAGTGTGATCAAAAGACTCTAAGGGGGCAGAAATTGAGTATGAATAGTGTGAGGGGTTAGAAGTAAAACAAAAATTAAGAATGTTAGTAAGTTGATCGTGTCCATCTGGAACACGTGTAGGGTGTTTAATTATTTGTTCCAGATCATTACGTAAGGAAAATAGAATGCCAAAACTCCACCTGGGTCACCCCTTGCAGCGCCAAGCCACTCTGTGATGTACATTGAAATCCCATGAGGTAGAGGATCTCTTGGTGGGGTGTGTGGATAGCAACGAGTCATGGCAAGAAGTGAGATAGTCAAAGAGTTCCAAATAGTTGGTAGAGTTGTGAGAACAGTATAGGAAACAAGAAAAATAGTCATAGTTGGTAGAGATATTTTGAGCCAGATGAAATCATAATGAGAAGATTCAAGATCCGTGAGTCCAGCTATAGATGTACGCCTGTTGCAATAGGCACATACACCACCCTTAGAACGGAAAGAGGTATAAAGGTTATATATAGAGACTTGAAAAGGTTTGGGTGACGTTATTTTGGTCAATTGAAGTTCAGACAGTTGTAAGATATCGAGGGAAGAGATTAATAGATGGTGCTCCACAAAAGAAAAATTGAACCTCAGGCCGCGATTGTTGACAAAATTAAGTGTGAAAAAAGCCGATCCTCTAACAACCACGGTGACGTCAGTTGAGGCCCCAGTAGTTTGATGATGGTCAGGTCGTCCCTGGGGTGCACAACCTTCCTGACCAGTGGGGCCCATTCGAGAAGGCCCCGCTTAAAATCATTGTCAACTGATATCGTAGATGAGTAAGAGAATAGAAACAATAAAACAGAGCATGAGTGAGAAAAGATATGTATCTTGTCAAAGTAAGAGAAACAATTGAGATCTGCAATTGTGTGTTAATGAGGCAGAAAGTCAGATCAGCAACCTAGGACTTGGTCACAATTTTTGTGATGCCATATGGCAGCAGGGTCTACCATTAGACAACACATTATGCTTCCAATATCTTCCCAGGTGGTAGTACCGCCCTGTTTGATAGCTGCCTACTATCTACTACCTATATGAGACGTTATTAGTGTATCAAAATAACTAGAAATCCTGTGTCGTATCGTGTCATCTGTGAATCTTAAGTCGTCTCCAAAACAAAACTTCACCCGGGATGGGAAAGGAAAAAACTTGGATCGGTGATCATTTCTCGGCGACGATGATCATGTAGATCTCCCGAGATATTCACTCACACCAATTCACTTTTGCCTGATATATTAGGTTAGGTTAGGTTAGGTTAGGCTATTCAATTTAGATTAGCCGATTTGGTAAGGTTATTTAGCTTAGGTTAGATTATTCAATTTAGGTTAGGTTAGGTTAGGCTAGGTTAGGTTTGGTTAGGTTAGGTTAGATAAAGGTATTCAATTTAGATTAGCTGATTAGGTTATCTGGATAAGTTTAACAGAGAATTTATTCGTGATGTTCTTAAAAACCCAAAATTACAAATTCTTGTATCGTTGCCGAAAATCGAATGACTCATCGGAAAATTCCTGAAATTGTTTGATGTGAGACGAAAAGAGCGACCTTGATGACCGGCCTGCAGCTCATCACCTGTCAAGGTCACCTGGATCATCCTAAATCATAGTCTCATTATTTACCATAAATAAATCCCTGACAACGACCCCTGGAGCTCCAGAGAGATAATATCCTCATTGCAATGTTTATGTTCAAACGATAACTTATATGGACATACAGTATATACGAGACCGCTGCCCCTAAACTTCTCGACGTGTGTAGTACACATGGTTGAAACCAGTTTGATGAAAATTGCAACGACACGAAGATTGTATGTGTGTGTGTGTGTGTGTGTGTGTGTTGCAATACTTACACCACTGGATCAGGAAAAGGGAGAGACAAGATGTGTGGTTGCAACCTACGCTCCTGCCTCACCACATAAATTAGCTCACGCGCAGCCATCATCCAGCTCATCATACCTCTCATCATTATCAAAACCCCTATACCCCAAAAGTCCTATGGCGACGGACGAGTGGCGACAGGACAGGCAGAGTTGACTGACGGGAGTCTCTAGTCACAACTCTGCACATGGGCGGCACAGATAAGATGGTCGTTTATGCACTGGGATCTAGACAGCAGTGCAACCCGGTCCTGTCTGTGCAACTGAGCAGCCCTTTCGAGGAGCCACTCTGCTCACCCCACATAGGGAGGGGGCTAGAAAAGGTGCCCTAAACATAGCCTGCCTAAAAATCCAACCTGACTGGGCAGCCGCACCTAGTAATGTCTTCCTTATGCGGTCGAAAATACAATGAAAATCACAGATCCAAACAAAAACAAACTATACAACCTCTTGTGGTCGCTGCATGGAATGTCAGAAACCTTCTGGATACTGGCATAAATGAGCGTCCTGAGAGAAGAACTGCCCTTGTGGCAAAATAGCTGGTTAGGTATAACATCGACATGGTAGCCATTAGTGAGTCCCGGCTCCCAGATGAGGGTGAACTCACAGAACGGGGGTCTGGCTATACCTCCTTCTGGAAGGGTAAGCCTGCTGCAGAGAAAAACCGCATTTATGGAGTTGTCTTTGCCAGTCGCCAATGCATCCTACACAGGCTAACTGAAATGCCTATTCGCCTCATGACGCTTCGAGTTTCACTGAATCATTCACATCATGCCTTTTTCATCAGTGCATGCACCCCAACACTGGATGCAGGGGATGACATCAAGGAGGCCTTTTTTACTCCGACCTCGATAGAGTGTTAACCTCTATCCCCAGAGAAGACAAGGTTGTGCTCCTTAGCGACTTCAATGCCAGAGTTGGCAGATATGCTAACATTTGCAGGGAACCATAGGGAGAAATTGACTAGTCAAGTGTAATCTCAACAGCCTACTCCTCCTCAGCAAGTGTGCTGCACACAACCTCACTATCACCAATACCTTGTTTCAGCAGGCCAACAGGTTCAAGGGTTCGTAGCAGCACCACACGATCCAGACACTGGCATCTCATTAACTACATCATTGTCAGAGAAAGAGATTACCGTGATGTCCTCATCACCCACACCATGGGGAGCTCAGATCACTGTGACACTGATCATCAACTTGTCAGAACCAAGCTCTCACTTCACGTCGCCCCAAAACGGCGAAGGCAGCAAGTCTCCAGAAGAGGTTTTAATACTAAGCGTCTGAAGGACCCAGCGAGGCACCTCAAGGCACTTGAAAACTTTCACCAGCGTAGTCTATGTTCCATCCTCCGAGTTCTCTGGGAACACAAGAGAACGAATGCCAGTATTCTCGCTGACACCACATGTAGGAGCATCGAGGCTACCATTATCCATGAACAACTACGCTTGACTGGCCTTGTTACCCTCATGGGCGCCAGTAGACTGCCAAAGCAGCTACTTTACAGTTACCTAACAAATAGTAAGCGTAACACTGGCGGGCAACTGAAAAAGTATAAGAACAGTCTTAAGAGAACCCTGAAAAAGTGCCAAATCGACCCCCGCACCTGGGAGACTATCACTGCACACCGTAACGCTTGAAGGAGCACCAAACAAGAAGGTGTCAATACTTTCGAGTTAGCCCGACTGCATACAGTACCGTGGCAGACAAGCGCCAATGCCGGAAAGACGGTGTCGCCGCCCCTCCCGCGCTAGATGGAGCCATCCACTTTTGCAACTTCTGCGAACGACCCTGCCGGTCCCGTATCGGCCTATTTAGTCACTTCAAAACTCACCAACCTAGGTGACATCCCTAATAACTCATATCATTATATCATAGCTGGATGATCGTCATACTCAATTCCGAGTGACAGCAAAGTAGTCGTAGTAGAGTGTGAGTGTGTGTGTGTGTCTGTGTGTGTGTTAAGTAGTTAACAAATTTAACAAAAGCAGAGTCTACCCATGCTGGGTGTCTGTGATCTTGTACAGTAAGAATGGTAAATTAGTACAACACATTTTTCTTATCACCAGTCGCTTTTATATTTTATGCGTAATGCTAGTCACAATACGTGCAGGGTAGGAGAGGGAGGGGAGGTGAGTGAGAGATGTGACGTTGTGCGTGTGTCAGGGAAACATTGAGGCAGTGTTGAGCTGTTACCTCTTTGTCTCTCCCTGCTGTAGTTCACGCGCTAAGGCTACAGTATTGTACATCATAATCGGGTCACCAGATGTGTTAGTTGTATGAGGGCGTCTTTAAGTCTTGCACAATGGATCGTAAGATATACATCTCATTTAAAAAATCTAGAAATATAAAAAGTATTGAAATATAGCATTAAACCATAAAACATGTTGTAGGAATTATTAATTGCACACAAAAATAATATAACAGACAAGGAAATTTTACCCACCTTCAGGTGACCTTTTACATGCACTGTATATAAAGGATACGGAGACTGGGGAAGCTCCTGGGGCGGTGTGTCCGTCCTCTCTATGGGGCGGGACGAGGCCATTCTAAGTGTGACCGTAGCGAAAGTGGTCATGGTGGACGTAGCAGTATCGGGCAGGGATGTAACTGGGCGTGATAAGGGTCAGCAACACGAAGTACTGACAGATGGGCGCGGCAACAGCGGACAGGACTAGGTCTTGACAGGGCAGGAAGGGTCTCACCCATGAACGCTCCTCCCTGCCTTAATTTCATGGCATTGTAAGATTGGGTTGGTAAGTCCACATGTCGCACTGATCTTGACACAATTAACACAGTTATCTTGTTTCATATTTTACACCACACTATTTTTACCTGAAAATGATTCGTTAGTATTAAAGTCATGCCTTTAATATTTGAACATGTTACACTAAACAATATTGAATAAAGGACATGGTTCTAAATCCTGATGCACACATTTCTTACACCCTCGATAACTAGATATACCGCTAGTGTTTACAGGGGTTCCAATCATTGCTGTTACTTCCTCCAATACCAGTGTTATTTTGATCAGTCTTTCCGGTCACAGTAACTTAGCATTACCAGTTATTACCACTGTCGTTATAACCAACCACTGCTGTCACTGATACTGTTGTTATAACTAACAAATGCTGTCATTACCATTGTTGTTATAACCAACAACTGCTGCCATCACATGACACTATGTGAAGAACAATGTAACTGACAAGTGAACTATTTTCAGGCTTCTTGGTACAATATTGATAAGAAAAATGAAAATGCATAACCTAGCTGGGTAGTGAGAGGTGGGTGAACGCCTTTCATTTCAAACAGTGTCAAGTTTTAGGTTGATAAAAATTGCCTATGTGACACTTAACTAGAGGCAGATGCTGTCGCCATAGACGATTCAACACTCATCAACATCCTATCCCCACGTATTGTACATCACAGATATTTCATAACTCCGCCAGACAAGACATCCTCCCCAAACTACAATCCTATTATACCAAATACAAGAGAATCAACTTCGTGTTTGAGATGTACCGAAAGTCGAGTTTGAGGTCAGAAACAATGACCCAAAGGGGTAAGAAGATCAGAAGGAGGGTCACGAAACCACCAAAAACCCGACCAACCGAGGAACTTCCTGCTAAATAACAACAAAAAGTTGAGCTGCTTAACTTCCTTCCAGAGAAAATCGCCGAAGTGCTGTATGTATAACAGTGACAGTTATCGTGACAAAGGGAGAAGATGCCATTGGTAACCAGATATATATATATATATATATATATATATATATATATATTATATATATATATATATATATATATACGCGCGCCATATTGGCGATACTAAGTTTTCAAGGTCGACTGAGGCAGGAGCCCTCCCGCACGTAGTGAGAGCGTCTGGAACTAGGCCTATACGATATTAAATGTAATTTACCGAATTAAAATGGACGCGAATCATGAAATTAAAT